>CM042144.1:19478569-19526069 GCA_023376005.1 Doryteuthis pealeii
TTCATATATATATATATATATATATATATATATATATATATATATATTCTGAAATATCATTATGTTCATAGTTAAATATTGAGAAGCCATGTATTTTACACAACCAATATTCATTTTTTAACAGAATATCGTTCATTCACATAATCCAGGAACAATGTACTGATCGAAATTCAGCCAATCGCAACAGATCAGCCTATGTCTAATTGATCCATTCCAGTTTTCTGCTGTCAGAAGTCATGTATAAAAGAAATGAATCAACTGTAGCTTTAACGTAAGATATACATGCAGATAAAGTTTTGCGCAGGTACGAGTGAGCGGGCATAGAACTTGACGCGTTTGTATCTATAGAAAATTTTTCTTTTGTAAAAGAAAGACAGCGTGAGTAATAATGGATGAAAACAAGCTTGATGCTGTAAAACCTGATCACGTTCCAAGAATGCTATCAACACGAGAGATATTAAGTTTCCCTCTGCGAATATGAAAGCGTGATCATATTGCACAGATTATCGGGGCCTTTTCATTAAATACGATCAAGAAAAATTCTGAAAGCAGCAGCGTGATACTACAATATAAATACATAAATATTAAAGCATAACCATTTCATGTTTGCTCCTATATTTATTTATATATAAACGTTTTTTTCTTTATATATATATATATATATATATATATATATATATATATATATATATATATATGTGTGTGTGTGTGTGGTGGGTGTGAGGTTGAAAGTAGAGGAAAAATAGATAAAACAATAAAAAACTAAGTTCAAATGATATTTCGCTTCGTTCTTTTGCGAAGGTTTTTCGAATTTATTCAATGAGAATGAAAGTGTCTTCCGCACAGCATCCAGTATCCGCGCAGAGTTAGTTAATGTATATCTTTGTTGGACAGCCCGCACTTGCGTTTCCGTGTGTTGGCTTCCACAAAAGAACATCGCTTACGAGTTCTTCCCTGCTTCTCCAGCAGTGTCCAGCATGTCTTGATCGTCTCACTCGGATGGTTTGTGTGATAGAAGGGAATGGCAGTACTGCTGCTTTCTTGTGGGATGTTGTTTCCACAATTTATTTAAGATCGCACGCAGCATTTGTGGGCATCTCCCATCTAGATTATTCTCTAGGCGTTTCGTTAGGGTCTAGGTGATGCAGCCATACAGTAGCACTGATACAACTACGGCCTGGAAGAATTATCACTTTAGCTTGTCAGTGAGGTTGGATTTCCATGTAACTGATAATCTGTCTATAGCAGACCATACCTTTCCTATGCATGCATTAACATCGCTTATTAAAATATCATACTGCACCGAAATGACCTTTCCAATGCAATGAGAAGATTTTTGGTCTGGAATTTGGATCCCGAGTATCATGCCCACAACATACATCGTCCGAAATAAACTTCATCAGATTATGTATCGTGTTAAAAAATTTAAAGGATATAAATCAAAGGTTAAATCTGAAAACGCAAATGTTTTTGTTATATTAATATATACTAGCAAATATATGCACCCTCCGTGTGCAAGTATTTAAGTTTTAATGTAATAAAATATTATATTAAATCAAAAAGGCTAATGAAACTAAATAAGAATGTAGATAAAAAGATTTGAAACTGGGGTGGTGTAATCGAAAAATAGAATAAAGAATACAACGATAGTGATTTTTCTTATTAAATTTCTTTTAAGATTTATTTCGGAGATTTTTGCTCATATTTATTAAGATAAAAGCAAACAATTAGAAATCAATAATACCATGCGCATATTTATTAAAATTAAATTTTTAATATCAATATGCAAATTAACTTTACCGATCATACTGTAAACCTCAATTATGTTGTATGTATAAATACAATTGCTTGACATTAGTATGTAGATAAGACCAACAGTATTAATAATGTAAAACAATTTTATAAATAATTTGGTTTAAATTTAAAGAAATTAGATCGAACACTATATATATATATATATATATATATATATATATATATATATATATATATATATTCATTACTCCACTTTGGTTGAGTTCTCTGAATAGGGATTTAATTGCAGATTCACCGTTCTGGCGTCTAGCTAACCCTCGCTTTGTTTACAAATGTTTGAGGACTCTAGTGAATTCATTTCCGCTTAAAAATTTAGCGATTAAATATTCTCCTATATTTGACAACTACCTCTGGCAGTACAGGTTAAAGGCTTGGCGAACGAAAGTTCATTCCGGTCTCGAACCTGGCCAGGGGTAGCTGTTACGGTATAGCCACACTGATGAAAGGTGAAACCTCGAAACACGTGTCTGTGGATTACTTATATATATATATATATATATATATATGTGTGTGTGTGTGTGTGTGTGTGTGTGTGTGAAGTCAGAGAGAGAGAGAGAGAGAGAGAGAGAGAGAGAGAGAGAGAGAGAGAGAGAGAGAGAGAGAGAGATGCACATTTTCTTTAGTGATGTATTTACCGAAGATACAAATTTATTACTACATACAACTTACTTTTCCCCTGTAACTGACCCTATTTAGGGATTTGTAACTCAATAACAATCAGTTTGCACCAAACTCCACTTTTAGTTCCTTGACGACGCTCTATCACGCGATTCCTCGTCATATTGTTTGTATAAATCATCCACTGTGTAATACTTAGTCCACCATTTACGACGCCTTTGCTGCTGAAACAAAACCCAGTGGCTCCGTACGTCGATTAGATTCTTATACAAAACACATCACATTATTGCTGACCTCAAAAGGCATTGCTATTTATGGAGGGATAAACGTTTCGCTCGCAAAACAAATAAACATTGATATCCTTTTTTCGTTCATTGCACCTTACAGTCATAAATCACAAACTTCAACAGAAAATGTTCTTTATTTATGGCTTATCATTTTATTTTTTTACTTGTAAAGGATTGGTGTTTTTCTGTATAATTTTGCGACACGTAATGTCGTCGCCCAACGAATATCTAGAAAGCCGAGAGGTTTGGGGAAAGAAATACCATTTTTAATATGCCGCTTCTCAAAGTTTAACTGCTATGAACTGTGATCTCCTTTTCAATAATAACGTCTGTATTTACAGATGAAGCAATAACAACAAAGCAATCAATAAATAATTTTGATTTGTTTTTTTATGTATGATTAATCAAAAAACAAACATTGTCCGCTGAGTTGTTGATTTATTCTTGCATCTTCAAGGAGACGATTTTACACGTAGTCAAATGTACTGATTTTACATGAGCTTAATAACTCAGGGGTGTACATAATACTGTATTCGTCAATGACGTGCATTTTTATTTCTGTGATTTTTCAGTTTCATAATTTGTGTTATTCGGATTATTCGCTCTATTGTCCTCATCTTTATTGTTATCTGTACAACGTTTCGGTCGATGTGCCTCCGGCCTTTTTTTTAGGTATTTCTTGTCGGATTCGGGGTGTTCTCGAACTCGGGAACCTTCTCGACCTCGGGAGCTTTCTTTTCGAACTCAGTAACCTACTTGTCGTCATCGAGAGCCAACACGGAACTTTGAACCCAACCCTTTATTCAATCCCGGGGGTTATCCTGTTCTCATTCCGCTAACCATAGCCTGGTACAAGTGTTAAGCTGTGTTAATTATTATTCTATGTCCCTGTAAAGGGTGACAGTAAGATAGAAAAATAATTAACACATGCATTTTACTTGTTAACTCAAGCTCACTATTATTAATTAATTACTGAGCAATTCTTACTTTTTCTTTTTTTTATGAGCTCCCAAAGTAGATTTAACGAGAAGAGAGTCCCTTTAGTTTAGATTCAGAATTTTCCTTCTCCTAGACTGGTTGCCGTGCCAAGGTTAAAGAGCTCTGTCTGTCCTACTATTTACCCATAGGTTGAGGGATAATTTTTGGATTCGTACCTTTTTAAAGGTTTTAGTGCTATGTGAAATCAAATGGTCACACCAGGATTTGAACTCGTCTCGCCGTGTCCATTTACTAGGACAATAACCATTACTGGTCCTGCCTCCACAATATGTTTCTGATGATTGCCCTGATGATGGTTTGATATATTTAATATTGTAAGAAGGTGGTTAGCTCAATAACGTAGAGTTATCCCCCCTTGCATTAATAGCAGTTCCCGTGGTAGTATTAATCGTTACGTTGTTGCGTTTGTGTTGTATTATATATTGTGTTCTGGTTGTTATTCATATTATTGCGTTCTTGTAATTTACTTGTGTAAGTTGTGTATTTTATCTTGTCTTCTTGTCGCTATATCATTTCTACAAAGTAGCAAGTTTCATAAATAAATATAGAAAAAATTGGCTGAACTAAACAATTAATTTCTTAATAAACACATTCTCTAAATATTTGTCATAACTTGGTCAATGGTAAATTTTCCCTCTGACTCATTGAAAAAGGCGTGCAAAAAGAAATGACTATACAGTCCACATTGCATTGTTTGCATAGTTTCGCATCATTATATTAAGTTTGAAGCGCGTGGTGTAATAGTTAAAGTCATGGGAAATAGACTCGTCGCCCCGAGTTCAAATCCTGCACGTGCATTTCATTTAGCGCTAATATCCTTGAGAAAGGTTTGAATCCTACTCTCCCTCCAGCTATGAGTAAATAGTAGGGCAGACTGGGCTCTTTAAACTTGGTTAGGCAACCGGTCTAGGAGAAGGAAAACTCTGAATTCAAACCTGCTGAACTCCGCTTAAGAAATTGACCTTGTGTCGCATCCTGCTCGTGCGGAGGGGTTGGTAATATATATATATATATATATATATATATATATATATATATATATATATATATATATATATATAAAGTTTGTGCCCGTCTATGGTTAAGGCAAATAAGTGGCTTCAAATAATAACCCGAAGATGTCAACTCTATGGCTGGAGCAGTAGAACACAACAGCTGCACCTCTACAGAGGGGTAATATCCCACCCGTAATGGGGACAACTAATGGCCTGAATATTGACATGTAATGCTGACTACTGAATCATGGGGCTGACCGGACTAGTACCAGATACCAAATAGTCCCGTGACATTCAACGCTCTTTATATGTGCTAGACGGGGGATTCTATAGGGTCCAGTTCATTATTCAACTGGTCATGTCAAACCCTAGCACGTTATATGAATGTTCTAACCGTATTATTTAAATTGCTCTTATGACAAATACGTAACCCTTTTTTATCATAAACCGTTTTATCAATTCTCCGAATTTAATAATAGACATGTTATTATAATGGAGACTGCGCTTTTGTCTGTAACCGAAACTATATCACTAATCAAGTCACAATTCCTTTAGTTATTTACACACATTCTCCATGACTTTATTTTTTTATTAAACCTCAATTATCAATAAAATTGTTTTACATTATTAATACTGTTGACCATATAACATACTAATAACATACAAATATATATATATATATATATATATATATATATATAAAAAATAGCGGTTTACAGTGTGAAATTTGCATATTGAAATAAAAATTTGATTTTAATAAATGTGAGCTTAGTATTATTGATTGCTAATTGTTTGGTTTTATTTTAATAAATAGGAGCAAAATCTCGGGGAAAATCTTAAAAGAAATCCATTAACAAAAAAAATAACACAAATTTATTCTTTACTTCCTATTTAACTAAATAGTTAAATTAGGAAAATTTAGCAATGAAAGACTGGAGTGATGGATAAGTAAGTTTCAATTTTTATACCCACCTCTGTTTCAAATCTTTTTGTCTTCATTCTGATTTAGTTTAATTAGCTTTTCTAATTCAATATGTTATTACATTAAAACTTAAATACTTGCACCCGGAGGTGCATAGATTTGCTAGTGAACTTAATGAAAATTATTTCTACCAGTTTATAAAACCAAACCTAATAAAATAAATTACATTAAAAAATATTCGCTTCAAATCATATACACTGACACTGCTGAAGAAGTAAGTATATAAAAATAATCCAGAAAAATCCCGTGGGTCTTATTTTGATGGTAGGTCTTATTTTTGAGGAAACACGGTATATATACATATATGTACATTATTCTATAATAATAAAAATACAAACACACACACACACACACACACACACACACACACACACAAAACGTCCGCATGATTTTTTCTTTCAAAATCAGGATTAGTAAAATCAAGACTGATTCGATGAATTGTAAATGTAGGAGGGCATCCATCGTGGTGCAATGGTTAGCAAACTAGTCTCGCAAATCCATTTCTACTGAATAGCGAGTTTGATTCTCGCTGGATGTCTCATACTTGTGACCTTGTGCCACATTCTACCCATGGTGAACGGATTGGGTATTTTACACTCACTTCTCCGCTGTAAATATATATTTCTTCTAAGTTCCAACACATATCAAGATTTTATGTTGCCATTTACTATGGATTAGTTTACTTGGCTTAGTTTAGCTCAAGACCGTAAGTATGGAGATCACAATTATAATTGAACTTCCTTAGAGTGGTCCACTTGCCTCGTATTTATTACACCACACAAGCAAAAGAATGGCGGGAGCAGGTGTCAGTAGCCTAGAAATTTTGGTTGTTAACTATCGCGCTCTTGATAACTAACTCTATTGACCTTTACAGAAATCTCCAAGTTTCGCGTATGACTGTTCCTCGCACCTACAGCGGGGTTTCTCATGATTTGCCTTTTTTCTTGGTCACAGAGTTGGACTCCAGAGTTACTAATGGCGGGAGGTGGTCACTATACTACACTGCCGATAATGTTTAGTTGCTTTTGCAGATAACTTTCTGAGAAATGTATTTCTTTTTAGGTGCAGGACTAATGGTGTTTTGGTTTGGTTTCTTTGTTTAATGGCATATCAATCGGTTATTTCCTAGTTGAGTAACATGATATTACAGGGTGACCCAGAAAAAACAGACCCAAATGATTTATTTTCCATTAAACTAACACTAAAACCCAACCGTAACTCTAACACAAAACACTAACCCTAACCCTAAACCCTAACCTAACCCCTAACCCTAAACCCTAACCCTTACCCCCTAGTTGAGTAACATAATATTACAGGGTGACCCTGAAAAACAGAACCCACAAATGTTGTAATGAAACTGTTAATTCTTTTTTTTTAGTTTAAGTCAGCAAGGGTTAGGGTTAGGGTTTAGGGTTAGAGTTAGGTTTAGGGTTAGGGTTAGGGTTGGGATTTAGGGTTAGTTTAATGGTAAAATAAATAAATAATTTGGGTTCTGCTTTTTCTGGGTCACTCATGTTACTCAACTAGGAAATAACCCATCAATTTTGTGGATCATCTAATGCCAAAATATCCTTTTAGAAGAACTGTAGGAGTATTATCTAACCCATAACCATAGGAATGAGGCATTTTATACCTTTTCTTAGAGTATTAGTCCGAAAGTGAACGTAATAGTACGACTGGAAATTGAACTCGCTTAGTACGATTTCGCAGTACGTCAGCCAAGAAGATTACCCCACATAAAGATTAGAGTCTTTGAGCCAGATTATGTAAAATTAAAGGAATATATTCATACATAGATGTAAGTGGGGGTACTGCTGTATAGAGTTTTGAAATATACGTAAATATGGTACTGCTGTAGATAGTTCTGACATATACGTCCCAATCATTATCAGCTAGACTCTTCGTAATATAACGAATAATCTCACTATCCATTGGGCTCCAGTGCAGAATAAAATACAATCAAATTTATTAAAAAAATATTAAAACTAAAAATTCTTTCTTGCATGGTAGAAATAATACCGATCATTTTTGTTGTACCGGCCGTTCCTGCAGTGGAGAACATGCACCGGTTCTCACTATAAATAGTGAGACACCGAGTGGACAGGAGCACTGTTCCCGTTAACGACAAGCTAGTCGTACATGTACCATTAATTGTAAATACACTTGTCTTATTTTACCCCATCTCGACTTGACTTCTTTTTACTGTTGGGACTAACATCACAACAATTATATTAAAAGTTTGCTGAACAAGGTCAATTTTGCCGAAGGAGCATTCGGTAAGGCTCGAACACGTACACACTGATTTGATATTCTGTTTTGTGGCCCAATATAGTACGAAGAAAATCCATTCGAGTTGACATAATCAATAACAAAAGCAACCATCTTTTAAATATATTGGATTTAATAATTGTTTCCCGTTCGGTAGTGATGATAAACTGGTTTAATAATAATTAAGTTGAACTTTGTGTCAGAACAAAACGCGCCATTCAAGAGAACAAAAATTAACAATCTTCAAGTGAGGGCAGGCAATCATATATATATATATATATATATATATATATATATATATATATATATATATATATATATATATATATATATATATACCGATATTGGAAAGTATCTATAAATATAGCAATCTAACTCCCTCTCCCTCTCTCCTCTCTCTCTCTATATATATATATATATATGTATGTATGTATATATATATACACGGAGAGTGAGAGAGAGAGAGAGAGAGAGAGAGAGAGAGAGAGAGAAAGAAAGAGAGAGAGAGAGAGAGAGAGAGATAGGGAGACTGCTACTGTATTGTAGCTTCTCTGAATTCAGATTTAATAAATGTGTTTTACCAAAACTGTCATTCCTTCTTTCTCAACACACACACACACACACACACACACACACACACACACATATATATATATATATATATTCATATAAATTTGGGATGTAGTAGACAGAATCAACGGCTTTTGTTAGCGTATATATATATATATATAACGTAAATACATGGTGTTCGGGATAAATTAGACATACTTATATTTGGTTATATTTCTCCGTAGGTTGGAGGTATTGACGCACACAACGTGTCATTTAAAAGCTTGGACCCTTATTCATTCGTGTATGTGATGACAAACAGAATGGTGACTGGATCCACCTGAGTTATGGGAGAGGATAATTTCTATCATGGTGATCTGCTTCGGCCATCAAAATAAGGAGATTATGGTTGCTGCCCAATGCTCCCTGAACACAGTAAAAATAATCAGGCATGGACTGGAAAATTGCAATGGAGACTACGCGGCTGTGGCTAGAGGAAGCAACAGAACAGACGATCTGATTGCGTTTGGAGAGCAGAATTCCTCGAAAGTTCCCAGGAAAATATGTTGGAAGAACCTGGCATTGGAATTCGGGCAATTGAATATTTCAGCCTCTACCATGAATATTGCATTCAATGAAGACCATCGCTACTACTCATAGAAGTGTCGCAGAGGTCAACTGCTCCCAACTGCTCTACATTTAATAGGGGCGGGTGGGGGTGTTGTGCTGAATCAAAAATAGTTGTTACTTGTTATTCAGTCATTAACTGACTCTCCGTTTAAAAAATGCCCCATTTTCGTCTCTGACCGATTCTTGCACTTACCACGAGAATTCTCAAGATGCCCCTTTGTCATTCAGCTGGACATTTTCATAACCGTTTTTAGCATCTTAGAGGCAAGCTTTTTTCACGGGTAGTATGTTACACAAGGTCGGAAGTATATATATTTACCAACCGCTCCGCACGAGCAGGATGTGACACAAGGTCAATTTCTTAATTGGAGTTCAACAGGTTTGAATTCAGAGTTTTCCTTCTCCTAGACCGGTTGCCTAACCAAGTTTAAAGAGCCCAGTCTGTCCTACTATTTACCCATAGCGGGAGGGAGAGTAGGATTCAAACCTTTCTCAAGGGTATTAGCGCTAAGTGAGATGCAATTACCACGTCCAGGATTTGAACTCGTTGAACGAGTCCATTTCCCATGACTTTAAGCATTACATCACGCGCTTCCAGAACAAGGTCGTAAGTATAAGGCATACAACGAGGATCAAACAAATTAATGGATTTGCGAGACTAACTTACTCACCATTACACCACGATTGGATGTCTAGGATAGCGTATCTTATTATAATGGAGATAGTGTGTTTGTCTGTTCCTAACCGAAACTATATCACAACTCAAGTCACTAATTCTCCATGATTTAATTTTTATTTCAACCTTAATTATTAATAATTTTTTTTATATATATTATTTATACAGTTGGCTATATCTACATACTAATAACATGCGATTGTATTTATATATCCAATAAACTTGCGATTTACAATAAGAACGGGAAAGCTGAAATGTATATTGATATTTTAAAAATTGATTTTGATAAACATGTGCTTAGTATTATTGATTTCTAATTGTTTGGTTTAATCTTAATGAATATGAGTAAAAATTCCGGGCGTAAATTTAAAAAAAATCTTTACAAGAGGAAATAACTCTAATTTTATTCTTTACTTCCTATTTTAACTAAATAGTTAAATTAAGAGGATTTAGCAATGAAGGACGGGAATTTATGTTGTTCTATATTTCTATTATATCCCACTCTGTTTCAAATCATTTTATCTGCATTCTTATTTAGTTACATTAGCCTTTCTAATTTAATACAATATTTTATTACAATAAAATCTAAATACTAACACCCGGAGGGTATATATATATTTGCTAATTTGTATAAAGTAAAGTACCTTACATGTTGACGGCTATTATGTAAGGTTGCTTGGATGGTTGATTTTAACGGCATATCAACTCGTCTGGGGTTGTGTCATGATTAACGGTTAGGAAGTAATATATGTTGTGCATCTATATTTATACTTTTTTAGTAATTGGTTTTAACAATGTGTTAGCACCAGTGGAGATCATGTTGTATGGTATTGATTAGGTTCATGTCTATATTCGATGGTATAATTTTATTTCCCTCAAAAAGGTAAGGATGTCCTCCATGTTGACATTTTCAAATAGATCTTTCATATTGTTTGCATTAAAATAACGGCTTCTTATATGAGAAAAAAAACTGCATTCTATGAATAAGTTTTTAACAGTCAAAGGTGTTTGACATGCTTCACACTGGTTGTTGCTGTTTGAGTATATAGGAGTGCGTTAGTCTTGTGTAACCAATGCGTAATCGGGACATAATGACTTGTTCCTTTCTAGACCGTCTTAAAGCTGGTCTCCAGTCTCACAAAGTGGGTTTGATTAGGAAGAGTTTATTGTGGATGTTGTTATTCCAGGGTTATTGCCATTTTGCTTAAAGGGATCTATTAATTTTAGGTTTTAAGTCATTGGGTAAAAAGTAAGCCCTGGGTCAGGCTTTGGTAATGCTTGATATGATTGGATAATTAGGTTTGATTTGATTTATTTAATGGCATATCAAACTTCGTGAATTATTTATAACCAGAATTGCTACAGTTTAACCCATAACTTGATGAACTTGGGGGTTGATACCTTTCCTAAGCGTGTAAGTTCGAAAGTGTAATAGCGTGACTGAAGTTCGAACTCGTTAACTACGATGTCGCAGTCTATCTCGTTAACAACTACACCACATCGCCCTGTCGGCTGGGGCGTTAGAATTCACCGACTGCACTTCTGCAGAGGGGTAAGACCCCCCCCCAATGGGACCACGTGTTGGCCGTGGGTGGCGACCTGTGATGCTTAAGGATAGAACCCAGGTGGATGAGCAGTTCATGACTTGCAATACTCCACTTTGGTCCTATCTTGAGCTAGACGGGCGGTCGGAGAGGCCCCCTCCGATCAATCGGCTGGTCCCGTCAAGCCCTAGCACCTATATGATTACCCCAACCCTATTGCTCTTATGGCAAGCCCCAACCCCTTTTTATCATATGGGTGATAGAAGGCGGTAACTGAGGGTCTACATGTCCTGGGAATGACGTTAAACTCTATCTGATGGTGAGGTTCCAGTTCTGGAGGTTTGGGGAATGTGGAGCACCCCTTCTGTAACGTTGTGGCTTTCAATTAGCGATACGTATCGTAGTGGGATCAGTTCGTATTTAACCTTAGTGCCTTTCCTTCTTCGGCACTACTACTCGTATA
This sequence comes from Doryteuthis pealeii, assembly GCA_023376005.1. NCBI lineage: Eukaryota > Metazoa > Mollusca > Cephalopoda > Myopsida > Loliginidae > Doryteuthis > Doryteuthis pealeii. Next base: position 19,490,396 of record CM042144.1, read on the forward strand.
TTCGTACGTACGGAGTTTCTTTTGTTTACATACACAGATCTAGCTGTAGCAGTCAGTCTTAGCTAGCCCCAAAATCTTCTCCCACTTCTTTTGGTCAAGGGAAAGGTATCACGTTTACGTACGCCGCGTGCTCCTCGTTACGGCCAATTTGACTTGTTGACAAGTTTGTTGGTTTAATGACTTTCATTCATGAATTCTCGTACAATTCCTTTGGCGTGTAGAAAATAAAGACGTGGACAGTATTTCTTACTTCAGGAATTTATTTACTTAATGAAAGTTACTGAGAGAGAGAGATGGTCAGCTTCCTTAAATATGGTTTTAACTTCGTTCAGTGTAAAATATTACATCTCGGGTTTCACACATCAGCGACCTCAGTTCATTAACTGCCAACTGCCACGCACGGCCTCCTGGTTCTAACTGCCTCTGACTCTCGGATCCTCAGACCCTAACTGACTGCTCTGCTCGCGGACTCCAACTGACTTTTTTGTGATTCTATTCGCGGGTCTTAAATAGTATTTCTAAAATCTTCTAGACGATTCCTTCTCTAGAACGTTCGACTTCTTTCGATTCGTTCCAATCTCCCTGGTCAACCAGAGTTCACTAACCTAAACATCAAAGGCTTCTTGGAGTCCAAAATACTGTTTTTTCCTTAATCCTAGACTTATCGTCTGCTTTCTCTCGTTAAAAAGATGTTATCTATCCTAACTACTTTTTCGGTGATTCCACAAAGACCACCCAGTAATCTAAGATAATCGGTAGTACATTTTTCTAAAGGTTCTATTCCAAGTCTGGCACAAGGCCACAAATATAGGTGCTGGGCGCGGCGATTATATAACACTTCATCACCATTGCTCCCTGGTACACTCTGATCCGGAGTGGTAGTACCTGTTAGGGTCCCATCTATGGGTTAAATAGAAAAATGTATTCATAAAAATATTGTATTATCCATTAAGAATTGATTTATTTCAAAACTTAATCGGCATTAAATGACCCACTGAGGTTGATATGCCGTAAAACAAAACAAAATCAAACCAAACTACACCACAAGAACTCCTCCATAGTTGATCACGATATATTCGGAAGCCGTTCGTTGTTGAGAAATTTTAATATCAGTTGAGTAATTCTAATATCATTTGTAGTTTTAAGGTTCAACTGTAATTAGTTTAATATTAATTGAATATTTAACTGAATCAACAGAATATTTTTGGAAAATGTAGCTGAGCTATAAATATACATTGTTGTATTCCGATCTTTACGACAGAAAACAAATTTGCTTGATTTGCAAACATTTCCATGCACTGGTCAAGTCGTAAAAATAAATGGTGACCTCGATGATCTCAGTTTATTGCCTTTTTACACAAGAAAATCTCAGGAATAATACAATAAAGAGAAAAGAACATCAACGAAAGCGAAAGAATAATCAGTCTTAGCTACGTGGAGAGCGTAAAAATGTCAAAATAAGCGAAATAAAATATATGTTCCAATAAAGATGAATTAAAGGTTAGTAACCCTTGACCGGCAAGTTATCAATTTTACAGAATTATCTTAGCAAATGTGGCAAATCTCATCTGGAGTAGATTACTTTAAAATATTATATATATATATATATATATATATATATATTATATATATATATATATATATATATATATATATATATAAAGGGTATATACTTCAGAAATTAAATTTAGATCAATTTTGCAGTTTCACAGTTCTGTTTTTTTTTTTTTTTGTTTTTTTTTTTTAATTATTTCGCCGTCGATCTCATTGGTGTGACCTTCCAGTTTCTATATTATTATTTATTTATTTATTTATTTCACTTGTTTTTTTTTTTGTTTGTTTTTTTTGTTTTTTTTTCAAATTCTGCGTCTGCTATATCTGCCAGTTTATGAGCACGCGCACAAAAAGAAAAAAAGAAAATAAAGAAAGAAACGGGAAGGTGACATCAGTGAGATCGACGGTGAAATAATTAAAAAAGACAAAAAAACAAAAAACAAAACAGAACTGATGAGACTACAAAAGTCGAAATAAATTCATTTTCTGAAGGTATATATCTTTTATATATTTATTTACCATACTCAGTATATGTAAAAATATATACAAAAATATTTATATGCATGTTTGAGTACTCAATGGTAGTCGAATCCTATCAAAGTAACACTTGATATCATCCACACACACACACACACACACATATATATATATATATATATATATATATAATTCATCCAATAATTCATCCACAGACATCATGTTTCGACGTTTCACGTCTCTTCAGTGTGGCTAGACAGAAATACACACACACATATATATCTTATTATAATGGAGATTGTGTGTTCTTCTGTCTGTAACCGAAACTATATTCCTACTCAAGTCACAATTTCTTTAGTTATTGACATCACATTCTTCAGGATATTAATTTTATTTAAATCTCAATTATTAATAAAATTGTTGTACATTATTAATACTGTTAACCATATCTACATATCAACAACATGCAATTGTATTTATATATACAACAAAATAGCGGTTTATAGTGTGAACGGGAAGGCTAATTTGCATATTGATATTAAAAATGTGATTTTAATAAATATGTGCTTAGTATTATTGATTTCTAATTGTTTGGATTTATTTAAATGAATATAAGCAACAATCTCTTCAATGAATCTTAAATGAAATCCATTAACAAGAAAAAATAACTGTCATTTATTCTTTACTTCTCTTTTAACTAAATACTTAAATTAGAAAAAATAAAAATGAAAGATGGGAGTGATGGACGAGTAAGTTTCAGTTGTTCTATTTTTCTATTATACCTCCCTCCGTTACAAATCATTTTATCTGCATTCTTATTTAGTTTCATTAGCCTTTCTAATTTAATATAATATTTTATTACATTAAAACTTAGATACTTGCACTCGGAGGGTGCATATATTTGCTATATATATATATATATATATATATATATATATATATATATATATATATATACGCATACATACACACACAATCTGGCAGAATAATCTCTTGGCTCTGCAGCACGAATAAAAAAGGCAGCATAGGTTCCATTTAAAATTTATTTTGACTATAAATCATTTATTCATCATTCGATTCCGTGGGATAAATCGAGATGACACTGATATGCTGATTTGAATTCTTCAGTCCTTCCTAAATATAAGCACCTGAATAATCATGAACCGCAGATACAAAAGAAGCGGAATGTGTTCATACGGGATCGAGAATATGTACACACACACACACACACACACACACACACACGGGAACACACACACACACACACACACACACATTATATATATGTATGTATGTGTGTGTGTGTGTATGTGCGTGCGCGTGCATGTGTGTGTAAGTGTGTATGTGTAAGTGTGTGTGTGTGTGTGTAAGTGTGTGTGTGTGTGTGTGAGAGGAAGGGCGTCCAAGTGAGAAATAAAAAAGAGAAACTATAATCCTTCAATTAAGACTTGATAATTAATGTGAATTCACATCATCATTAATGATTTTCGCATGAAGAGTCATATTTTTATGAACGTGGTGACGTATCTAGATTAATTTAGATCATTTTGTTGAAATGTATTAAGGTCTTCCGTTCGTGGACGTGATTTGCTTACGAAACTTTGAACGAACGGCAGCAAACGTGACTTGTGACTTAAAGTAGTAATTGATGGCAAAACAAAAATCTTCCTTGATGTGCCACTTTCACCTCATTAATCGCAATTATTCTATTTCTACAATTGAAACTATTACTAAATTATAGCAAATCGTATCGATGGTAGATCTGTCATCGCGTGACAACATTTTCTTAAATGCCTTTAAAATGCTTTTCCTATTAGTAGAAATATTTCTATAGATACCGTATCTCTCTCTGTCTATCTATCTCTCTAACTAACTTACCCTCTCCCACATTCCCTGTCTTTATCTATTCATCTCTCTATCTATCTATCCATATATATATATATATATATATATATATATATATATATATATATATATATGGTAATGAGCTCTCTAATTGGTAATTTAAATTAACTCTCACTACTAAGCAAATAAGCAATGATCATTTCTCCGGAAATTTGATCTCTCAGTGATCGAAAACTACATTCCTATGTACTTAATAGTTTAAAAACACCAGTCCCCGCATCAGCTGTCAGTGGGCGAGGGGATAAGATATCGGGCTACCATGCGTCAGTCTGAGTTCGACCCTACCCAAGGACAGTTGTGTCTAGCCACACTGAAGAGGCATGATATATATATATATATATATATATATATATATATATATATATTGGGAAAGGTATGAATCCATATATTCTCCCTCCAGTTGTGTGTTAAATAGTAGAGCAGACTGGGCTCTTTAACCTTGAGTAGGTAACCAGTTTAGAAGAGGGATAACTCTGAATTCAAAATTCCGGAGGTCAGTCGTTGATTGGGTTCGTGGCATTCCTTGATGCCCCAATTCTTTCCTATCGACTGTGCCAAAAAGTGTGGAATGGTCCTACACAAGCCTTCACCACTATAAACAAATCCCTGTGTTGGTTGTTCACTGGATGAACACTCATGCGTCTAAAATCGACGTGAGAGTCCATTATATATATATATATATATATATATATATATATATATATATATATAATATACCAAGCGTGTTGGTAGATCCTTGCGGAGAGAAAAAACCCAGCAGAGAGTTTGATTGTAAAAATATACTACCAAACATCAACCAGGAAGAAAAAAATTTTTTGAAAAAAAGAAAAGACCAAGATATTCGTACCAACAAAAAATAATCTATTGGTATAGTATTTGGCCAAAAGAAAAAACAATTTATATGTATATATATGTATATAAGATATATATATATATATTCATATAACCGCTAGGAGAAGCTAATCTGTAAAAAGTGCTCGATACCTAAGTAGAGCCAAGTAATAAAGATAATCTACTGTCAGACGAACCTACTATTAGTTTCGCATAAAGCTCTTCAGGGCTAAAATCTGAGTCAGAAATAGTAGGTTCGTCTGACTCAGTAGATTATCTTTATATATATATTATATATATATATAATATATATATATATATATATATATATATATAAAAAAAAAATGAATGAATGGATGAAATGAAAATGAATGAAATGAGGGGATAAATGAAAAATCTTTCCAAGGGACTTCTCTCAAAAGTATATATATGAAAAATAAACAATTTTTTTGAGAGAGGGAATTCCTGATGGAAAGTTTTTCTCATCTATTATTAGATTCTTTTGAAGCATCAATTTGATAAAATTATTCTATAAGTTATTAGAGAAGATAAAATCAGTCTCTTACCTTTGTGATTTCTATTGAGAAAGGATTTGATTTTTTTAAATTATTTATATATATCTAATCTTGTCTGGTAAACATACATGTCCCAGTCAAACGCATGAGTAGCACAACAAAAGCATTGGTCGGTGTAAGTTGGAATTCCACCTCAGCAAAAAAAATCTTAATTGTCTAACCCTAGCAAAAAGAGAATAGACTCCCTCACTGTCAGGCTGATTGCGAATATAGGCCATCCAACCAGAACTATATTATTTGAATACCTACTTTCATCTAATAATAATTATTTGTTTGCAAACATTTTTATTGTTTCCAGTAAATTATAATAATCCTTTATAAACAAATATAGCTTCAAATAAATTTTATTTAATACAAATAATTTTACACGAACAAGAATTTCAATATGATACTAATAATACTTAAACATGTCTATCTGACACATGCATAGGACCCTAACAGGGATTATCATTCCGGGTCTGAATGGAACTTGGACTAATGGCAATGAAGGACTATTTCAGATCTCCCAGGTCTCCAAAGGCGTCCAATCGGTGTGCAATGGTTACAAAGTTAGTCTCGGAGATACATTATCCCTGAATACTGAGTCCGATACTCGCTTTGTGTTCCATATTGCGACCGTGTGTCACATACTATCCATGGAAAACGGGTCGAGCAACAAGGGCGACCCATCGTGGTGTAATGGTTGAAAAGCTACTGCCACAAAACCATTACTACTGGGCTTGGGCAAATACCCACCTCGCTTTGTTCTGGTACATAATTCATGCATAGTCAATGAATTATTTACGTACCGTAGTTAGAATATTTTTGAATCAAGAGTTCGTTAGATTCAAAATCTGAGGGAGTTAAGTGGAAATTTCCATAACCGTTAGGGTTATGATTGTTTTATGATGACCCAGGCTTAACCCCTTCGGATGCACGTGATTAGACGCGTGCGACAGTTTTAGATTAGAATGCGACAAGACATTCGATGAGAACGGACGTCGATATGAGATTCATTTCTCCACAGCGCGGTTGAATCTTTATGGGCTGGGTTGTTTTAAATTTAAAAAAAAGCAACAAAAAAAAAATTTTGTCAAGTTATTAAAACAAGAAATGATCAACCCAATGAAATGATCCAGAACAAGAAAGAATCAACCCGAAGAGATAAGCCCGGAAAAATAACGGCCGAGTTGGCAAGCAGAAGAGTAACAAGTGCACTCATCGCATGTCTACTTTGTGCGTGTGTGCGTGTGTGCGTGCGTGCGTGCGTGTGTTTACAGATTGTTAAATAACAGGTTACAATATTTTATCATCATCATCATCATCATCATCATCATCATCATCATCATCAGATCTTGCATAAAATATAGCAACGAAGACTCAGATGTAATGTTTAAAGCATTTACATGTATCTCTCTCTCTCTCTCTCTCTCTGTCTCTCTCTCTCTCTCTCTCCATTATATACCCGATATATGTTAAGGGGTGTATAACAGTTAGATAAATATCACCTCAGCAAGATCTCTAGAGCTGGAGCCTCACTTTCAGATAAAGTTTAGTATCCTACCTAGAAAACCCCATCTTTTATTTTGGGGAGTATAACCCTATTCAAAGAATACTGTCAGCGTATTATAAGCCCCTTTGACAGGGCCGGTAACATGTAGTAACAGGTAGAGATGGACAATTTTGAGCACACCCAATATATAATTACATAAATGTTTTTTTTTTTTAAGATTTAGGAAAATGATTTGTATCACCAAAATCTATTTCAATCGCGCAGCAAAAATTAAATTCATTTTCATATACATTCTTTCATAAAAAAAGAAAGGAAAAAATGTTTTAATATAAGAATTATTTTTGTGTAGATACGTATATTTCGTTGGCGAATTTCTTTTTACGTCGTAAAATATCAACTATGTAATAATTATAGAAATATAATTTAAATTCCTGATATACACGCATTTTAAATATTAAGGAAAATTTTCGGCACGATTTGAATTTAATAACATGTTCTATTCTTACTACATCGACAATTACATTTATTAAAAGTATTTTTTTTATAAAAATAGCATGGGAATATTTTACTTTAATGTAATTGTATGAAAACTTATTAAAATGCTTCAAAAGAAATAAGTTTTAAATATGAACAAATTTTACATATGAGCAAGTTATACAGGTTTTCAAAGATAGTTCCGAGTTTAATTTGCGGGAAAATTTTGGCAGTTTAGAATATACTCAAATCGGAAAGCTTAGGACGAGCAAATAGCGTTAAGGTTTTGCATTGTTTCATCAGCTGTAATCTTATTTGCTAGATAACGTTGTCGAATTAATACATAAGAAAAAAACATATCACGCTAAGATGTTTATAACGATTTTCAAACTTTATCGAATTAGTAAACAAATTAAAGAAAATATTATCAAATATTTTCTGCATTCGAAAGAGTTTCAAACGTTATCAATTAATAAAAAGGCATTTTAATAATCGATAGCTATAAGATTTCGTTAATAATTATCATCCGGTGAAATTTGAATGGCTTTTTAATTTATTTATTAACGATATGAAATTAGTAGACATGGCGGCCCCACTGCAAAATGAACATTTTATTTCTCCTTCTACATATGCTGCTTGAAAATTTACACTTCATATTCAATTGGTTTTGGATAATTGGGCTTAAATTAGCAAAATATCTATAATTCATGACTGTGTTACATAAAGGATAGGTATCATGTCAGTATGATAGACAAGACTTGACCCATGACCGAACTATTAGCTAGTTTCACATTTAGTGATTGAGCCTGTGACCACAAAGCGTGTGAACATGTCAGTTAATTAATCAGAGTGAATTAGACGTTCGGCTGAGGCAGTCAGTGGTTATTTCCTATAAGTCTAATATAAACAAGGGGGAACGACTCATGACTGATAAATTATTTATTTATTGATTGATCTACTAGGAAAAAAGATGACGGGTTAGGGTTAGGGTTAGGGTTTAGGGTCAGGGTTTAGGGTTAGTTTACTGGGGAAATAAATAAATAATTTATCAGTCAAGAGTGGTTCCCCTTTGTTTATGTTAGACTTAGGAAATAACCCAGTCAGTATATCAATAATTATGATCATACGGTAAATGATATAAAAATATGTATATATATATATATATATATATATATATATATATATATATACAGTACTTAAAAAAATACATGGATCGACTTCAAACTCCACCGCATAACTTCTGAGTTTATTTTTAGCTTTGTGCATGTCATTAACTGTTTCTTTAAACCATATTCCTCACGGACTGTTGCAACCAAATCTTCAGCTTCGAACTTCTTAAGAAGCTCTAATTCCTCACTGATAATTAGGATTCTACAGTTTGGTTTGCTTAATTTCCCTATCATCAACACTGTTTTCGGCATAATTCGATTCGTTTTAATGCAATTAATTCTTGGAATAATGTTCAGTCGTTATTTTTTGATAAAGAAAAGATGAAGCTTGTTTCAGTTAATTATTTTGTCCTTAAAACACTTTTGAAAAATCATTTTATTGCCTCTTATAAACAACAGATTTGCATTTAGATTCTCACACGGCTAATTTGTCTCATGATATATATGTTTATGTTTACGTTGTGTGTTTCATGAATCGATTCCTGTGAGCGTCCAAGGGTGGTCACGTCCATGGGATTAGCTTCACGCTATTAGGCATGGCCTCCCTTCAATAGTAGTTTAAACCAATAAAGTTTTCTTTTACTTATATTTTTTTTAAATAATTTGTACTACTATTGATTAATAAATTTCTTATTTCTTATTTCTTATTTCTTTCTTAACATCTTTCTTCTGTTTCACTGGCATGATGAGGGCCTAACAATTTGTATATTAATCAAAATATAAAAAATAATAGATTTATCGCATTTATTTTCTCATGCATGTGCGTTGCATCCATAATCCCTTGATGAGGGTCTGGAGATGAGAGGTTAATATGTAGTTTTATAGGTGGACAGTTATGTTGGTATGAATTCTTTTTGTACAGAATATAGGAAGAGATAAACATTTCTACAATTTCAGCTTGTTGGCAAAATCCGTTTTTGCATCTGATTCCTCTGTTATTGTTTTACTTAACCAATAAATTTGATTTTTTGAGTATTTCTATCTGAGATTCTAGTGTTGTTTCCAATCAGATTCTTGAACTGTTCTTGTTGTTGTATACCCTATTCATTAGTTCTTTACTTACTTCTTTCTTACTCTATTCTTCTGGCCGTCTTTGGAATCTTATAACATCTTGTCTTGGTCTGGAATCTTCTAAGGTCTGGACTTTCTTGGGGACTTCGGGTCTGGTCTTCTATTGGGGATTTCTCTTTATCAGAAGCCCTGTGTCATTGTTAGTTTTTAGATAATAAACACAAGACTTCGATTTACTTGATCTTATTTTATTTTTAAATCCCCAAACAGACAATCTGCGCAGATGAGAACGGCGGCGCGTAGTACGCGACTTACAACCTACGAGCTCGGCTCCTACCTTCTAACTGACTGAAACTTACTTACTATCTAAACCGGAAGAGAGGGTCCTCTCTACCGGTTCTCACGGCTATCCCCGGAAGATAGGGTTAGGACTGAGGTCAAGCTTGTCACTCAATCTTCAAGGCCGTCAGCTGCACTTAAAACGCCATCTTGATTTCTACACTATTGCACACAAATATTAGGTATCTAATAATTATGTAACATTGTTACATAATGAATGAGTGGCCTATCAATTATATAAGGTAAGTGTAGAACTCAAAAATCAACGGGTAATTTGTTAGAAGAACAATCATGGAAAATACCAGTAAAATGATAGACACGCTTTAACCATTACCTGACCTTCTAGCTGTTCTTTGATTGGCTGGTTTCGTCATGTAACTACCCGATCGTTAGAACGGATTGGTTAGAGATTCAGAGTTAGCTGGTAGTTGGACGCTAATGGTGTCTTTACTGCAAACTTCTCTCTATGCGTGCGGTTATTGAAGTGAGAACTTTCGAAATAAATATGCCTAAAATGTGTTCATGCATAAAAACCAGAAATAAAAAGTAAGACAGAGTTAAATAAAGATAATTATACTTTTACATATCGAACTAACCAATAGCTGTTAAGTAAACATATAAAACGTTGTTATCATTAAATTATCATCCTGTGGTATGTTCACGGGAGCTGCTAGTAACACTAATTCAACAAATGGCTTTGCTTTTCCAACTGACTTTTATCGTGAAACGCAAGATCTATGATTCTTGTCACGCTATTACCTTCACTTTTGGACTAATAACCTTGGGAAATATTTGAACCTCCCAGCATATCACAATGGACAACTATTACAGAATGGACAACCACCCTGTCGACTGGGGCTATAGAATACATCGGTTGTAGAGGAGTACAAATCCCAAATGGAGCCGCCTCTTAGCTGTGGGTGGCGACACGGGATATTGGTGGCTGAAAAGTCCATGAAATGCAACACTCCATTTTGACTCCTACTTAGGCTAGAGGGCGGTCAGAAAGGCTCCCTTCGATCAATCGGGTCGTCACGTCAAGCCCTAGAACCTATAAGACTGTCTCAACCCTATTGCCTATATGGCAAATCCCCAACCCTTTTTATCATATATGTGCTAGATGGTAGTGGCTGAAGGTCTTAGTACTCTGGGTATGATATTCAAACTGCATTTAATGGTGAATTTCTACTTCTGCAACTCTGGGGAATGTGGGGTAAATTTACATCGCCATTACTCTCAGGTCCACTCTGATCCGGAGTAGAAGTACATGTTAAGGTCAAATATTATGTGTGTAGCGTTAGTTTCGTATTTGCCTGGGAGAGTTGTCTGCCCGGTTTAGTTTGCTGGTGCCCACTAGGGGCTATGGTATTTAAGCGCCGGGTTCAAACCCTTCTGTCTTTTTTTCCTGTTCCAGTAACCACGAGACACATGGGGTAGATTTTGGTCTACCCCTTCTCGTTGGCGCTTCGCCCCCTTACATTACTATAAGTGAATTATACAGCATGGACAATTCTTAGTCTCATGTCTGTACTTTTTGTATATCTTGTACCATTCATGAATGTGTATTTATCTTTCAACATGCAACTTTGTTTTACCTATGTGCTTTGTATCTCGTCTTATCCATGTGCTGTGCCATATTAAATGTTTTGTCTGTCAACCTTTGTCGGAGTCATGTATCCAATATATATAACTTTGAACCTTTCTTACATGTGTTAAATGGAAAAAAAATGTTTCAAAAGTGTGTTGAAAATTGAGTTTAAACACTTTTGAATACCCATCTAGCATAAATAGATCAAAATGTTTTCGGCATAAAATAACCCAACATGGGATGTCATGCCGTAAAATCCAGCAAGCAAGCAAACAAACAAACAAAAATGAACACATAGATCAAGTTACACACATGCAACTAAAGTCAATAGGTTCCAGTAAAAAAAAAAAGAGAGAATAAATCCAGACGAAAAGAAATATGACGTCATCGTATGAACTTTTCAGAATCTTAAGATTTCAGTCAATCCATGTACATAATTACAAAGACACAGCTAAGAGGTTCATAGGCTAACCAAGATAGTCTTTTGTAATATGACCAGATGAAGTTTATTTTTCAACATAGCCCCCTTCCTCCAGAACCCTCACATTTATTCCATCAATGTTGCAGTTCTTGTATCCCGCTGGTAAAGATGTCACCAAGAGCAGACATGATGTCATAATATGAATTTTTCAGCCTGCTAACTTTTCAGTCCATCCTCTTACATAACATACAAAGACACGGACGCATAAAGACACACATCATTTATCATTTTAATCTGTTTCAACCACTACCGGATTTTATCAATAATTCATCTTCCTGGTTTTTTGGCTGCTCAGATTTTTTAAAATCAATAAATCATATTTTTGTCGTGTTGTGTCGTATCGTGTGAATAAACATAATTCTACGTGACAAATTCCTCATACCACACACACACACACACACACACACACACACACACGAATATCGTCAATTTTAAGGATCACTATCCGTTCTCATCTGGATCACATATTTTTTCACCGTCAAATAATTCAGTATGTATATCTTTCATAAAGAAACTAGACAGCTTCCACCTCAGATTCCTATGCCGCATTCTGCGGATTCGCTGGCAGGACAAAATACCCAGAAGTGTTGTGTACTGGCATCAAATTCTATATATGTTATATAGCGGCTTCTTCAAATTCACGCTGCTAAATCGGCGTACGTATCGTAGCGGATATCGTCACTAACCCAAAGCGATGTATGTTAGTAGTCAGCTACGACCGACTACTGGACTTCAATAATAACAGATACGTATGTACAAAAGAGGACCCTTCTTTATTTTCTTCGGTGTGTGGGTGGTAAAGGAACGGAGCTTACAATGAGTGCACGATGTGTGGTTGCTGACGGGAGACGTGTAGTGTCCTTTCCGCTGCCGGGTCGGCGTCTGAGACTGTCGGCTTGACCCTCTGGCTTTTTGTATTGACGACACGCCTACACATCTTTATCTTTTTGATCTGATAACGGACCTTTGTTATGTATTTCTTTTGTCTTCACCCTGCTTCCTTGACCGGAAACCATCTCTCCCGCTTTCTCTTTCTTTTCAAATATATATTTTTATCTTTCTCTTTGTCCCTCAGCCGGAATTTCCATCTTCCGGGCAAGGACAATACAACAGAAGTGCTGGAATGAGCAAACATAAACAGCATGCCCGCCATCATCTGCGCGAGGTGCCTGCGTTGGCTTGGCCATGTCAGGAGGATGGACAAAGGCCGCATTCCCAAAGACCTACTGTATGGCGAACTAGTAGAGGGCACCCGACCGGTTGGAAGACTGCGCCGACTCTTCAAAGATGTCTGCAAGAGAGACATGAAGACATGCCACATCGACATAAACACATGGGAGGCTTGTGCAGAAGACCGTACGACCTGGCGCCTCCTTGTCAAACAAGGAACGAAAAGGAGTGAAAAAGACAGGAAAGAAGCCGCCACAGAAAAGAGAGTTAAAAGGAAGGAGAGACAACAGAATCTCCAGCATCTCCAGAAAGCATCACATTTTATTTGCAATCACTGTACCAGAGACTGCCATTCAAAAATTGGTCTGTTCAGCCACTCACGTAGCTGTGGATAAAATATTTTTTAATGGAGTCTACGCCATCGTCTTTAATAGACGGAAGGTTGCCAACCATCTTTCGTGTAATTCAGTTTGCGTTAAAATAATAGAAAGGGTGACTCGCTTTTGTTGAATGAAAAATAAACAAACAAACAAAACAAGATGAGGCTTGAAGATTAGTATTATCTGCGTTATTCGGACTATTGTCCTCATCTTTATTGTTATTTGTACAACGTTTCCAATGGGAAACATGGCCTAGTGGATAAGGTAGTTAGGTTAAGACAGTTCTAAGTGACAGTTATCTCTGGATCCCGAGTTCAATCCTGAGTAGAGGCGGTTAGATGGAAAAATAATTAACACAACTCTTACCCCATCTATGGTTAGCGGAATGAGAACAGGATACCCCCGTGGAATAAATAAAGGGCTAGGTTCAAAGTTCCATGATAGCTCACGATTACGACAAGAAAGTTCCCGAGTTCGAAAAGAAGGTTCCCGAGTCCTAGAAGGTTCTCGAGTCTGACAAGAAATACCTGGAAGGCGGAGGGCATATCGGCCGAAACGTTGTACAAATAACAATAAAGATGGGGACAATAGTCCGAATAATGCAGATAATACTAAACAAAACAAGGAATAATAAAATATATGCAGCCTATTTAACAATACAAACAGAAGCGCACTTTAAACAAAAAGTTGAAGTTGAAAACTTTTAAACACAAACATAAACGGATATATGAGACAAAATGAAAAGTGAGACGTTACAAAGCCAAACAATTTTTAGAACAAATATGCAGATGTAGTATCATCATCAAGCCATGCTGAGAGTACGGATTCCCTTCTCTTTCTCCCCCCCTCTCTCTCTCTCTCTCTCTCTCTGGTTATCTCTCCATCCGTTGATTAGCCACATTTTTGCCATATTTTAATTCGATGATTGTGTGATCTACATTGCACGTTTACATAACGGACTTTAAGAGTTCATGCTCTGCATATTTTAGGTTTCCGACGTGGTTTACTTAAGAGAGTCGAGTACATAATTATTATGCTATTTTCTTTTTTGCTTTATAACATCTTTTATATATATATATCACCTATTATAAAAGGGATGGAACACTATATAGCAGCCTTTACATACATATATATGTGTGTACTGAGACAGTTAAAATCCCATTCGCATTCTGTGGGTGACAATAGCCGAGCGGTTAAGCTATCCGACTGCTGCTGAAACGATCAGAGGTCTATCCTGGCTGTAGGTAGCTCACAAAATGTCTAGACATACTGAAGAGACTTGATAAGTCGAAACATGTGTCTGTGGATGACTGTGGATATATATGTATGTATATATATATATATATTATATATATATATATATAATATATATAGAGAGAGAGAGAGAGAGAGAGAGAGAGAGAGAGAGAGAGACAGGCAGACGGACAGATGGAGAGAGAGAGAGAGAGAGAGAGAGAGAGAGAGGGGGGCGTGGCGTAATGGTTAGAATGGGAGGACATGGACCCGTTGACCCGAGTTCAAATCCTGGACGAGGCTGTTGGCAATTCACATTGCCGTTAATACCGTTGGGAAAGATATGCATCCATCTACTAGCCTTCCAGCTATATAGTAGGGCAGACTAGACTCTTTAACCATCGCTAGGTAACCAGACTGGGAGAAAGAATACTCAGAATTCAAACCTTTTAAACTCCGCTTTATATATATATATATATATACGTTAACTTTTACATCACAAGAAGTTCATCTCTCTCTCCCTCTCTCCCCCTCTCTTATATATATATATATATATATATAGAGAGAGAGAGAGAGAGAGACAGAGACAGAGAGAGACAGAGAGAGAGAGAGAGTAAACTACAGACACGTGTTTCGAGGTAGCACCTCACATCAGTGCAGTTATACCATTTTAGCAGGTACCTCTGGCCGGATTCGAGACCCGAACGAACTTACGCTCGCCAATCCTCTTACCCATATGTATATATGTATATTTGTTTTTCACACCTGCCGTAGCTGGTGATTTACTGGGTGCTGAGTGACAGCAAGTCTCCTCAGGTCTCCAGGACCCTTCTGAGTATTCTAGCAGATCCAAACACTGCCGTAATTTGGATGGTCTCGGTTCTTCCTCTGATTTCTAGTTCACCTGAATTCTTTTCCAGTGCTTTGGGGATCGTTCCAAGGGCACCAATTACAATTGGCACGACCTTCACCTTCATGTTTGATCCCCCTCTTTTAGCCTATCCAGATTGGTTAGACATCTCAGTTAGCTACGGAATAGCTCACATCATCGGCGGAGCGCATAAACACGAAAGCACCACAAATCGAAGAAGCAACACATGGGATATATGGTTTGTTTTATTTTGTTTTACAGCATATCAACCTCAGGGGGTCATTTAATGCCGATAAAGTTTTGAAATAAATCAATTCTTAATGGATAATACAATTTTTTTTATAAATACATTTTTCTATTTAAACCATAGATGGGACCCTAACAGGTACTACCACTCCGGATCAGAGTGGACCAGGGAGCAATTGTGATGAAAGGGTGCTCCACATTCCCTAAACCTCCAAAACTGGAACCTCACCATCAGATAGAGTTTAACGCCATTCCCAGGACATGTAGACCTGCAGCCACTGCCTTCTAGCACCCATATGATAAAAAGGGGTTGGGGCTTGCCATATGGGTTGGGAAAATCATATAGGTGCTACGGATTGACGTGACCAGCCGATTGATCGGAGGGGGCCTCTCCGACAGCCCGTCTAGCCCAAGATAGGGCCAAAGTGGAGTACTGCATGTCATGAATTGCTCATCCACATGGGCTCTATCCTTAAGCATCACGAGTCGCCACCTATGGTCAACAGGTGGCCCCATTGGGAGAGTCTTACCCTCTGCAGAGGTGCAGTCGGTGCATTCTAACGCCCCAGCCGACAGGGCGGACATGGGATATATATTTGAATTGTCCTGGTACTATTTTTCTTCAAATTCATTTTAGCTTAGAAATAATATCTTTAATTTGATAAACATTTTCTTGATCTTTCTTTTCCTTATAGGTCATCGTCCGCAAAGTTTGATTTCTAAAATTCTTCGCGATTTACACGTACTTAAATTCTAATTTTAAAAAGGGAAAAACATTTCCTTTTACCTAATTTAACCCAGAAATAGTATTTAAATCTTAGAGTAGCGGATTGGCTTCGTGATTTATGTATAATTACTATATCATTTTTATAACCTAAGTTAAATTTAGAAAGGCTAATTTCTACATTGATTCGAAATTCAAATGAACATAACGCAAAATATCCAGTGATAAATATCATTTCAATGTCTTATCATCTATAAAAATCGATAAGACAGTGAAATAATATCTATTTTACGTTATGTCGATTTGAATTGCTATAATCGGCATCATTTGAATCTGAAAATGAAGGTAGTATGTTCCTTTCTGTTTATACCTACCAGGCCGCTTATCTGTCTCTCATCCATGAAGATATACCATATAAAACTTTAATCATATTTGATTATCTGACTGTCCAGACGACTAATATCTGATGGTATAGAAATTTAGGGCCCTTGATTCATGAATTCTTTTTATGTTAAATAATCTGCATTTACATTTAAAAAAAAAAACAGCAAAGAAATCTATGTATTTATTTATTTTGTATAAAAGAGATAACTGAAATATCAGGTCATTGTGACATAACATGTGATGTTAAAAAGTGTATTGTGAAAATCTATTCTTTTGAGATTTATCAAGTTTGAATCCAACAGTTCTGGGTTGACCTCAGTTAGTATCCAGGATTGAGCGAATGCTGATTTTAAAGGCAGGGAGACCTTACTAACCTTAAATAAATTAGAGTCCGATGAGACTTTCAAAAAGCAATTACGGAAGTATTGGATATAATAGTTTAGTTTTGTTGATTTTCCTTTACCCATAGAAGGCAATTAGTACAAATATTTTTCCGGGAAAATTGTCTTGAATTAACATTTTTGGATGCTATTTTTTCTCTTTTTTATGTAGTGCAAATGAAAAGGAATAACCAAGAAAAAGCCAGTCATAAATGCGTGGCGTGTCTGATATTTGTTGGTTTTGCTTTCTAATCAATTTTCCTATTATTTCTTAAGCAAGCTAATTCAAAATGGCGACCGAATACTGAATTTAAATCTGTCTGGATGTGCGTGGCCAATGAAACCTCACGCACAAAATATTTCATTCCTTTCAGAGAAAATTTTTAATAACCACAGGAATAAACAGAAATTAGTGAAAAAAAAAAAAAGGATTCAGCTTGAAAATTAGTGGGTTTTTTTTTTATTCCATACAAGTTGCAACAAAACGTATACAACAAAAATATCAAATGAATTTATCAATAATAGCGAAGATGCTGAAAAAACTAAACTCTACGGCGTCAAAACAGACGATTTGCCGCGAATGAAACGGCAGACTAAACACAACATTTTTCCTTTCTTAAAAACTTAGATAATAAAAAATAAATAAATAAAAAGGAAATTTTTTTTTTTTTTTACTTTCAATTTTCTAAAATTTTAAAAGTAGAAAATACTTTTAAAATTTTAGAAAATTGAAAGTAAAAAAAATAATTTCCTTTTTTTCTTTCTTTCTGTAATTTGTAACAATAAACTTATCGTAATATTACCGATTTGTCGGCTGGGGTAGTAAAATACGCCGACTGCAGAGGGAAAAGACCCATTCTCTAAAGGGACTGCCTGTTGACCGTGGGTGGCGAACCGCGATGCTTAAGGACGGAATCCTGAGCAGTCCATGTGTTACGATTTTGTGGCCATTTACAGGCTTTAAGTGCGAGCACTTTACAGTGGATACCCCTTGTGTTAAACAGAGGTTGATCCTTAGTGAAGAAACCTTAGTGTTGGGTAAAATCATTTGGTTGAGCAGGTCCGTTTGTCAGTGTCGAATACTAGCAAATGAACGGCTTTCAAAATCAGCGATTCAATTATTAACTAACCACGTATTCGAGCTGTTGATTGGCTGGCTTTAACCCACGCGCCCACGCAGAGTCTATAAGTTTTCAGTGGTGATTCCAGCACACCTTGTATGCCGAAATAATCCAACACCATGACATGCAACACTCCAGTCTTGCCCTTACTTAGGCTAGACGAATGGTCGAAGAGGCACCTTCCGACCAATCGGCTGGTAATGCCAAACCCTAGCATTTTCCCGACCGTGTTGCTCACATGGCGAATCAGCACCCCTTTTAACAGATATGTGCTAGAAGGCGGTGTCTGAGGGTCTTTGTGTCCTGGTATGACGTTAAACTGCATTTCGTGTTGAAGGTTCTGGAGGTCTGGGAAGTATGGGGTACGCCTTTATCATTATTACTCACACTCTGACCCGGAGTGGTAATCTTTTTTGTGTTTTATATATGGATTAAATAGATAAAATATGAGTTTTAATAAATTGTGTTTGAAAAAAAAAAACTAAAAAGAAGGAATAAAACAAAACGTCTTCGGTATAACGTGTCGTAAAATCCAAGCAGTCAACCAATTAACCAAGTTTTACATTTGATTATTTATTTTCTTTGTCACGAAACTAATTAATTAAATTATCGTAAAAAAAGTAATCAACTTCAATGCTCCATATTATCTTAAAATATAGGGTGTTTCAGAAAAATTGATAACATTTTGTAATCTAACCAATTTTTGTTTTTAAAGGTCTCCATTTCGAACAACATGTGTAGAAACAACTCAAACTTCTGTGTTTAATGTTACATTTTTTTCAAGTATAGAAATATAATTGACTTGGAAAGAAAAGACTTTTAGAAATTAAACATAGATTTGAGATCATTTGAATGGGAATTTGCCAAGCTATTAGATTACAAATTAGTATCATTTTTTTCTGAAACAACCTGCAATTCTCAAATGATTTCAAATTATTTGAAAGGCCCTTCATCAATGACACATGATATAATGGCTCATTTTTTGGTTATATGTTTATATGCCTCATCTTTATCAGAAAGCAACAACGTGACTAATTCTATGAGTTCAGGGTTAAAACATTAACAGATAGCATTGTTCCTCATGAAACGTGATGAAACGCATATTTTATTGATATAGAAAACTTGCATGATATCCGCAAGAAATTAGGCTTGATAATTTAAAATAGAAATTGCTATCAAAAGCATGTTTTTGCAAACATTATGGAACAATGACAGACTGGAAAAACAGTTATAAATATTGGAGAAAAAAGTGAAAACCGGGTAATAATTAAGACAGTGTACTCCATAGCATTACCGAGGGCGACCAAACTATAAAATATTTACCAACCCCTCTACAAGAGCAGGATGTGACACGAGGTACATTATTATTAGGCAGGGCTTAACCGGTTTGAAATCAGAGTTTTGCTTCTCCTAGACTGGAAAAACAGTTATAGATATTGTATAAAAAAGTGAAATCCGTGGAATAATTTAGACAATGTACTTCATAGCATTACCGAGGGCGACCAAAATAATACAAATTTACCAACCAACCTGCACGAGCAGGATGTGATACCAGGTCAATTTTTTTAGGCGGAGTTTAACAGGTTTTAATTCAGAGTGTTCCTTCTCCTAGACTGGTGGCCTAACCCAGGATAAAGAGCCCAGTATGCCCTGGTATTTACCCATAGCTGGAGGGAGAGCAGGTGGATGCATACCTTTGCAAGGGTATTAGTGCTATAGGAAATATAGACAGTCCCGTTTAGGATTTGAACTCAGGTCGACGAGTTCATTTCCTACGTCTCTAGCCATTACACCACGTGCCTCCAAAATATGAAATAGGCGACTTGAATTTTTGTCGATTTGTTACTATTTGTTTCTAGGAATAATCAGAAGGAAACTGTGATGTGAAAATGAATATATAAAATATATATATATATAAGTCGACTTAAGAGTTCTTCAACTTACGAGTTTTCCTAGTTACGACCTGTCACTCGGTTAATTTTTTGCTTTATGTTCAGAGCTAAAATTTCAGCCACGAACAAGCTTTAGCTTATTAGTTAATTAAACACATTTAAGTTTTTAGATTTATTACACTTAAAGAAAAATATTATTTTAAAAACTATATTAAAACATATTACAGTACACCTTTGTATGTGAGCATGTATTGCTGTATGGCTGCACCAGCTGGACCCTAACTAAGCGACTAGAGAATAAACTAGATGGGAGCTGCACAAGAATGCTGCGGGTGATCATGAACAAGACGTGGAAACAACACCCTACGAGAAAACAGCTGTACGGCCACCTACCACATATCACCCAAACCATCCGAGTAAGAGGGACAAGACACGCGGGACACTGCTGGAGAAGCAAGGACGAACTCATAAGCGACGTCCTCCTGTGGAAGCCAGCACATGGACAAGCCAGTGTGGGCCGACCAGCAAAAACGTACATTGATCAGCTCTGTGCGGATGCAAGATGCTGCATAGAGGACCTCCCGAGAATGATGAGCGATAGGGACGGATCGAAAGAGATTGTTATGGATATCCGCACTGAAAGCGCGACATGATAATGATGATGATACCTGCCCAGTAAAATTCTGTTGACTGTTCTTTGAGTTACTTTTTCACTACATATTTCACTTTCCCGTCACTGGAATAATGTTTGCCTTTTAAATCCTCTTTCATGGGCCGAAGAGAGGATAGCGGTAAAGTTGTCCACCCGAATGAGGCGAATTTCTCTCTTTGTCCTGATGCTTGTGTATGGTCAAGGGTGTCATGCAGAAGGAGGATATTGTCGATTAGCACGTTGGGGCTTACTCGTCGGAATCTTGCTCGGAGCCTTCTGTGAGTCTAAAAACCTGAAAAGTAAGAAGAAAAAAACCTTCACAGGAAATGAAGAAAATGGCATTACATTTTAACTCATCCAAGTAGAACCCTAAAATATAATATCACTCTGTGTTAGATTGGACTTTGGAATAATAGTGTAAGATTCAAAGTTAATTAATGAACATACAATTCCGACACGTTGTGGGACAAAACATTTAATATATATAACAGCACATGGAAACGATAAGATACATAAAGTACAGGAAAATAGAACATGTAAATACATATACAATATTTAGGTATAAACAAGATACTCAAATGTACGTAACATATAAATGTTACAGACATGGAACTAAAGGATAGACCAGGCTGTATAAAGGACTTACAGTAATGTAAGGGGATAAAAGCCCCACCGAAAAGGGGGGTAGATAGACTCTAGCCCATAGCAGTTCTTGAGAAGATCCAGCTAAAAAAGGAAGACGTTCAAATCAGGCGCTTAAATAACAGAGGTCCCCTAGTGGGAACAAACGGCAACGCAGCGAGAAGATAACTCTTCCAGGCAAAGGGAAGATAATCCCCTACAATAGCAATGAAGCAATGTTACTGTAGGAATATCCGCTTCTGCAAATCGTCTCTCTCATTGCCCAATGATGTTGACCCCAGGTTGTAATACTTCTGTGCTAGCCGGTTCGAAAGGCATGACCGAGAAACAGTCCACAATAAAAAGAAACACGACTACACAAAATTGTCAGTAAGACGCTAATACAATTTGAGTAGAGTAGAGTGGTCAGCTGGCAATAAGAAAAAAAAATGGATATTAAGAATAATATGCGGTAATAAGAAAAATATCGGGGGATAAAAAGATTGGGTATTAAGAAAAATATATGGTAATAACCAAAAAATATAGCGTAATAATAAAAAAATATAGGGTGATCAGAAAATATAGCCTCATAAGAAAATATCTTGTATTAAGTAAAATATCATGTAATAAGAAAAAATGTAGTGTAATAAAAGATATTGGATTCGAAAATATATAGTATAATAAAAAAAAAAATAAGGTGATCTAAAAAAGTATAACTTTATATGAAAATTATAGGAGGATAAGAAAATATAGAGTAATGAGAAAAATATAGAGTTATAAGAAAAAATAGCGTCATGAAAAAAATATTGAGTGGTAAGAAAAATATACGGTAATCAAAAAATTATAGGGTGATAAAAAAAATGAGGCATAATAATAAGAAATATAGGAATTTAAGAAAAATATTTACTCTAAGTATTCAATTCAAATTTCAACGTATTAAATATGATTATTTCAACTACTGATCATCTCTTTAATTGTTTCTGACTTTTCTGAAATTCATCTTGTGGATTTGATCTATATATGAGAAATGACTGAAAGGAAATATTTATGACTGTCAACAACAAAATAGGAATTATGAGTTGAGCTAAAGAAAACTTATACAATTCTAGGGTATCTTTTGGCAGAGCTAAGATGATTCTCAGATTAAATGCCACAAAATATTATGTTTCAATTATTATGCCAAATTTACTTATCAATCATTTTTTGCGACAGTCTTTCTGAACGCAAGTTTGTTTTTCACTGTCATTGTAGATTCTTTAAATGGTTCCTTCTGTTTTGGCTTGAATTCAGATATTAGGTGAACGTCTGGCTTAAAAATATTTGAATTTGGGTTCTGCGTTTCTTAAAATAAAGAAAAGACGAAAGAAGAAAGAAACACTGCAATCTGTGTATCCGTGTGTATAGCAAACGGGGAAAGGAATCGCCGAGACAGGGAAACATCACGTGTGCTGTATAACTCTTGAATAATACTGGCTAAATAACAATTTGAAAAAAAAAAAGAAAAATAGTAAAGAAAAGAAATTGTGAATATTTCCACAAAGATGTGTGTGCGAGCTCGCAAAAATACATTGATTAAAATAGTACATTTCAAGACTTTTTCACATACCGTGTCACTTTTTGTGTTGTACCTGTTTTGAAAAAAAAAATTCAACTCATATTTTCGTGAAAGTCATGATGAAACTTTGTTATATTAATGGATTGAAAATATTTTTGTTTGATGATTTAAAAATATTCTTCATATTAATTTAAATACTAACTCTTACAGTCATTAAGCATATAGATACACATCCTAGGTATGAGAATTATAAGTAAAGTAACTAAAGTCGTCAGGTGCCCTAAAGTCGGTATCAGCCAATCAGCGAGGGAGTCTATCGCCTTTTCACTAGCGCTAGACCAGGGTGATTGTTTTTGCGTCTGCATTAGAGCGTCACACCTACCATCAGCTCCTTACTTTACCGCACAGATCCCTGTGCTACTCATACGCTGAGTTGGCGAGGGTCGTATCGAACTAGAACCTTGTGGTTTCTAGCCGAATGCTCTACCGACTGAGCTAACCCGCCCTTTAAATTAGGATTATAATGAATTGTAATTAATTGCAAATATATTGAAAAATAAGTACTATGTAATATAAATATCATTAAAGTCATTACATACCGTAAGTCTCTCGTCTGTGCTAACTTCAGACCAAAAGATCACACACACGCACGCGCACACACACACGCACACACACACAAAGAAAAAAAAATAACAAACCGTCATTCGACTATAATATGACAAAACGTCATTAGAATTTAATAAGTCAAATGACGGTTTGTTACGTTTTTCTTTCTTTGAAAGTTAAACATTGCTCTGTATATAAATAATGTATTGGTTATAATACATTGAGCTCTCTTAGGGATTCATAAATATCCTTTTGTGAATCTATAAGTTTGCCCCTACATGTGAATACAGTATGAATGTACAGCGAAATTTTGAATCATCACTTATTTTCCAGTCAATAGGATTATCTTACACACACACACATACACACACACACACACACACACACACACACACACACACACACACACACACACAACACACACATATATATATATATATATATATATATATATATATATATATAGTATGAACAAAAAGTAATAAGACAATCAGGAATATTTCTTGTATGTTGTTTATTCTCAATTAGTTTCGACCTTAGGTCATCGTCAGGAGAAAATTTCTTATTTTGAAAGGGAGCATTATAGAAGAACTATGAAAATTGAAGTGTTTTGGGGGTTTGACATGCTATTAAAATCCGGGTAGACGAATGTGTTAGTAGTAGCATGCCCATTTGTTCCGTGCTATATATATATATATATATATATATATATATATATATATATATATATATATAGCACAGTCGCCTTGTGCGCGCCGTGTTCTATTCATCTCTAATGTATGTTTCTATAGCGGTATCGGGTCGTAGTTGGCTGTGGGTATATCTCTGAGTTCGATTTCGAACTGTTAATTTCAGGAACGCCATGGAGAAATATTTTGATGTGTATAACATTTATTTCTCTAAATAATTTTCGAGCCACACACTCTTGAGTGGGTGGGGGAGCAGATAAAGTAAGGCATGTATTTACTAGTCGGGCTTTTAGGCACAGCTGAACTCCCTATAATTCCTAAAAGGGTTTTATTTATTTAACTTTCTTTAAAAATGCAACTAGAATGTTACTGTATTTTATTTACTTGTTCCAATGGCCCACACTCTAGGTGATTTTGCCCCGCCTGATCGTATTTATTTATTGGCCATCCTTAGTTCTATAAAGTAATTTTAATGTTTTTTAACCTACCAAGGATCAAAAGAAAGTTCACTTCAAAAAGTAGTAGATTAAAAAGGTGGCTAGATATGCCACCTGATGTGGGGTTTTAAGGGGTCAAAATAAGACAAAATGACGGGTAATGTAGGAAAATGTATTAACAACAAGTAGACATTCACAGTAAAGAGAAGTGGTAATTGCGTCCGACAGATAGAGTTACGAGCTGACTCGAATTTGTTTCCTCAAACCATAATTGTTCCTGTTACTTATAGTAAACGTCGACGCATTCCACCATAGTCTATAGGGTATATCACCTATAACACCTCTCATATCTGGTTACTAGCCTAAAAGAAAAAAATAATTTAATGTCTTTGACTCAATCATGTTGCTGTCAAAAGATTATAAATTTTCATCCCTAGTTACTAATGGTTCAAACAACAATCCCCAACCCTAGACTAGACAAGTTTACCTTACTTTAAGAAAGTCTAGAAAGGAACATGTCATTTTGTCTCGATTACGCATTGGTCACGTAGGACTAACATACTCCTATATACCAAACAAGAACAATAACCTCAGTGTGAAACATGTCAAACAACTTTGACTGTTAATCACTTATTCATGGAATGCAGGTTTTTTGTTCACATCAGAAATCGTTATTTTAATGCAAACGATATGAAAGATCTATCTTAAAATGTCCGAAGGAAATACAATTATACCATCGAATACAGACATGAACCTAATCAATACTATACAACATGATCCCCAAGGGTGCTGATACATTGTTAAAATCAATTACTAAAAAAAGTGAAAATATAAATACACAACATATATTACTTCCTAACTGTTAGGCATGACATAACCCCTGACGGGTTGATATGCCATTAAAAAAACCAACAAACCAACCAATTTACATGCTGTCTGGAGCAGATAACCTCATTTGATCCTCAACGACAGAAGACTTATACTGAAAAATATTAACTATTTCTAAGGCGCGTGGTGTAATGGTTAGTTTCGTAGGAAATGGACTCGTCGACCCGAGTTCAAATCCTGGACGAGGCTGTTTCCATTTCACATAGTGTTAATACCCTTGGAAAAGGTATGCATCCAACTTCTCTCCCTCCAGCTATAAGTAACTTTTGATTAAACAAGTATTTTAGATGAACATTTCAAAAAGCTATTTCTATGAAAGGTACTTTTACCAACCCCTGTACACGAACAGGATGTGACTCAAGTTCAATTTTTTAGCCGGAGTTTAACAAGTCTGAATTCAGAGTTTTCCTTCTTCTAGACTGGCTGTCAAGCAAGGTTAAAGAACGCAATCTGCCCTGATATTTACCCATAGGAGAGAGAACAGGTGGATGCATACATTTTGCCAAGGCTATTAGTGCAATGTGAAATGTAGACAGCCTCGTCTAGGATTTGAACTCGGGTCGACGCGTCCATTTCCTCCGACTCTAGCCATTACACTACGTGTATCCATTCTATGTAGCGATGTACAATCATTTCTCTCAATGCATATGAAATAAATTTAAATGTTAATTCTAAAATCTACTTTTGCTGAATGGAATATACAGATGTATATTTCCGTTAACATGGAGGTTTAAGGGGAAAATAATTTATCAACACGGCGAATTCATCAGAGAAGAGATTTTAGAATGGCCAAGGAAATGTTAAAAGTTTAAAAAATCAAATCATCATTAATTTTGAAAATTTGCGCAGAAGATTTTCTTTTTCTTTTTCTGAATACTTTTGTCTTCACCTGCAAATATATTCCTCTTCTATGTACGGTTTCAGATGATTTCATTCAGAAATTAGATTAAAATACAATCACCTTAAATCAGTAAACCTCCCATAGCATTAATATTATTTAATAAACACCTTTTCACATAGATATCTTTTTTATGTCGTTTCCATGGAAAACGAATACAATCAAAATGGCCAAAAATTGTTAACATATAAAGTAAATCTATATGTATCCATATGTTGCATAATGGGGGTTGCCGTTAATTACCACGTAAAAGTTTTTGCAAGGATTGCGTGTTAGATGAGAATGGAAAAGTTTAATGATGAATCAGCATAGACACATGGAATTGTTTGATTGGCCGAGTGATGGGGCAGGCGAAGTGGCAGGGAGTAGGGGTGAGAGGTGATAATATTGAATTGAGTCTGGTACAAGGCGCTGAGAGGGTAAAACATGGACTCTTGCCCTCGGCAGTTGTGATTTTGGGGGAAATAAAATTATCATGAGAAAAAGAAGTGGCCTTGCGTTATTACTAAAAACTGGCACAAGGTAAGATAACCCATAGCCCACCAAGTTAGTTTTCAGACTCCAAACATGAAAAAAACTGCCAGTCAACTGAACAGCAGTCCAGCAACCAGAATTCCAGTTTCTCCGACGTAGTACCTGTCGAGAGATAAGTATACAAATATTTATACTATCAACACATCTACTCTCCATTCGGAAATGAGTGCCAGAACGTAACAGCGTTGACAGGACATCTTTCCACACCGAAAGGAGAGCGTAACCCAATACATAGTGATGTAATAACAATTGTCACTACTAACTCTAAAGCCTTGAAGGCTTCATTGCAATATTCCAGTTCATGCCTGATTGTTTTTACAGTGTTTAGGGAGCATTGGACAGCAATAAATCTACTTATTTTGATGGCTGACGTATATCAACATGATAAAAGTTATTCTCTTCCATGATTCAGATGGATTCCAGCCATTCATTCTATCTGATCACGTATATGAATGAAGAAGGGTCTAAGCTTTTAAATGATCCTTAGTGTGCGCTAATACCTCCAACCTACGAAGAGAAATAACACAATATATGTACATGTCAAATTTATCCCGAACACCCTGCATATATATATATATATATATATATATATATATATATATATATATATATATAATTTGTGGAAAAAAGAAATAGAATGAAGAGTTTGGTGTTTCTATTATTCGCCCAACAGCGGTAATTATGATTACACGTTCTTTTTCTTCCAAAATGCCCTCACACTTACGGACACACACACACACACACACACACACACACACACACACACACACACACACAGACGTATCAATGGATATGCACTGTGGATATAACATTTCTGATGATATTTAATTCATTTCTTTTTTTCCGTGACTTTTAATGATATACAACAATAATGAGTGACCTATCCGATTTCAAGAGGTGAAATTGTTGAAGCATAAAAAGTTAGATTTCGATAATAAAATCTGTCATGATGAGCGATATTTTGATAAGTGTGTCTAACGTAATGTTAGCATAACCCATTCAAAGGAAGAAACACTGTGGTAAGCGTAACTCTAGATGGAAGGCGAAATCCGGTGACCGTCAACAGAGAACATTGAAACGCATTGTATTAAAATCATATGGGCACATATGGAAAAGTGAATGCAGAGTTCAACTGATGATTTGCCAACAAGGTTTCAGCCTTACCAATTCATTTAGTACCTCATGCGACTGGATAACACAGACGGGGTGGTATTACTAAACATCTAGTTTCAATATTAATATTAGAAAATGTAACAAAAATTAGTCGTAGGAAATGGAATGGGTGATGAGTTCAAATCCTCGAAAGAAGCTGTCTGCTTTTTGCTTAAAAATTGACCTTCAGGAATACACGAATGTATTTCTTCTTCCTCCACGGAGGTGTGTGGCATAATGGTTAGAGTCCTAGGAAATGAATTTGTCAATTCGAGTTCAGATCCTGGACAAGGCTGTTATCATTTCACATAGCGCTAATAACTTAGGAAAAATATTAATCCAACTATACTCCCTCCAGCTAAGGAAAAATAGTAGGGCAGACTTGACTCTTCAATCTTGGTTCGGCAACTTGTCTAGGAGAATGAAAACACGTTTAAACTGATTGCCTTACCAAGATTAATAAACCAGAATACCATACTACTAACACATAGCTGGAGGAAGAAGATATATATATATATATATATATATATATATATATATATATATATATATATATATACGAGTATACTATATCTATATCTATATCTATCTCTCTCTATATATATATATGTATATATATATAAGTTTAATTGAAGTCGTACCTAATTTTGAAAGTTAATTAATTAATAATTAATTAATTAGGTGGGCATACCTATTTAAATGTAAAGCTAAACAAATCTTGAAACATCAATCTCTGTATGTACATTTCGCCTATTTCGGGTTTCGAAACACGCACAAGGCGGTCCTTCCTATCTATAGCTCTGCTGATGAGGCCTAATAGCACATATTCTCCCAAAAATCGTCGGCTAAAAAAAGCCATAATATAAACACATCGCTTGTGTATTTACTTCTCATATATATATATTATATATATATATATATATAATATATATATATATATATATGAGGAAAAATGAGTAAAGAAAAGAAAAGTAAATGGATAAAATGAATTTAATCGATATCACATTAATCGATATCACTTACACATGTGTTTCGGTCAGTTTATATAAAAATAAATGTTCACTCCGATGAAGGTCGATTCTTGTATGTGTGCGAAATATTTTCACACACATAAACTGACCGAAACACATGTGTAAGTGATATCGATTAATGTGATATCGATTAAATTCATTTTATCCATTTACTTTTCTTTTCTTTACTCATTTTTCCTCATATTGTCGGATTCAATTCCTTTTCCATTTATATATATATATATATATATATATATATATATATATATATATATATATATATATATACCAACCCCTCCGCGCAAGCAGGATGCGATTCAATGTCCATTTCATAAGCGTAGTTTAACAGAAAGGCAATCAATTTAGAAGAATAGAAACTCTAAAAAATTGACCTTGAGTCAAATCTTGTGCGTGGCTGAAATGTTATTTAGATACAACAACAACAACAACAACAACAATGATGCATTGGGAATAACTGAAAAATAGAGGAATGGAAGAATGTGCTCTGCCCTGACAAATCATCCTTAATTCTTTTCAGTATCGATAACGATTTTATATCTGGAGGCAACTCAAACATCCTTTCATCCGGATGGTTTAATCCCCTATTATGAAAAATCGGAGCAACCATGTGAGGATTTGGAAAGCTATATCCCAATACGGTTTGCATAGTAAAATTAACGCTCAAAAGTTTGTGACAATTTTCAGTGAATAAGTTCAAGTCTCTCAAAGTCGACACTTCACGAATGCTCACAACTCAAATGGTACTCTTAAATTCAGTCAATCAATTAACCATTCCATTGTTTTAGATAAGAACATAGTATTAGGATATTTGTTGGATTGTCTTCTTAGTGTAAGCTATAAACAGTTTCCTGTCCGAAATTTATGATATAATTAGAGGATACAAATCTATTATTTAATAGAATTTTTAATGTTATAATAAAAAATGAGTCAAATACAGAAATGTATATTTTAAATTGTGAGCGAACGGCAAAACTCACGAACCTGTGATGAGCCAACAACGGTCCGTCGATCGAAGAGACAGCGGGTGGCATGTTGCACGTGTGGGCGGAGGAGAAAAACATGTGACGAGTCCGACTAGTCGTGGCAGGTAAAATCGTGAATGTCCTTGAGGCGGTGATTTATAGTGGCAAGTCTCGTAGCTGGCGAGACGAGAGTTGTGACGTCTCGGCCAGGCCGGGTATAAAAGAACAGTGGCGAGGGGGCAAAAGAGGACGAACTTATTTTGTTTAAGATCTTCACAAGTGTTTTTGGTAGAAGCAGAAGTGAATTTCGTTAGCTAATTAGACTTTCTCCATTGTTTGTATTTATAGATTGATATTCAGTTTCTAAAAACAACACACACACACACACACACATAAATATATATATATACATATATATATATATACATAAAAATTAATTCATGGTCACTTACCACCCATCTATCAAACCATCCAAGTAAGATTAACAAAAAATGCCAAGCCCTATTTTAGAAGTCGGGATTTCCCACATAAGCGACGTTTTCCTGTGGACTTCAACATATATATATATATATTTACCAACCCCTCCGCACGAGCAGGATGCGACACAAAGTCAATTTCTTAAGCGGAGTTTAACAGGTTTGAATTCAGATTGTTCCTTCTCCTAGACCGGTTGCCTAACCAAGGTTAAAGAGCACAGTCTGCCTTACTATTTAACCATAGCTGGAAGGAGAGTAGGATTTATACCTTTCCCAAGGGTATCAGCGCTAAGTGAAATGCAATTGCCACGTCCAGGATTTGAACTTTTGTTTAAGAATTATATTGCAGAAAGATGACCTGGGGTTTTGTGGGCTTGATATATAATTTCATTACCTCCATATAAACTAATACAACCCTTTGATATCTAAGAAGAGCTGATTTATACGGACATCAAACCATGTGGAAGGTTTCGTTATTGAGCGTTGACTACTTACATGCACTACATTAGATTACAAATGACGCGTATATCACTTCCTTTTATAGGGTTGTAGTGATTTTCCTCCCTTGGGGGATTAGGTTGATAGTGGAAAAAGGCTTATTTTCCCTTGGCGCCAGGACTTGCAACGAGATGGCATTAGTACCTATCTATTTAAACTCAGCTCGCGAAGTTGTCTCCCTCTCTTTCATCTATCATCCACAATGATGCCCTAGACAAGTCGTGTCTCTGTCTATTAAGGTTTGTGGGGGGGTCTTGCTTCCCAACTATGGGTTTGTACCCATGTGTGTACGTAGACTGTTCTAGACTCTAATCACATGTATCATATACTGTAAGGGACTCGTCTATTCTATAACAAACTCTTACTTACTTCCAAAAAACGTTCGTCTAACTGTTTGTATCTATGGTATAGATTTCATGCCATGTGCTCAGACAATAAAGTCTGTATTTAAAAAAAATATGTACCTCTTTGTTGGATTTTATCACGTATAAAGTAAGTAAAGTCGTCGGGGCGGCCTAAAGTCGGTATCAGCCAGTCAGCGAGGGAGTCTATCCCCTGTTCAATAGCGCTAGACCAAGGAGATTGTTTTAGCATCTGAGGTGGAGCGCCACACCTACCATCAGCTCCTTACTTTACCGTACAGATCCCTGTGCTATTCATACGCTGAGTTGGCGAGGACCGGTATCGAACTAGGAACCTTGTGGTTTCTAGCCGAACGCTCTACCGACTGAGCTAACCCGGCCTTATCACGTATATATTCACCTATATATGGAGGTTTCTCTGAAGACTCCTAATGTATCACAAGAAACAGTTTGGGCCAATAAAGCCAAACCTACATTTAATTCTTATAGGGTTAACAAAAGTGAAAAACACCGACCCTCGTGTTCGGCATACAAAAAACGAGTGATCTTCAATGCTAGAAATATTCAACGTCCATGTATTATTTTCTAAACAAAGCGCAACATTAATGCTTTTTGAGGGCGCATATTTCTTTACGTATTCATTTTGTTTTAAAAATCTATTATTCTCTGATAAGATAAAGCTTGCTCTAATATAATTTCCTGTTCATTCCAACTTGACGGAAACGGACAGCTGCAATGCCCATTCATTACCAAGGCATTTTGTCATTAATATTCATACATGCAAGCATTTCTATGTCCTTTTTTGTTAAATGATATTTTGGCAGACTCCTATTTTATTGATTATTTCGGTATGTGTTCAGGT
This sequence comes from Doryteuthis pealeii, assembly GCA_023376005.1. Lineage (NCBI taxonomy): Eukaryota > Metazoa > Mollusca > Cephalopoda > Myopsida > Loliginidae > Doryteuthis > Doryteuthis pealeii. Next base: position 19,522,916 of record CM042144.1, read on the forward strand.
AACAAAAGAAAATACTTTCAAATATGTTTCAGTGAATTATATATATATATATATATATATATATATATATATATGCGTGCGTGATTATATAAGCATTTGTTGGTGTGCTGGATATAAGGCTTCTTTTATGGCTTGCCAAGTCTTGTTGGGATACTTAATGCTGTAGCCTGTCTTCCTATAAGGAAAACACACACACACACACACACACCTATATATATATATTATATATATATATATATATATATATATTAGCAAATATATGCACCCTATGGGTGCAAGTATTTAAGTTTTGATATAATAAAATCTCATATTAAATTAGAAAGGCTAATGAAACTGACTAAGAATGCAGATAAAAAGATTTGCAACAGAGGGGGTATAATCGAAAAATAGAACAACTTTGAAACTAACTATTCCATCATTTTCCATTACTCCCCTCTTTCATTGGAAAATTTTCCTAATTTAACTATTTAGTTAAAATAGGAAGTAAAGGATAATATTACAGTTATGTCTTCTTGTAAATAAATTTCTTTTAAGATTTATCCACGAGATTTTTGTTTATATTTCATAAGATAAAACCAAACAATTAGAAATCAATAATACCAAGCACATATTTATTAAAATAACATTTTAAATATCAATATGTAAATTAGCCTTCTCGTTCAAACTGTAAACCGCTATTTTGTTGTATATATATATACAATTGCATGTTATTAGTACGTAGATATGGTCAACAGTATTAATAATGTAAAACAATTTTTATTAATAACTGAAGGTTTAAAAGAATGAAATCATGGAGAATTTGACGTAAATAATTAAGGGAATTGTGACTTGAGTAGTAATATAGTTTCGGTTACAGACAGAAAAACACACCATCTCCATTATAATAAGATATATATATATATATATTATATATATATATGTGTGTGTGTGTGTGTAATCATCCATAATCCGTTTCGACGTATCATGTCTCCTCATCTAAGCTAAGCGGGATGGAAACCCGATTGATTCATCATCAGTCAGGCTGCTTGTCCACTCGGCCACTATCACGTACAGAATGGGAGGAGGATTTTAACAGATAAATACACACATCTGTATATATGTAAAAGCCGCCAGAGAGTGCTCCATCCGATTTATAGAAGAGTGTTGCCTTTAAGAAACTAATGATAATAATCGGTTTAAACAATTATACCATCCTCTAATTATAAAAGTGTATATGAATTGTTTATTTGTTGTTTTTTTTTTCTGAGGTGGAGCGTAATTCAGTGTTTCACGCTGACAATGACATGTCTATTTCTATTTAAATTATTTCTACCAACATAGTGAGACACATTAACCGAGTTTTGCATTGTGCCCAAGGTAACCTTCAAGTAGAATGACGAGGGTACCAGCTTTTTCGCTTTTTTAAAAAAAAGATGGCCCGAAAATTAGAAAGGATCGAACAAAAACTCGTCGGACAAGAATTGCCTGTACAGTTTAACACATGTTTAAAAGAAGAAAAATTGCCAATATATATATATATATATATATATATATATATATATATATATATATATATATATATATATTAATTATTAATGTGTATGGTTGGCACTAGTATACTAGAAAAAGTAATAGTAATCCAACGTACAGTGTTATTAGAAGAGTGCTCAATATCTGTGATAGAGCGTTGATAGTTCAATGAGAAATCAAAACAAATAAAAGTTTTTGCTTTTATTTATTTAATTACGGGAACGGTATTACAACCAGCAGTTTCTTGCTGAAAGCATTCATCGGGTAAGACGATGCACATGCGCATGACATCATACACATACGCACAAACAAAAATACGCACACTTAGAAGCAAAAAAACATTCCGCATCACGTAAACACGCAAACACGAGAATACAGTTAAAAAAACGCACACATTTGACCATTTACACAATTTCTGTCATTTTCAAAGGAACTTTTCGTCTTACCCGATGAATGCTTTCAGCAAGAAACCGCTGGTTGTAATACCGTTCCCGTAATTAAATAAATAAAAGCAAAAACTTTTATTTGTTTTGATTTCTCATTGAACTATATATATATATATATATATATATATATAGTTCACAATGTCAAATACTGCCAGTAATTCAGTGTTTCACGCTTTATGTACCCGCTTGACATTATGTATCACAGATTCCAGTAACCCTCTCTCTTTCACTCCCTCTCTCTCTCTTTCTTTCCTCACATGTTCCTATTGGTTATCGCTCCTGGCAAACCCTCAGCACGGCATCCAGTATCTGCTCAGAGCTTTGTCAATGTAATTTTTTGCTGGTTGGTCAACACCGAGGTGTGTATTTGCAGGTGCCCACAGTTGAACGTCACTTGTGTGTTCGTCCTTTACTTCTTCAACGTTGTCCAGCATATCCTTTTCGTCTTACCTCGATGGTTTGTGAGATAGGAGCTAAGTGGGCGTACAGGGTTTTTTATGCTTTAAGGAATTGTCCAAGACAGTACTCAGCAGGAAGCAATATTTCATTGATGCATATTGGAGTGAAAGGAACAGTAAATATCTTTAAATTTTCTGCTTAGCCATTATTCTCCCTTTCAAATGAATCCGTAATATAGGAGAGCGTTTTCTTTTATGTCAGGATTTCTAAGCGGGAATATGCTGAGTAATAGTTTTCACCGGCCCGACTGCTCGCCGTTTGATCTCGTAATGAAAGAGAGATTTTTGAAATTTGACATTTTCCACGCTATAAACGATTGTCATTATCATCGTACAATTATCGGTCGAAAGGCGATTTTCTGAGAAATATCTGAACAATATCTGAACATTCCCAAGGCAGATCTACATTAGTAATGTACAAAATAATTGGAAGATATCATCTAACTGCTTAACATCGGATACATATTTTTCGCTTTCAATTATTTTCTTCAATATATTTTTCGAATTAATTTCCATTTTCTCATCTTCATATATATATATATATATATATATTATATATATATATATATTGTTACGACAGCCTGAGATGATAAGGGACGATCAAATACAGGGTCGGAAAGAAAAGATTGAAAAAAAATGCCGATGAATTCAATACAAAGGGGGAGGGAGGGGAATATCCAGTGTTTCACTTCCCCGCTCAAAAAGGTAGAGAATACGCCAAGAAAATATAGAAGCAAAACA
>CM042144.1:19531069-19568569 GCA_023376005.1 Doryteuthis pealeii
CGGGGACTGGTATCGAATTAGGAACCTTGTGGTTTCTAGCCGAACGCTCTACCGACTGAGCTAACCAAATAGAACTAAAAAATGGATATAATAAACTTGTTTTAAACACAAAGATAAATATCGTAAATAATATCACCTGCTAAAGTCCTATTTTGTTGTTGTTGTTTTGTGTTGTTAGATAGTAACATATTCACGTAACAAAGTGTGTTCTCTTAGCCTTCCTTCGAATTTTATTTAAAGTGTCATTAAACTTATTTTATTTTTGCCGCCTACAGTTTATTATTAGTTCATAATGTTTTCTAGAAATTGTTCTTACTCTCACCCACTGTTGTAAGTTTTAGTTTTGTCTGGAAATCTTTTAAATTCCTACTAAAATTTCTTATATTAAAGACTGTAACTTAGCATGCTTATTGCTCATTTTTATTTCGTCAGTTTTAAATCAGTACTACTATTCTAAATTGTTCCATTTTATGTTTAAAGAGCTTTTAAATTGTTACATAATTAATGGGTTGCTTATAAATTATGCAAGTAACGTAGCTAAATATTTTTAATCAGAGATCGCTAGATTCAAAATAACGGGGTTGAGTGGTAAATTACCTTAACCGTTATGATTATGATTGCCACAGAGTTACATCCGCTTGATCCTCTGGAAACGTGCCATTAGAGGTGTGTGACAATTTTTAGTTTAGTTGCGATTAGGTACTCGATGAGAGAAGACGTTCTCTCAAGATATCGCTTCTGAACCCGCGCGGTTTTGAGACTTGGGATGTTTAATAAAAGCTAAATAGAAAAAAACAACAAGTCTTTGTTATTAATTAACAAATAAGAATGCGCAGACACCCAGCCCGAAGAAGAAAGAAGAAAGTGTTGCATAGCACCTTCTTCGCTACTCTGAATCGTATACGTTACTGGTATACTGCGGGTATCGTCTAACCCTTATACGATATATGTAGTGGTCGCTTAATGAAATCACAAGGCATGCTGTATGTAGTAGAATATTGACTTTTTATTTAATTCCCTCGTGGTGCGTGTGAGTGGCGAGCGTTGACAATGGGAACTACTGCTGCTGTTGGAATGAATAGCGTTGAGGAGGCGGGAGGTGGCTACGTGATGGTTCACAGCCCATCGGCTATGACCGGGAGTGTCGGTCACTTCGTTCTCTTTGCCGTCCGATGTCTCTCTGACTGGGGTCTGTTCACTCTGACCCCCTTTTATATATCTCAAACGCCTACGCGTTTTCTTTGTTCGCTCCCACCAGGAAAAAAGTCCTTTTTCACCTTTGTCGTCCCCCCTCTGTTTAATTCAACCGGAAATTTCTATTTCTGTTTGTACAATATACAACAAAAGAAACACACAGGATCAGCTCGAGAAATCAGCCCTGAAGAATATGGCAGCCGAGTTAGATAGACAAGATTACAAGTAAGAACCAAATTTATCACCCTCCTCAATCGTCTCTAATCTGTGTGTACGTGTGTGTCTCTCTCTCTCTCTCTTCCTCTCTCTCTCTGTCTCTCTCTCTCTCTCTCTCTCTCTCTCTCTCTCTCGCCGTTTATATACCTGATATATTAGTATGGTATATAACATAATTGATTTCAGAGTACAATAGAGTTTTCAGAATAGATGATTCTGTGAATGAAGAAATATGAAGAATAATTTAGAAGAGCAAATAGAAACGAAGAAGAAATATATTATTTTTAGATAAGATATTCTTCAAACAAGTTCAAACATGAGACTAGAATCAATTACAAAATAAAAAGTGATATCGCTTGAAGAGAGAAGAAAGAAGATTTTGGAAAGGAGGTAAATAGATATCAAAACGATTCAATCGACTGTTACAAATTTGATGGATTTTATATTCTATGCTTTTCTTATGCATTTTTCCTTCACATTGCTTATTATCTTCCTTTCTCTCTCTTCTATCTGCTCTTTATTTATTTCCTTCTGTCTATCAATCCGTCTCTATCAATCTATCTATCCCCCCCTCTCTCTCTCTCTCTATATATATATATATATATCCCCTCTTTTCCATGTCTCCGTGTCTTTCTTCTCTTTCTTTCTTTCTCTTTCTCTCTCTCTCTCTCTCTCTCTTCTCCTTCTCTTTTTTATCTATTTATTTACTTTTTCATTTTCTCATTCTCGTCTGTATATCTTGCTTTATTTGTACATTTCTATCTCTACCTCTTTTTTACCCCCCATCTCTCTCTCTCTCTCTCTCTCTCTCTCTCTCTTTAATCGTACCCCATCTGTTTTCTTTCATACCTCTCTCTCCACTCCCTTTCTTTCTACACTTCTCTGATTTTCTTATTCTATTTTGCGGAGCTCTGAGATTTGCAAATTAATCGTGATATTGCTGCCGAAATGGAAATGTTAGCCTCCCTTAACTCCAACTTTGTCCAGAGGAACCAAGAATCCTTTGATAGAAATACTCCCAAATATAACAACCGCTGTCTTAAGAAACATTAGGATCTACAACATCACTTATTCTTTACTTAGAGATGTGAATATTTACATTCCAATGGTTGTATACTTACCTAGTTGTTGTATACTTACCTAACTGTTGCATACCTTTCTTTACTTCTATTCTTCTTCTGACGTCTTTTCTATCTTACGTCTTCTTCTAGCGTCTCCTCTAACATCTTAACTTCGTCTTGGTGGTCGGTCGCACTTAACTCATTTCTTCTTCTAGATCAGTCTTGTTACCAAGACATTCATCAAACACAAGACCGTGTTATTTTCTTAAGCTTTTATTTACTTAACTAAACATTTCATGTAACTAAATATCTGACTAACATAGCGGCGTATGCATTGTGAGTTCCTGTTAAGGTAGGACATCTTCACTGCCTGACGTCCAACTGAAAACTGAGGACCCAACCAGGTCCCACGTGACTTCACGTATTTCGCGGGCTTTCTGTACCATTCCATGAAAGCCCTTCCCGTGATATGAAAAGGGCCATCCCTTTAGAAATACAGGGGATTGACAATAATCTTATGCAACCACATAGATTATGTAACATAACTGCTATGTTGGTAACGGCCGAATGAAGTGAAGGAAAATAAATGAAATGACCTTGTGGGGCAATTCCCTCCGTTTAATATCTGAGGACGTGGAAGCAGATGGACATTGATAATGGATGCAGTGTGTGACGGTAGCTGTTCGATCCAGAAGAGACCAGCTTTTCCCATGTCTTTAAATGGTTCGATAGCTCTCTGGCCACGCTACCACTGATCTCCTCATGTCCCCAGCCACAAAAGAGAAATAAAATTGTTTGAAGAATATTGCTTTAAGTTCTTCATATCAAGTTACACACTGTGACTGGATTTGATAAAGGGCACCAACAACCCGGGGGACGCATATAGACTGAATGAGGGTTCAGCATTTACGATGACATAACATTACTGCGTTTTTTATACAGCATTTTGTGCGTATCGCCATCTAGCAAGAAAAATGTTATAAATTAGTGAAATTAAAGGCGAAATATCAGAAAATAAAACCAGATAATTGCCAGAAATCATTATTGATCTAGTGTATTCGAGTTGCATTAGAAAGTATAGAGACTAAAAATACCATAAATGAGGGTGAGTCAAAAAGTAATGCCATTTTGTTTAAGACAGGTGTAATGTATCATACATCAAAATGAAGCTAGTCCTCTGTGAATCACATTCCCACTTCTCCACATAGTCACCGTTTCTCTCAAGAGTAACGTTCCACCTTCGAATGAGAACATGTATACCTGCCCCGTACAATTCTGTTGAATGTTTTTTTAACTACTTTTTCACAAGAGATTTTACTTCCTCGTAAGTGGAATAATGTTTGCCTCTCAAACCCTCTCTCATCGGGTCGAAGAGATTATAGTCTGAAGGCACTAAATCTGGTGAATATGGATGGAGCGGTAAAGTTGTCCACCCGAATGAGGCCATTTTCTCTTGTCTTGATGCTTGTGTGTGGTTGAGCATTGTCATGTAGAAGGAGAACATTGTCAATTGACAAGTTGGGTCTTACTCGCCGGGTTATTGCTCTGAGTCTCGTTAGGGTCTCCATTTAGACCCTAGTTTTATATAATAACATTACATGGAATAAGGAAAATTGCATTACTTTTTGACTTACCCTCGTATGTCCGCGTGGTTTAATGGTAATCGTCCTATGAAATGAACTCGACGATCCGGGATAAGATCCTGGATGCGGATGTTTGCATTTAATACAAAGAAAATTTTCTTGCGAAAGGTATACATACAAATATTCTCCCTCCAGCTATGGGTTGATTGTAGAGCAGGCAGTGATCTTTAACCTTGGTTAGATGACCAGTCTAGAAGGAAAAATTTGAAATCAATGCTGTCGAACTTCGCTTAAGAAATTGATCTTGTGTCGCATCCTACTAGTTCTGGGTTGTAAGTATATATATATATATATATATATATATATATATATATATATATATACACTACGATTATGAACAAAATAATGTTCAACTGAAAAATAATTAGGTATCTCAATTCGTTATTTTAGTAAATCGTAATTTATAATTTGGGGTTTATATTTGAAACAAAAATGCTAGAAAATATATCTTTGAAATGAAAACAATCCGGGTATTATCGAGTGGCGCCTCTAAGATTAAGAAGACTAGACAATTTAAATAAGGTAATATTTAAATGTCTATTCTAAAAATAATAAATTGAAAGTTAAATTAAGATCACAAACAGATATTAACTTTTAGCCAAATCAGATATGGAGAGTCCAATAATCAATATACACAAGATGTGAAAAAACTATACAACTTCTTGTCAAGCCAATTAAAAACATTCCCATCATGCCTTAGGCTCATTCCTAAAGCAATGCCCTTTGTTATATTACGAAGGTGAGTCAAAAAGTAACGCCATTTTGTTGAGGACAGGTATAATTACCAACACAGGAATATATATCATGCATCAAAATGAAGCTGGCACTCTGTGGATCACATCCCTATTTCTCCATACAGTCAGGGTTTCTCTCAATAGCAATGTTCCACCTTCGAATGAGAGCATATATCCCTGCTCCGTAAAATTTGGTTAACTGTTCTTTGAGCTATTTCTTCACTATAGATTTCACCTCCTCGTCAATGGAATAATGTTTGCCTCATACTATAATCTCTTAGTTGCGACTAAGCTTACTCGCGTAGGCTTGCTGGTCCAGTGTACTTCGGCCATTGGACTGGTTGCGTTTGGTTAATAGCGTCGATCACAGGCGCCTCCTTGAGGGGGAATGCCAACGGGATCGACGCAATTTTCTACCTACCACCCATGAGTCTCAGCTTGTGGGTGGTGCCCACATAAAACGGCCGTGTGCCATTTCGTGTAAAAGTGGGAAACATGTAAATACCACTATAATCTCTTCGGTCACATGAAAGAGGCTTTGAGAGGCAAACATTATTCCAGTGACGAGGAAGTGAAATCTGTAGTGAAGATGTGGCTCAAAGAACAGTCAACAGAATTATACCTGTCCCAAACAAAATTACACTACTTGTCTCAACTTCACACGTCACAACGCCGTATGTGGAGGATGCTAATAGTTATTTACCCAACAGGTTCACCCCGGGTAGAATGTAACACAAGGTCGCAAGTATGGGGCTTTCAGTGAGAATCGAAGGCACTATTCAGTGGTAATGGATCGGCGAGACTAACTTTCTCACCATAACAAAACGATGGAACGCCTAAGGATGTGAAACAAGATTGCAAGTAAAGGACATCCAGCGATGATCGAATCGGCTATTCAGTAGTAATATACCTGCGAGTGTAGATTTCTGATTATTACACTGTGACGGAATGCTCTCATTCAAATACGAGTTAGGTATTTACCAAACCTGTTCGCAAAGTAAAGTAAACAGGGCTAGATAACTGACAGTTTCTCGACTATGTGATTTTTAAGCCAAGTGGTTTGAGAATCGTATAGGCGAGAAACTGGGTTATCAACCGCCGTTGACTTAATGTCTTCTTTACTGTAACTTTACTGTAACTTAGACAAACAAGCCCTATAAAGCAAGATCTACTTACAAATATGGCAAACTATATCAATATTAATTACACACACCACACACACACACACACACACACACACACACACATATATATATATATATATATAATATATATTATAATATTTAACATTTTGAAAAAACATGATGTTTGTTATGTAATTGCTGACAGATCTGTTTCGACCAAATCGATAGGTTGGTAGATTTGGTCTAAACAGATCTGTCAGCAATTACATAACAAACATCATATGTTTTTTCAAAATGTTAAATTTCATACTGTCGGATTAATTTCCATCTATTTTTCATATATATATATATATATATATATATATATATATATATATATATATATGTGTGTGTGTGTGTGTGTGTGTGTGTGTGTGAATGAAGATCGTTTACCCAATCGGATTGATATTTTTTACTTGATATCTAGCGTCATCATAATGCAAATGGATTCCCTATAGAAATGACTAAAAATACAAAGAGAGATAACCGTAATAATTTATACAGAATGGATAAGAATACTTAATTTAATTTTTAATCTAAGCTTCTATTGTATTTATCTTTTTGTTTATGTTTATGTATTAGCATTCTATATGAGTATTAATTTCGTGGAGATAAAGTCTACCTTGTAAAATCCGAGATGTGCTGACTGCAACACCAATGGAAAAGTGAGTGGACTGTAAGGAGGACAATTAAAAAAAATATACCTCATTTGGTCACATTTTAATCAGCATATCTGGGTAAGCCCTATGATTTTTTCAGCCGACATTTATATATATATATATATATATATATATATATATATATATATATATATAATATATGAAAACAATCCGGGTATATATATATATATATATATATATATATATATATATATATATATATTACATAATTATTAGATAGCTAATATTTATGACAATAGTGTAGAAATCATAATGGCGATTAGTGCAGCTGATGGCCTTGAGGGTGAGTGACGGCGCTTGATCTCACTCTCACCTTGCCTTCCGGGGATAAATCGTGAGAACCGGAAGGCATAGAAAACCCTGTCTTCCGGTTTAAGGATAGCAACTCAGCAGTTAGAAGTTAGAAGCCGAGCTCGTAGGATGTAGTCTCACTGCGCAGATGTCTGGTTTGGGGATTGAAAATAAAGTAACATCAAAGTAAATCGAAGTATTGTGTTTATTACCTTAAAATTAACAATGACACAGGGCTTCTGATAAGGAGAAATCCCTAACAGAAATCAGACCCGAAGTCCCCAAGAAAGTCCAGACCTTAGAAGATTCCAGACCCAGACGCAAGGTGTTAGAAGAGACCAGACCAAGATAGAACCAAAGCCGGCCAGAAGAATAGATGTCCAAGATATAGAAGCAAGTAAGAAGTCAAGAAGTAATGAAGGGTTTAAAACATATATATATATATATATATTAGGTGTACCGAAAAGTCCTGTCCCGATTTTTGTTAGGAATAAGAATTGAAAGAAATATTACTGACAAATCTTTATTGCTCAACAAAATAATCACCATCATTAGATATAACATTTGTCCATCTACTTGGGAGCTTTTTAAGCCCTCTTTAAAAAAAAGAACAACTTTGGAAGAAATAAAGGAATTCAACTCCGCTTCCACCTCGTGAACATTTATGAATCTTTTTCCACTGATGAAATTCTCTAAAGAACGGAATAAGTGAAAATCTGATGGAGCACGGTCTGGCGAGTATGGAGGGTGAGGAACAACTTCCCAACCTGAGGACCATATTTTTCTTGAGTTAGTTTGGCAGAATGGGGTCTAGCGTTATCGTGCTGAAAAATGACTCCTTTTCTGTTCACTAGAGCAGGACATTTTCTACGCTACGATGCATTCAGACGTTCGAGTTGCTGACAGTAAAGGTCTGCAGTTACAGTTTTTCCTTGCTCCAATAACTCAAAGTGAACCACACCTTTTTGATTCCACCAAAGACACAGCATTACCTTCTTTTGGTGCAGATCAGGTTTAGGTGTTGGTACAGGAATTTCATTTTTTGAAAGTGTTGTACCGGCCGTTCCTTTTTATCATATGAGTGCTAGAAGGCGGTGGCTGCGGGTCTACATGTCCTGGGAATGACGTTAAACTCAATCTGATGGTGAGGAGAATATACACCGGTTCTCACTATAAATAGTGAGACACCGAGTGAAAAGGTTGTACTGTTACCGTTTAGCGGCAAGCTAGCCGTTCTTGTACCTTATTGTAAATACACTTGTCTCATTTTACCCTACCTCGACTTGACTTATTTTTTTACTGTTGAATTAACATCAGAACAGAAAGCCATTGTCTTTTTCATTTATTAATGTTGAAGAAAATCCATTTTTCATCTCCAGTGACAAAAACGATCCAGGAAAGGCGTTTTTCATTCCTTAAAAGGAGACTATTGCAGATTGTTACCCGTATTGCTTTGTTGGCTGGAGAGAGTTCATGAGGAACCCACCTATCCTCTCTATACACCTTTCCAATATTTTTAAAATGCTCTTGAACAGTGGACCAAAGTGCATCAAATCTTTGGGACAATGTTCTGATTATTTGTCGAGGATCTTCTTCCACTGCAGCTTGCAAAAGTTCATCATCCAAAAGACTGGGTCTCGTCGATCGAGGCTCATCAGTAAGGTCGAAATTGCCTTCTTTAAATTTCAAAAACCATCTACGGCAGTTTCTATCACCCACACCTTCTGGATAAACAGCGGTTATGTTTTTCATTGCAGTTGTTGGATTGCTACCTTTGTGGAATTCATACAACATGCAATGACGCATATGATTCACTTTGAAACTTTTGTCTTCCATGGGCTATAGATGTTTTTAAACTATCAACAGCAGTAGATTTAACTAAATGTGAAGTTTAACTGAATATCTGGCATCTGGTTTGACCTTGAAAACAGTTCTCTAGACTTAATCTGGTGTTTTAGTTTGGTTAAAGAAAAGCGGACAGAACTTTTCGGTATCCCTAATATATATATATATATATATATATATATATATATATATATATATATATATATATATATATATGCTAAACCTTCAATTGGACGTCAACTCTTACATCATAAAGACAAGCTGAATGCAATTTCAGACGCCTCAATATTGACCTGAGTACCTTGGAAAATCTATCATCAAATCGGAAAGAATGTTTCACTAATTAAATAGGTTTGAAGAAAACATTTGACTCCCGCTTTAGAAAATTTCATCTCTATATGTGGCTGCGTAGCTCGCAGTAAGGCTGGGCTAGTATCACAATCGAGAAAACACAAAATGTCTTCTTGATAGCATGCAGAACATGGAAGGAGAGGACAATTAAGAATAAGAAAAAATCATTTATAACCTTGGATAAAATAAAGTACTCGAAAACCAACAAGCAGAGTGGTGTAAAACCTAAAATAAATATTTAGCTAATATTCTTTTTCTCAGCAGCTTCTGAATGTTTTCTGCAGTTTTGGGGGTGGGAGCGGGTTAAAAATTAAAACACAATCACCAGACAGAAGTTTCAGGGGAAAAGAAAATTATAAATTTGATTGAATTAATTATTCTATTTTGTTTGATTTTTTTGCCGAAACCACCTGTCTGACAATTGTAATTTTGTTTTGTTAAAAAATAACTGCAAGTAACAGCTGAGCAAGGAAATGTGAGGCAAACAATTACTTTAGTTTACAAAAAAACATAGACACAGACACCAACAGAGACACAGACAAAGACACACGCACGCACACACGAACACACACACACATACACAGCACACACACACTCTCTTTCTCTCTCTCTCTCACACACACACACACACAGACACAGACACACACATATTCTCTCTCTCTCTCTCACACACATACAGAGACACACAAAGACACACGCACACATATATATATATATTGTTGTGTATTTTGGCAGCAATTTATTTTCTAGACAAGTAGTGTTAAAAACCAAGTCACATTTCTTTATCATCATCTTTATCTTTAGTTTTTCTAGTGGTCTAGTCATTTTTTGTGATTCAGGATCAAGGATTAAGAGCCCAGTCTGCACTAATATTTATCCATAGCTCAAGGGAAAACAATTGGATGCATATATTTCCCATGGTTATTAGTGTTATGTGAAATGCTAACAGATTCATCCAGGATTTGAACTTGGGTCGACAACTCCATTTCCTATGACTCTAACCATTACACCACGTACCTTCATTTTTCTAGTCATATGTTCATTTGTTTTCTTTTTTCTCTCTCTCTCTCTTTTTACAGGCCTTTTCTACCCTGGCCCATGAAGCGATGTTTCATGCTCGGACGATGGGACTGAGATCCGTTTTCACTGACCATTCTTTGTTTGGTTTTGCCGATGCCAGTTCCATTCTGACTAACAAAGTGCTTACCGTTTCTTTGGCAGATTGTAATCATACAATTTGCGTCTCTCACAGGTAAAGTAACTTTCCCAACATCTTTACCTTTGCGATTTCAACCGTTTTGTCGGTCGTTAGAATGCTCCGACTGCACCTCTGCAGAGGGGTAAGACTCCCATAATGAGGCCACCTGTTGCCCGGGAGTGGCGACCCGTGATGCTTAAGGATAGAGCCCAGGTGGATGAGCAGTTCATGACATGCAATACTCCGCTTTGGCCCTATCTTGGGCTAGACGGGTGGTCGGAGAGGCCCACTCCGATCAATCGGCTGGTCACGTCAAGCCCAGCACCTATATAATTTTCCCAACCCTACCATAGATTGCTGAGTTTTAGTTTTTTCTTCTTTTACCTATTGCATTTCAAGTTAGGAGAGTCTAATTATATTTTTGAGGGTTGCTAAGATTAATCTGTTATTGAAAATATTTAGTGTATTCTTACATATATTTACCTATTATGTTGAGAGGAAAATCGCGCACTATTAATAGTTTGGAAGTATTTCACAGTATATCAATTAAAGTAGTCTCCAGGAATCACCCAGACATTTAGACTCTGTGTCGGAATAAAAAGGAGTCAAGAAGGGGCAGCTGTCCCGAGGCGTAGATTCAGATGGAACAAAATCGTTCTAATTCAAAAGCCTTTGTGTTTCTGAAACATTGTAATATATCGCCTACATTTTGCCATTTCTTGAATTATGAATGTTTGGTTTGTTTTGTTTTACGGCATATCAACCTCAGTGGGTCATTTAATACCGATAAAGTTTTGAAATAAATCAATTCTTAATGGATAATACAATTTTTTTATAAATACATTTTTCTATTTAACCCATAGATGGGACCCTAACAGGTACTACCACTCCAGGACAGAGTGGACCAGGGAGCAATGGTGATGAAGGGGTGCTCCACATTCCCAAAACCTCCAAAACTGAAACCTCACCATCAGATTGAGTTTAACGTCATTCCCAGGACATGTAGACCCGCAGCCACCGCCTTCTAGCACTCATATGATAAAAAGGGTTTGGGGTTTGCCATAAAGGCAATAGGGTTGGGAAAATTATATAGGTGCTAGGGCTTGACGTGACCAGCCGATTGATAGGAGGGGGCCTTTCCGACCGCCCGTCTAGCCCAAGATAGGGCCAAAGTGGAGTATTGCATGTCATGAACTGCTCATCCACCTGGGCTCTATCCTTAAGCATCACGGGTCGCCACTCACGGCCAACAGGTGGCCCCATTGGGGGAGTCTTACCCCTCTGCAGAGGTGCAGTCGGTGCATTCTAACGCCTAAGCCGACAGGGCGGTCAAAAGAAAGAGTACAGATTGATACAAGTGTATCTTACATCTTGTACACATGGAGACACGTCGTGTAATGTCTAGATTCGTAGGAAATGGACTCGTCGAACCGAGTTCAAATCCTAAACGAGACTGTCTATATTTCACATAGCGCTAATACCCTTGGGAAATGTATGGATCCACCTGCTCTCCCTCCAGTTATGAGTAAATAGCAGGGTAGACTGTAGGCAACAGAAACGGTGAGACGATTTCAAATCGGGGATGGGGCTGATTACATTTCACATAGCGTTAATACCACCGGGAAAGGTATGGATCCAATTCTTCTCCCTCCATTTATGGGTAGATATAAGGACAGACTGGGCTCTTTATTCTTGTTACGCAACCAGTCTCGAAGAAGGAAAACTCTGAAACTTCGCCTAAAGAATAAACATCGTGTCACATCCTGCTCGTGTGGAGAGGTTGGTAAATATGTACATCTGGTACAGAATTATGATACAATCCCAAAAATGGATTTCTTGATAGCAATCGCTGATAATATAAAACCTTAAAAATCATTTCTGTATTATGAACAACAATAAAGAATAAAAATTGATTTCGTTAATATATTGGATATGGCATTTATGTATGCAAAATCTTTTTGTGACGTGTTCTAAAAATGTTTCAATAAAATAATATTTCTGACTCCTCTTTTTTATTTAATCACTTATTAAAACAATTTACTTCGGATAAAACTAGACAACAATGTAAATATGAATATTCAATGAACGCGATTCCCTAACCTTAAGGAATAAAACTAACTGAGGACAATTTGACATCCAGCTATAATCAATCAATCAATCATCCTATATATATATATATATATATATATATATATATATATATATATATATATATATATATATATCTGTGTGCACTACATCTATGTTTTTACTATTGTGGTTATTTTTACACTAGTGTGTTAGAATATATATATATATATATATATATATATATATATATATATGTGTGTGTGTGTGTGTGTGTGTGTGTGTGTGGTGCGCATGTGCGCGTGTTTCTGTACCCATACAGGACTAATATTACAAAATATTTTTTTCTGGTCACCTTTGAATTACCGGCGCTAATGTATTTTTTCTTGCAATATATTTCACGCATTACTCTGTCGTACAATGGACATTGTTTTTTGTCCCACGACAATAGAGATTTATATTACCTCTCTATCCATTTCGCAAACTTCCATTTCAACAATCTGTAAAACATGACGCTACCAAAATTGACGATAAATCACCAATACATACTTATTATAGCTGCTAAGGTTTCTTATTCTCCTTAGATGTAGCTTACGAAAAACTAATTTATCTATCAGATAGACAAAAGAAAAGAAAAATAAGGTAAACTTCAATACACAACCTCTGTTAAAAAAGGTTATGCTTGCAGCTTTTCTTTTGTTATATCTGGCTTTTAAAATTGTTAACCCTAATTGACACGTTCGCGTTTCTCAACGGGGATCCTATGTCCCCTTTAAGAGCCATGAGATTTTTTACGGGGCCAGAAGAACAAATTTGAAAAAAGGTGACAAGAGACCAAGAGGCGGACAGAAAATTACGACCCACAATATATATATATATATATATATATATATATATATATATATATATATATATATATAGCAGCAGCTATCCTGGTAGAGGGGGGTATTTAAAGTTAGATCCATTATTACTGAATCGTGAGTTGAATCCTTGTGGGATATCCCATTTAAATCCCTATGTAAAAAAATTGACCTTGATACTCTGAAAAAAATGTTATGTCTACTATGTAAAATATTAAATTTAAAAAAATCCATACTATTATCATCTAAATTTAATCTTTTAATTATCTTCACGAATATAAATCAAATATCTATTATTTTTGCTAAAAAACCAAACCCTGTGTACTGTGTATATATATCTAGTTTGTCGTTAATTGTTTTATTTACAAAGATTCCTCCAGACATACAGATTCACACAACTGCCCTTTATATATGTATATCTTGGTAATCGAAGCCTGAAGAAGATATCAGAAGATCTGAAACCTGTGTCGCTAATGTAAAACAATAATACAATTAAGAAATAACATAATCCATCTTGCAGACTTTCTTTATATATATATATATATATATATATATATATTATATATATATATATATATATATATATATATATATATATATATATTGATAGATATTTTTGTATTTGTATCCGTTTTTTGGAAGTACATATACCAGATTTGGGCTTTGGTGTGAAGCATTAAAGTGCTATATTATGATAATATTGATACCATAATATGTTAATCTAGGAATAAATATCAGAAAACTCGGTATTTTTTTTTAGTTTCTTTTATTTAGACGTAGTGGTAAATTTTCAGGATAGTGACATCCCTTCTTCAAGACCGTGAATAGAAGCAATCTTCTGGCTGCTTGCTGCTCTGTTTAAATGAAGTGGATGTGCTGGTTAGTTGGTGATTAGTGAGTTTGTACTGTGAGCGTAGTAATCTGATAGGGGTCATGGGGTTGGTGGTATGGAGGTGTCTTGGAAATATTGTATACCTTTAATGTGCCGGTGTCTGTGTTAAGGCCATTTCACTACGTCTAAATATTAAAAAAAAACTTAAAAAAACAAAAAATTTACCGAGTTTTCTGATATTTATTCCTAGATTAACATATTATGGTAACAACATTATCACAATATAGCACTTTAATGCTTCACACCAATCCCCAAACCTGGTATATGTACTTCCAAAAAACGGATACAGATACAAAAATATATCTCAAATATATATACTCACTAGAAGCATACGGAGACTCAAGATCAACAATATATATATATATATATATATATATATATATATATATATATATATATATATATGAGATACTTTGCAATTATTAGTTTTTATTGAAAATAGAATATTAAACTCTTTACTTGATTATAATGTTAAATAATTCTAAGCCATTTTGTTAACATAATTATCTATTTATTGTATTTTTTATTTGATCTATGCCAGATATTAAGTTGATGGATGGAGTGCGAGGGAGGAGGAAGGAGGAAGGATATAACTCAAGTTGGCTTTGGAGTACAAAAAACTCGAATTAGGTTGAAGAGGTTCTCAGCAACAACAACAACAAAAAAATTAAAAAATTGAGAACATTGTCCTATTTACTATTTTTGTTCACTTACGATGTAATATCTCATCTATAGAAAGTGATGCCAATGCACACGTAGAAAAAGTATGGCAGGCTATTGATAGATTATCAATCATATAGAAAAAAAACTGAGAATTCTTCTAAGCCGAAGCCGGGTCAGTGCTACTGTACGACTGAACCACTTAGAATGTAACGAAGTAACTTCAGAAAAAGCTTACACAATGACGCTGCGTACTGTCTAAAACAAGTCGTGAAAACAGCATTCTACAAGAAATATTTTTATCATTTTCAAAAACCCGACGATTGTTACGCTTAAGCATTTAAGTTTGATTAGCATGACACAAATGGTAGCAGACTTGTTTCCATACAAATAAATATATACAAAACATATATATATATATATATATATATATATATATATATATATATATATTATCTATCTTTTTATTGGTTTGTTTGTTTTGTTTTGTTTTACGGCATATCAACCTCAGTGGGTCATTTAATGCCGATTAAGTTTTGAAATTCAATTCTTAATGGATAATATAATTTTTTTATAAATATATTTTTCTATTTAACCCATAGATGGGACCCTAACAGGTACTACCACTTCGGGTCAGAGTGAACCAGGGAGCAATGGTGATGAATGGGTGCTCCACATTCCCCAAACCTCCAAAACTGGAACCTCACCATCAGATAGAGTTTAATGTCATTCCCAGGACATGTAGACCCGCAGCCACCGCCTTCTAGCACCCATATGATAAAAAGGGGTTGGGGCTTGCCATAAGGGCAATAGGGTTGGGAAAATCATATAAGTGCTAGGGCTTGACGTGACCAGCCGATTTATCGGAGGGGGCCTCTCCGACCGCCCGTCTAGCCCAAGATAGTGCCAAAGTGGATTATTACAATTCATGAACTGCTCATCCTCCTGGGCTCTATCCTTAAGCTTCAAGGGTCGCCACCTACGGCCAACAGATGGTCCCATTGGGGGAGTCTTACCCCTCTGCAGAGGTGCAGTCAGTGCATTCTAACGCCCACCGATAGGGCGGATCTTTTATTGATTTATTTATTTATTTACACACACAACATACATACACACACACACACACACGTAGAGAGAGAGAGAGAGAGAGAGAGAGAGAGAGAGAGAGAGAGAGAGAGAGAGAGAGAGAGAGATTAGAAAGAAAGAAAGAAAAAGAAGCAAAAAGAAAAGAAAGTCTTGAAATGCTATTATTCGGACAAGAGAGATATAAGTATTATATAATCTAAGGAGAGATTTGTGCAAGAACGTTTAAACCCGAAGATATTTTCTTGATTTTAGAACAGCAATCCTAAAAGAACACTTACTTCCAAAATTAGACGTTTAGATATAGGAACATCAACACGTAGTCATTTATTTTTACTTGTATTGATTTGTTAAATCTATGAAAAAAAAAAAAACAAAAAAACCCCGAAAACCCAAGCAATTTGAGTCTTAAGTCTACTTTATATAGACTCTTCAATTGAAATCAGTGAAATCCTATGAATACAGTGTATGAATAAATGAGATCCTATGAAATTAATAATCACTTTCTTAAAGCCATCATTTTTAAAGCCATACAAGAATTCGAAAAAGTGTAATGTGAATGTAATGAAAAGTAGTGATTTTGAATGGTTTGTAAAGATCTTTGCAATAAAATTTACATTAAGTACAATGTCTGTCTAAGCTTGGTGGCTAAGTGCGTTGTATGTTTTCTGATGGTAATACTGTTTATCATAAAAGTCGGTTAAAAGCAACGGTGTCAAGGTATAATTTTAAGTACAGTGTAGCTTGACTAAGGATTGTCCCGACTTACGAGTTTTCCGAGTTACGAGCAGTTATTCGGTCGATATTTGCTTCATTTTAAGAGCTTAGATAAAGTTCGAGTGAGATTCCGATACGCTTATGTTAATAAGTCTATTAAAAGCATTTAAGTTTGCATATTTATTAGACCAAAAATATCATTAACAAAAGATTTGGTTTATTTTGTTTTACGGCATATCAACCTCAGTGGGTCATTTAATGCCGATAAAGTTTTGAAATAAATCAATTCTTAATAGATAATACAATGTTTTTATAAATATATTTTTCTATTCAACCCATAGATGGGATCCTAACAAGTACTAACACTCCGGGTCAGAGTGGACCAGGGAGCAATGGTGATGAATGGGGTGCTCCACATTCCCCAAACCTCCAAAACTGGAACCTCACCATCAGATAGAGTTTACCGTCATTCCCAGGACATGTAGACCCGCAGCCACCGCCTTCTAGCACCCATATGATAAAAAGGGATTGGGGCTTTCCATAAGGGTAATAGGGTATTAACAAAAGAAAAAGAAAAACATTAAAACATATGGTAGCATTTCTCTGAATGTTTGAGATGAGGCTTGATGATTACTATTATCTGCATTATTCGGACTATTGTCCTCATCTTCATTGTTATCTGTACAACGTTTCGGTCGATGTGCCCCCCGGCCTTGTTCAGGTATTTCTTGTCGGACTCGGGAACCTTCTTTTTGGACTCGCGAACCTTCTTTTTGTAATCGGGAACCTTCTTGTCGTAATCGGGGGCCATCACGAAACTTTGAACCTAACCCGTTATGCAGTCCACGGAGGTATTCCGTTCTCATTCCGCTAACCATAGCTGGGTAGAGGCGTTAAGCTGTGTTAATTATTATTCTATGTTGCTGCTGTCCTTGAAGAGGATCGAACGTGCAATCGAGAGGTAACCGAGTCCGAGAAGGTTCCCGAGTCCGACAAGAAATTCTTGAAGAAGGCCGGAGGGCATCGACCGAAATTTGTACAGATAATAATGAAGATGAGGACAATAGTCCGAATTATGCAGATAATAGTAATATTGTAGCATATAATTCATTACACTCTATTTTTCTGTTTTTTGTTACATTTAAAAAAAAAAAAAATGAAATGTATTGCATAATACATTTCATTTTTTTTCTTTTTTAAAAATGTAACAAAAACAATTAGGGTGTTTTTAAGTGGGACAGGAAAGATTAATGAAATCTTAGTTCATTTTAATGGGGAAATTGATTTGATGATGAGTAAATTGGGTTACGTGCGAAACGTATTAAACTCATAGATACCACTGTACAGATAAAAAAAGATTTTTTTACATTTTTTATTCTAATAATTTGGTAATGTTTGCTGGATCGAACTGGGTCGTCGTCTATATTTTTGTCGTCATTTAATTTATCAGATTTCTTGGATAATACAACGTAGATATTTGTCTATGAAAAAAACATTTTTTGTTGGATTCTTTCTTTGTTCGTCAGTGCCGAAACTGTTAGGGTGAATCTATTGTATATGTTCACCTTGCAAATTGAAAATGGCCAGATACCGAAAGACGAATTGTATGGCGAATTAGTAAAACGTTCCCGATCGGTTGGTAGACCGTGCCTACGTTTTAGAGATGTCTGCAGGAGAAACATGGGGATATGTCACATTGACACAAACACGTGGGAGTTATATGCACAAAATTGAATGGACTGACGCCCTAAAGTTAAACAGTGCACGAAAAGGAGTGAGGCGGGTAGGAAAGTAGCCATCACAGCAAAGAGAGCCGGAAGGAAGGAGAATAAACACCAGCCCCAGAAAGCATCACAGTCCGTGCATAAAAGACTGTCTCTCAGGGATTAACCTGAACAGCCACTGTCACAGATGCAGTTAATAATGTTTGGGACACCAAGCCATCGTCGTTAGTGGACAGAAAGGCATAATATGTGCACCTTGCTAGTGTCCAGAGAAGTAGATGTGTCCTTCAAAAACTAATTCTATAACGCAATTTAAAATTTAAATTAAAACATTTAAATTCAAGGACGTATTAATTATTCAAAAATTAATTAAATATTTGAATTTAAAATATAATTAATGTTTAAAAAAGTACTTTTAATTAAAAACCTGAGCTTGCATTTACAAATTGTCGATATGTCGTTAAACTACATCAGGTGTTGATGTTCCATATCTGCAGCTCTGGGGAGTATGTAGTACCTTTCATTGCCATTATTCTTAGGTTCACTTTGAACCGAATTCGTAGAACATAGTGATATTTTTTTTTCAGAAATCTTCAATGATCGATTTTATCCACAATCGAAATGCACGTCGTATCGTAGAATCCTCGGCCATTTCGATTCTCAATACTTTACCACTGAGACCTGGTTTTTATAAAATATCACCATTCCATGCTAGAATTATATTAAAAAAACTTCAATATACATCACTAAATTTCATAATATTTACACTAAAATTTCCAAATTCATTTTCCTAATTTTTAAAAATCTTAATTTTTTTCCTTATACTCTTCCTATTTTCCCTTTTCTCTAAAACTTAAAAAATCCCTATCTATAGTAAATTACATAGTTCTTTTTTTTTTCTCTCTTGCCACCGTCGTTATCATCGACCTCATCCTTGCGTAATATTGTTTTTTACTCTCCTCCTATTAATATGAAATAGCATATTGGTTTATGTTCTTTAACATATCTAAATACTCATTTTGATTTGACTAAAACAACAATTTTATTTTGAAAATTACGATAATGACTTTATTAACAAGTCAATAAATTAACCACCAACAAATCACACATACGTATAATTTCTATTTAAAAAAAAACATAAATGAATAAATAAATAAAACCGTCTCTCGGCGCGTCTAAACGTGAATTAAAAAAAAGTTCTTTTTCGAACATTTCAAAAATTCTCCGCTTTTTCCAACGAATTTCATTTCAAATAGGCATTTACTCTGATGAAGGTCGAATTTTATTTGCGTGAGGAACATTTCTACATTTTTTCTCTTATTATTATTTCATTTCATTTGGTTATTTAAAAAATAATAATAGTTTGAATAATGTACACATGGATAAACTCCTGATCGAAACACGTGTAAGTAAAATAGATTAAAATATCCTATTTTATCCATTCTATACTTTCTTTCCTTTATTTATTTTTTCAACCCCCCCCATATATATATATTATATATATATATATATATATATATATATATATATATATATATATATACGAGAATGAGTCAAAACTAATGCCATTTTTTAGGACAGGTACAATTACCAACACAGGAACATGTATCATGGGGCCCAGTGAAAGAGGCTTTGAGAGGCAAACATTATTCCAGAGACGAGGAGGTGAAATCTGTTGCAAGTATTGACTCAAAGAATAGTAAACATAATTTTACGGCACAGGGATACATGCTCTCATTCGAAGGTGGAACACTGCTTTTGAGAGAAACGTTGACCATGTCACGAAGTAGGGATGTTATCCACTGAGGACCACCTTCATTTTGATGTATGCTACATGTTCCTGTGTTGGTAATTATACCTGTCCTAAAGAAAATAGCATTACTTTTTGACACACCTTCATATAATATATATATATATATATATATATATATATATATATATATATATACAACGTTATTCGCCGAATATGATTAATTAAAATTATATAAATAAAAATTGCCTAGCAAGTACGTGGATGCGTGCCGTCACTCTGCTAGAGGTAACGAATCGATACTGTTAAACGTCACATCATTTGACAAGTTGATTTGGCTGTCCGGTTGGCCTATCTGACGCTGCGTCCTGAGTTCGCCGGTTCGATCTCTGTTTCGTAGGTATACACTGCTGATGAGACCAAAATTAGGTCGAAACAGCTGTACAGTGTTCTCACGTCGCACATGGTATTCGCCGAATTTGCTTGTGATGTAAGTAAAATTGATTACAATTTCCTATATTATCCATCATATACTTTTCTTCCTTTATTCATTTTTTCAGCATACCGTTGGATTCACTTCCAGTTTCATTTTTACACACACACACACACACACACACACACATATATATATATATATATATATATATATATATATATATCCTTTGACATCCATATACATTACACTACTTAAATATATATAAAAATTTGACGAGGAAGCTTAAAGTCAGCATCAGCCAAACAGCGAGAGAGTCTATCCACTTTTCACCACCGCAAGACAAAGGAGATTGTTTTTGCGTCTGAGGTGGAGTGCCACAACTACCATCAGCTCCTCACTTTACCGAGAAGATCGCTGTGCTACCCATACGCTGAGTTGGAGAGGCCGGTTACAATGCAGTTCTTAGGCAAGGGATCTAAAGACTGAACTAAACCGGTCCTATATTTATATATAGCTGTCAGTGTTTTCCTGAAGATTTTCTTGGTGAAACATTGAGTAATTAACCCACAGACTGAGTCGGTTCTCTACCACAGTCCTACATATGAACTGAACGCTTTTTTATTGTTATTATTTCGAATTTTTAGGTTTATTTTGTTTTGACTTGTGACTTGATCGATTTATTCGACAATGAAAAGTTTGACTTTTCGAATTTTTCTGTTTTATTTCCGTTGAGTCATTCACTCTTCAAATACAAAAATATCACAATGATTTGATTCGGAATTAGATGACTCGAAAAGGATTGATTTGCCGTAAGAAAAAAAAAAGATCAGAAAAAACAACAACTTACCAACCAGAAAAAGCCTACATAAGTCTATTATATGCCATTTCCATATTTTCACCACCCTGTCGGCTGGGGGGTTAGAATGCACCGACTGCACCTCTGCAGAGGGGTAAGACTCCCTCAATGGGGCCACCTGTTGGCCGTGGGTGGCGACCCGTGATGCTTAAGGATAGAGTCCAGGTGGATGAGCAGTTCATGACATGTAATACTCCACTTTGGCCCTATCTTGGCTAGACGGGCGGTCTGAGATGCACCCTCCGATCAATCGGCTGGTCACGTCAAGCCCTAGCACCTATATGATTTTCCCAACCCTATTGCCCTTATGGCAAGCCCAACCCCTCTTTATCATATGGGTGCTAGAAACAGTGGCTGCGAGTCTACATGTCCTGGGAATGACGTTAAACTCTATCTGATGGTGAGGTTCCAGTTTTGGAGGTTTGGGGAATGTGGAGCATCCCTTCATCACCATTGCTCACTGGTCCACTCTGATCCGGAGTGGTAGTACCTACTAGGGTCCCATCTATGGGTTAAATAGAAAAATATATTTAATAAAAAAAATTGTATTATCCATTAAGAATTGATATATTTCAAAACTTTATCGGCATTAACTGACCCACTGAGGTTGATATACCGTAAAACAAAACAAACCAAACCATATTTTCATACCGCAGTTTAAGTCACATTTCTTAAGTCTATTTATCCCTTTTAAAAAATAAATTCAATACAATTTCTGTAAAGCAATTTCCATCGTCATTGATTAGAGAACTTTTGAGCAACTCTATCTTTCTATTTGTCTGTCAGTCTGTCTGTCTGTCTGTCTATCAAAATGTATTGAAGTTTCGCATGTAATTTAATCTTGTGTTCTATGTTCGTGACACACTTAACTAAAGCCACTCGTAATAACCCAAACTTACTTATCTGAACGTGAATTCCGGAAGATAAACGTGTACTGAATATTTTCAACTGTGTTCAAGGTCAGAATTGATCAGATGATTTTTAATCAGAGATGCAAAGCTGACAAAAAAATCAGTGCTATTACATTCTATGTAGTTCATGCTCCGAGCAGAGTGCAAAACTAAGCTGTAAAAAAAGTGTTCATTGAAATAGTTATTAGTATGACATGACGAAAATATATTCAATCTTGTACGTCCATCAAGTTTTTTTTTTATTAATTGTTAAACTTTCATCGTTTTCATAATGAATATTGTGTAAAATCGGAAAAATATGAAGACCTACGTGAACAATGCGTCAGAAAGGGATGGATAACAGATGTATTTCTCATTGATGCCGGATATCGGGGATTTATTACCAACTCAACCTCGGCATTTTTGTCTAAACTTGGACTTTCTCTACCAGACAAGAGGAAATACTTAAAAAAGAATTCAGGAGAAAGCTCTAACTGCATCAGCGTGGATATGACAGTCCTATATTGTGACATCAAACCGACAAAGTCTGGTGGCATCGTGATATACTGCTGGGGCGCTCTGGGTTAGTGGTAATGATATCATATAAATGATCATATCATAGTACATACTATGTAATATTTACTCACCGTTTTGGCATTACAATTCAGTGGTTAACTTTTCTAATATACCTATTTTATAGTAGTAGTAGTAGTAGTATTAGTATTATTATTATTATTATTATTAGTAGTAGTATTGGCAAATTCATTACACCCACCGTGACTTAATCAAGACAACTCCATCACTTTAAGACAGTTTCGTTACGCTCTCTACACACAACCCCTAACTATTACAGGTCCATATGTGGATTTACTAAACTCAATTGCACAAGCAGGATGCAACACAAGGTACTTTTTTCAGCGGAGTTTATCAGGTTTTAATTCATAGTTTTCCTTCTCCTTGCCCGGTTGTTCTACCAAGTTTAAAGAGTCCAGTCTGCTCTACTATTTACCCATAGCTGGAGGGAGTGTTTATGGAATCATGCTTTTCTCAAAAGTATTAGTGCTATGTGAAATGCAACCAGTCTCATCTGGGATTTGAACTCGTGTTGCCGTGTTCATTCCCTATGATGATAACATTGAGAGCGTCTATCATGTTTGAGGCGCGTGGTATAATGCTTTTAGTCGTTGGAAATGGAATGGTCGACCCGAGTACAAATCTGGACGGGGCTATTTGCATTTCACATAAAGCTCATACCTTTTGGAAAGGTATGCATCGAACTACTCTCCCTCCATCTATGGGTAAGTAGTAGGGTAGACTGAGCTCTGTAACCTTGGCTAGGTAACCAGTATGGGAGAAAAAAACTCCGAATTCAAACCTGTTAGACCCCGCTTCAGAAATTGACCGTGTGTCGCATCCTGCTCGTGCGGAAGTGTTGGTATATATATATATATATATATATATATATATATATATATATATATATATATATATTAATGGTCTGATTTTATGAGAACAAAGGGAAAAAAGTGGGAATGATAACTAAATAGTTAAATAAAGCCTGGTATTTTGTAGTTATTTAAAACTATTTTAGCTAGAAACAGTGATATGTTAAAAAATCCATGTCGATTATTGAGGGAGGGCAAAAGCGAAATTGCACAGGCTTCAAAAATCTGTCGCAGTCTTTTGTTGTGAATAGGATCTAATATTGTGGCATCATTGAAACTAAAGTTATGACCAGTTTTAGAAATATATTGGACAAGGGTGTTCTGAAGATTGCCCAATTTAATATCACGTTTGTGCTCATATAAACGCTTCTTGAGAGTTCTGGTGGCTTCTCCAATGTATTTTTGTCACAATCTTTACATGGAATTTCGTAAACGCCAGCCTCGGATTTTATAGGCTGGTGAGACCCAGCATTGAGTAAGCTTCTAATTGATTTGGATGAAATAGTAACGATTTTGATACCAAGGTTGTGTAAATTGTTTTCTATAGATTGATGGAAGAGTTATTAGGTAAAATTATGTATCTATATCTATATATAGTTATCTAACGTTCATAAATATCAATATGCTCCTTTTTACTATTACAGACTTTGTAATATCCTTTTTATTACTAAACTTTTTTCGTCGGATATGCTTACCGTACCTGCTGTTACTAAGTATATTATCACCTATTTAAAAGAATACCAAGCTCACCGTTCTTAGGTTTGAGTGATATAACAGGAATCGTTGCTTTTAGCGTGACATGTTCCTGTTTTGTATTACCATTGTGCAAAAGTTTTTATTTTATTTTTGTGTGGTAAAATGAATACTTTTCTCTTCCTCATGTCATAAATAACTTGATTGTCGGTAGACTCTGTCTAATCAGATGAAACTAAATTTGGAGAACAGGGACGGCGTGTAGGTTGTTTTCCCAGTGGACGCCTTTGTATATTTCCAGATGTCATTTTTGCTATTTGGAGTTGTGAATTATCATGATAGAACAACCACATATTTACAACTGATTAGACTGGGAAGCCATTGTCTGCAACGCTTTCTGTTCTCGTAAACTATTTTTTCATCTCAAGTCACGAATCTGTCTGAAAATGGTGATATGCATTCACGAAAGTGTAAAAACAAAAGTGCGAGTAGCCACTCTTGTCTTAAGGCGTACGTTTGTGAAACCATATATCTTCCAAGTTTATAACCCTCTCCAAGTAGTTGGTACTTAATTGGACTTACATAGTTTGGCACAAAGGCAAGACTATACAAAATAGAAAAAAACTGGAAGTTATATAACTGCAGACTTTGAATGAGGGCGAACGTACAATGACTTAATCTACAATTATACTTCTATTATTAACAACTTTTGGACGTAACTATTTCGTGCTATCGTATTAATATTATTGTAGAGATACGAGGCGCATACAATAAATAGGGATTTAAGAATCAATGGGTGTTAATTCAAAACGAACACTAAGTCATTATAATGCATTAGGGTATCCACAACTAACCTATCACTGAATAGAACACAATAAATTCACAAATGTACATAATAATGTTTAATTAACATAATACCTATACGCTGTTTTCCTGGATTTAACCAATGCTTTTGGCACAGTTACACATTCTGTAATATGGACGGCACTTGAATTTTTCCAGGTACCCAATCGATTACCAACTTGATTTAAATGTATTTTAATGACATTTAATTCTGCTTAAAAACAATAAATTATAAACGTCATGGCAACGATTGGGAAAAGTTATAATGGCGGGATGTACAATTGTTGGATATTGTACAAACGGAAATAGGAATATCCGGTTAGATTAAACAAAGCAAAGAAAAGACGACAAAAATGACAAAGGATTTTTCCCGGTAAAGCGAACAAAAGAAGGATGGGTAACAATAAGTTCGAGAATAGTTATCAGATCGGAGGGTAGAGATGCGTGGGTGTATCGTCAATACAAAAGCCAGTGGGCAGACCAGTTAGAGGGTCAGTTAGAATCGGAGGAGAGACAGCCGACGAGAACGTGCGTGACCGGCGCGGTCGTGCACCATCACAGCCAGCGGGCAGTGAGGTTCGTCCACCCCTCTTTGCCTCAGACCCCAGCAGTGGTTTAGTCATTGTTAACCCTCGGTCATTTCATTGTCAATGCTCGCCGCCCACCACGTATAGCCGAGAAGAAGAAATAAAGTCAAACCTCCTCTATACTCATGTGTTGTGATTTCATTAAGCGACCACTACATATATCGCCTAAGGGTTAGACATTCGCAGTATACCAGCAACGTATACGATTCAGAGTAGCGAAGAAGGCGCTTCGAAACACAATGTCCCCACTGGAGTTTACCAGGGTAAAAGAAATTATTATCCGAGCTTCCAAATGGGGTTAAAGGAGAAAGAACGCCAACCGGTGCATATATAGACGATATGACCAAACTTACTTCGAAGCATATGTGCACTAAAATATTACTGAAAAAAATCAACGATACTCTATTATGGTCTGGAATGAGATGCAATCCAAATAAATACGGGAGCATCTCCGTTAAAACAGGAAAATTAAGTGATCAGAAATTCAAAATCAATGAGTACGATTCCAACTCTAACCAAACAGCCAGTTAAGAGCCTTGGGCTGTGGTACAATGAATGTCTAAATTATGCCGGACAAGTTACCAACGTGCGAGAATTCATTACCAAAAGTTTAAATAATATAGATAAAGTAAGTAAAGTCGTCGGGGCGGCCTAATGTCGGTATCAGCCAATCAGCTCGGGAGTCTATCCACCTTTCACTAGCGCTAGACCAAAGAGATTGTTTTTGCATCTGAGGTGGAGCGCCACACTACCTTCAGCTCCTTACTTTACCGCACAGAACCCTGTGCTACTCATAACGCTGAGTTTAATATAGATAAAACATTATTACCGGGTAGATTGAAGCTATGGTGTATGCAATTCAAGCTGTTTCTTCCTTTATTGTAGCCTTTAACTTCATACAAAATAGAGAAACTAGAAAAAATAATCAACACTTATGTAATGAAATGGCTTGGGGCTACCAGATTACATAAGCGATGTCACACTATATGGTAACGGGGTATTAAATTACCGATTTTAAGTATAAGCAAGGAATTCAAATGTAATAAAACCAGACTAATAAAATCACATTGAAGGAGTCCCAAGACATCATAGTTCGGACAATACAACCGAAAATAAAAACTGGAAAAAATGGACCCCAGACATGGCTGTTCAGGGGGCAGAATTTACATTGAGACACGGAGACATCATAGGCCATGTCAAACAAGGACGAGGGGGTTGCCTTCATGGCAAGTTGCAACATCTACCCCCCCAAAAAAGTTGTTGGTAGCAGAAATCCGACGTAATGAGGAAACCAAACGATTGGTGAAAGCATTCCCACAAACGCGACAAGGCCAATGGACTAGTTGGGAAAATGTAGAAAAACGAAAACATACAAAGACGGGTATTTGAGAGATGGAAGGAGAGATAATAAGTCTCCTAATAAGATCAACGTATAACGTCCTTCCGACCCCACAGAATTGGTGCCAATGGTATAAAAAGAACCATCTTGTTCGTTGAGTGAAGGAATTGGCACATTAAAAGACATCCTAGTGGGGTGTAGAACAAGCCTAGCCCAAGGGAGATACACTTGGAGGCATAATCAAGTCCTCAGAGAAATGGCAGTATTATTGGAAAACAGAACTGATGTATATTCCTATTCGTTGACGACTAAGTGCAAGAAAATGCCCTTCATTCCAGCCGGAAGTCAAATCCCCCCTCCCCCCAAAAAAACAATTCCGATGGTGGAGTTACCGGGCTATTGGAGCAAGCTAGAGACTGGCAAATACAGGTTGACCTCGATAGAAGACTCAACTTTCCTCAATAAATTTTAATAACCAAACTAAAACTAGCTCTCATAATATGACCAGCCTCAATGAAAATACTGATTATTGTAGAACTGTAGTACCTTGGGAAACCGGTTGACGAGGCGCACGAAAGAAAAACAATAAAACATTCAGAGATCGGAACAGAAAAAAAATCAAAGGGCTGGGTAACTTATATTCTGCCGATAGAAATTGGTTGTATGGGTTTCCTGGCTTCATTCAAAATCAACATGATGAGACGGATGAGAAATAAAGGCAGAATTTTAAAAACCCAGAATGTCCGTACTCTGAAAAAAATAACTGAAAGAAGCTGTAATTGGTTGTGGATGCGAAGAAAAGATTTGGTTTAGCGTTAAAGAGGAAGGGAAAAAAAGTAGAAAGTAAAAAAAGGGTTGGGAGAGAAAAAATTGTATATAAAACTTAATTTATTTAGACATGGGTAAACGAAGTTTTAATTATGTTATTAAACTTCAT
The DNA here is from genome assembly GCA_023376005.1 of Doryteuthis pealeii. NCBI lineage: Eukaryota > Metazoa > Mollusca > Cephalopoda > Myopsida > Loliginidae > Doryteuthis > Doryteuthis pealeii. Next base: position 19,559,225 of record CM042144.1, read on the forward strand.
GGAACAATGCATTATCATGGTGATAAACCATAACATTTCTAATTGATTAATTGATGTCTAAACGTATATAGGTTATGCGAACAGTCTTCTGGGATGTGAAAGGACCAATTACTATTGATTGAAAAAGCTGCAACTGTAAACAGGGCAAAACTTTATTGAATTACCCTAGTAAAATAACTTTTTTAGTCTTAGATTCACGGGGATAAGGTACAGAGGAGTTTCTAATTTTCTTTTCATTCTATATAATATTTTCTGTAATAATCGGATTGAGCAAAATCCAGAGAATAAGAAAGGTGTAGGAAATTTCATTGTTGAGATAACAACTTTTTCAGATGCGAAACCCAGACTGTTATTTTTCATAACGGTGTCTAAACTCTTTGTTACCAATAAATGTATGGTTAGGGGCAACTCAACGTTGACATACTTCATCAATCCTACAAAACAATATCAGTTCATCGAGAATCCATTTTCCAATTATATTTGCATCATTGAATGGTTTGAACTAATTTTTTCTATCAAGTTCAGAATGAATAAGGTCTTCATTAAGTTCAATGAAACGACTAGTCCGTAGGTCATTTCGTAAGATGAAATTACCTTTTCTTAAGCCTTCAAACAATCTCCGGCATTTTCGTTCATTTAAATAATCTATACCATGAGCATTATAGCTATAATCAGAGTTACATATGTACCATTATTTTCTTAATCATATTATATCCTATCATAATCCTCGAATCTTAAAATAAATTACATATCAAATACACTGCAGACAGTTCCATTTATTGTGGTGGTGGGTTAAGTTAATACCTTAGTTGAATCGAACTATGGTAATATACTGATATAATGGAATGACCCATCTTCCCCGTACATTAACAATGGTGATGGTTCTAGCCACTATTTAAGAACACACATATTACTCTGTGAAAAACTCACTTGAAGTACTTAGACGACGGACTCTCCTCCTAATACTCACGTGACCTTACTATATAACATATACAAGGTGTGTCAAAAATTATCGATATTTTTGGTACTTTTTGACACATTGTATTTTGGAAAAAAACAAAATTTCTATTCCTTAATTCTTTTCAGAATATATGGTGTGTCAAAGAAGTACCAATTTTAAAGCTGTGTTTACTAAGATAGAAATGAACAATGAATGGACCGTTATTTTTTTCAGAATACAAGGTGTGTCAAAAGGTATAAAAATCTCGATACTCTTTTGACACACCTTGTAAATAACTGATTTAATGCCGTACAAACATGTACCAGGATGTATTGATATAATTTAAATATTTTAGAATAGGTAATTAGCATTTAAACTTTCACTACCTTTTTACCAACTCTGAACTCACGTATATCAAGGCTTTATGACAATTGGATAATCAATTAACAGAACAGTATGTTGTTTAATTAAATTGAAAATTGTTTAATTTAATAGAAATCATTTACTTTAGATTCAACTGAATATATAGAGGCGTTCATTGACTTTTTTGTTTTGATAGTTTCTTCTTTTATTCAAAAATGCTCGCGTAAAATATTTATAATATTAAAAGCATCGGGTTTCTCAGATCTGTTATGGGATTTCAAACCATTCTTAATAACGGAGAGGATAGAGAACTACAAAAAAGAAACAAGAATTACTAAAACATGCGTAAACTATTTCATAAGCTCTTCTAAAAGGAATTTTAGAGTTACGAAGAGAAGCTGCAAAAAGAAACCGCTATAAAGAAAAAATCATAGAATCATGTTTGTTTTTTTTTTGTTTGTTTTTTTTCTACAGAAAAAAAGTATGATCAAGAGAAAAAAAAGTAGAAGGACATTCTAGCTTGAATTTGAAGAAAGAAAATCGATAGGAGGATATCAAATCACAGCAGCTTTATGATCTGCCAACGCAATAGTAATTGTGGGACTGGTAGGACGTTTGGAGTCGGGTCACTCATCAATGTGGTTGGATAAGAAAGAGGGTCTATTCCACGTCAACTGACTCTAAGAAAATCGCTTCGCTTATAAGATGGATGGGCCATTTTGATTTTCGTTTCAGAATTTTTGATGGCCATTCCATTCCCGAATGCATATCGTGTATCAATCTGGTAAACATCCCAATCATCACGGGATTGAGTTTCGATTCTAGCTAGAGCTCATGAATACGATAGCCGGATTTTAAGAAGCCTCTTTTTGCCTTCCTCCTTTAAAGTAATTCGACTAAATTAGAATATTTCATGGGCTCTTTCAGGAGAGAGAGAGAGAGAGAGAGAGAGAGAGAGAGAGAGAGAGAGAGAGAGAGAGAGAGAGAGAATTAATAGAGATAGTTTAAGTCTACTTGAGCAAGAAGAAAATAAACTTATATATTGCATTAAATTTGTTAGGTTTCGCGATTCAAATGTTTCACATTTTTTACATATCTGGAATAACGACTTTGGTTCGGTTTCGGTTGTTTTACGGCATATCAACCTCGATGTCTCATTTAATACCAACGTTTTGAATTAAATTAATACTTACTGGATACTCAATTTTTTAATAAAGACATTTCTCTATTTAACCCATAGATGGTACTCTAACAGGTACTACCACTCCGGGTCAGAGTGGACCAGGGATCAATGGCGATGAAGGGGTGCTCCATTTTCCCCAGATCTCCAGAACTGGAACCTCACCATCATTCCCAGAACATAAAAACCCTATGCCACAGGGTTCTAGCACTTATATAACATAAACAGCAATACTTCCATGTGGAACTCAAACAGTTGAATATAGACAAACTGTATATATTGTGACATGTTCATTACTTGTCTTCACGAATCTCCTATTAAATTTAAATTACCCATTAAATTTTAACAATTATCCATATATGTGTTTTTTTAGGTTCACAGAATAACAAAGCGATTTGTCTAACTTTCTAAATCTCAATGAACATACTTATCTAATCCCTTTGTCATCAGGAATGATGTTAACGAAATTTAAGTCCATGATTTATTTATTTCATTGGGCATCTCACGTTTTTCTATATTTTGAAATCAATCTAAATAAAAACGAGAAAAAAGAGGATATTTGCACTGATCTTATATATTATTAATACAATATCTACATACATGTGAAATTCGATTAAATAATTCCATCAAATAGTTCCCAAAAATGCCATCTTAAGTTCCATTTATCACATCATGATTTGTCACCGACTAAATAAAAAGTAAACACAACTTTCAAAAGAAAACACATTTCTTTTTTTTTAAGCCTTGAAAATAAAACTGTGCAAGCTACAGTTTAACTGATATAATTGGATTTTTTTAAAATCCGTCACAAATATCAAACATCAGCTCACATAAAAGTCTAAAATGTCATTTTGCTTTAAATTTCAATACAAATCTGAAAAAGACTTAATACAGTTGATGACTTTCAGTGTGCACGTTTTTAATCTTTAGAGCTGTTGTTTTCTGATAAATGTGTCAATATACTCGGTGATTGAAAAGTGAATTTCTATTCTAAAAATACTATAGAGAAAACACCCTCCGAGCGGTGTAAACGTGGAGTGGCATTAAAAAAGAAAACAGTTTAAAAGTGGGGTGTAGTTAAAAGTTCAATAACTGGGTTTTCATCATAAATAAGTAAAATAATCAAATTTATTAAAGGAGTAAAAAAAATAAGACAATTATGAATGAAACTTAGTTCTGTCCCCCTTAAATAAACACATCTATTAGTCAATAATTATTTCTTCCTAACATTTTTCTGGAACCATCCAAATGAATCTTAAAAAGTTGTACGCTATTGCTGTCTTAGATTTGATTACGGAATTTGTTGTAAAAATGTATTACTCTATCAGCCAAAAAAAAAACAGACTCCATTCATCTGATGTTGACACAGATTTATTCGAGATTTTAACTGGAGTCCTACTGTTACATAATCTATGCGGTTGCATAAGATTATTGTCGGTCCCCTGTAATTCTGAGGGGATGGCCTTTTCATACCATGACCGGGTCCTTCAATGGAAAATTACAGAAACCCGCCAAAATACGTGAAGTCACGTGGGACCTTTTTGAATCCCCAGTTTGCAGTTGGATGTCAGGCAGTGAAGATGTGAACTGTGACTCACTCTGCATACGCACGCTATGTTAGTTAGCAGATGTCTGGTTGGGATTTAACAATAAAATAAGATCAAAAGTAAATCGAAGTACTGTGTTTATTATCTAAAAACTAACAATGACACAGGGCTTCTGATAATGAGAAATCCCTAGCAGAAAACCAGACCCGAAGTCCCCAAGAAAGTCCAGACCTTAGAAGATTCCAGACCAAGTCAAGATGATAGAAGAAATACCAAAGACGATCAGAATACTAAAGACGGCCAAGAAATAGAATTAAAGAAAGAGATATCTTATTATAATGGAGATTGTGTGTTTTCTGTCTGTAACCGAAACTATATTCCTACTCAAGTCACAATTCTCTTAGTTATAGACATCACATTCTCCATGATTTTATTTTCATTTAACCTCAATTATTAATAAAATTGTCATTACATTATTAATACTGTTAACTATGTCTACATATTGACATCTTGCAATTATATTTATATATACAACAAAATAGCGGTTTACAGTGTGAACTGGAAGGCTAATTTGCATATTAATATTAAAAAATCGAATTTAATAAATATGTGCTTAGTATTATTGATTTCTAACTGTTTGGTTTTATTTTAATGAATATAAGCAAAAATCTCTTCAATTAATCTTAAATGAAATCCATTAACAAGAAAAAATAACTGTCATTTTATTCTTTACTTCTTCTTATAACTAAATACTCAAATTAGAAAAAATAACAATGAAAGACGAGAGTGATGGAAGAGTAAGTTTCAGTTGTTCCATTTTTTATTATACTCCCTCTGTTTCAAATCTTTTATTATACTCCCTCTGTTTCAAATCTTTTTATCTGTATTCTTATTTAGTTTCATTAGCCTTTCTAATTTAATACAATATTTCATTACATTAAAACTTAAATACTTGCACCGGGAGGGTGCATATATTTGCTAGTATAACATTATAATTATTTAGTGCCAGTGAGGAAGGGTATGCAACACTACAGGGATATACACTAGTTCCATACATATTTATAATCTGCCTAAACTATGTAATCAGAACATCATTAGATACCATAAAAGAAAAAAGTATCTCTGTAAGATAGACCAAAAGACCCCGACGATACCTTGCACTTGAAAAATACTAATGTCACTTTAGCAACTACACAGCTACATGTACTGTCTGAGATCACCACTAAAAAAAATATTCAAAGTATGATTTATCAAAAGATGCTCTAAAATCAATAATTAAAACTAGTGCAAAAAATTAATTAAGTTTAGGAGTGTAAAACATTTTTTCTAAAGACAGAAAAAAAAAAATATATTATAAGTTTTGATGTCAAAGCTGGGATTTACTCAAGGAAAATTCCGGACTTTTAATTTCCTCGTCTAATTTAATATAACATTTTTAATAAATGACATAACATAATTATTGATAAGTAATAAAATTTATGATAAATGTTTTTAAATCTATCTATATATACAAACTATATTAGAATGTCCTTGCTTCGACTTTAGCTTATTTTCCTACTGACAATATAATGAATTATGCTTATTATATGTGCTTAATTAAAGTGAGTTTAGTTAAAAGAAATAGTTGTATATCGATGAAGCTGATTACAATAAAAGCTGTAGTCCAGATAACGGGAAGTGTAATTAAGCATTTCTTAAAATATCTATAAATTATATAATATAGAAAACATGTATCAAACACAAATACAAACACAAACCCGCCCTGTCGTGGGGCGTAGAATGCACCGACTGCACCCCTGCAGAGGGGTAAAACTCCCCCAATGGGGCCACCTGTTGGCCGTGGGTGGCAACCCATGATGCTTAAGGATAGAGCCCAGGTGGATGAGCAGTTCATGACATGCAATACTCCACTTTGGCCCTATCTTGGGCTAGACGGGCGGTCGGAGAGGCCCCCTCCGATCAATCGGCTGGTCACGTCAAGCCCTAGCACCTATATGATTTTCCCAACTCTATTGCCCTTATGGCAAGCCCCAACCCCTTTTTATCATATGGGTGCTAGAAGGCGGTGGCCGCGGGTCTACATGTCCTGGGAATGACGTTAAACTCTATCTGATGGTGTAGTTCCAGTTTTAGAGGTTTGGGGAATGTGGAGCACCCCTTCATAACCATTGCTCCCTGGTCCACTCTGACCCGGAGTGGTAGTACCTGTTAGGGTCCCATCTATGGGTTAGATAGAAAAATGTATTTATTAAAAAAATTATATTATCCATTAAGAATTGATTTATTTCAAAACTTTATCGGCATTAAATGACCCACTGAGGTTAATATGCCGTAAAACAAAACAAACCAAACCAAATCGACTTTAAGCTTATTTTCCTATTGGCAATATAATGAATTATGCTTATTATATGTGCTTAATTAAAGTGGATTTAGTTAAAAGAAATAGTTGTATATCGATGAAGCTGATTACAATAAAACCTGTAGTCCAGATAATGTGAAGTGTAATTAAGCGTTTCTGAAAATATCTATAAATTATATAATATAGAAAACATGTATCAAACACAAATACAAACACAAACATTTTACGACTTATTTCAAAGGACAAAGTATATACAGACTCTTCTGAGTATTCTAAAGGATATCAGCAATACTGTTGTTTGGATGGTCTCAATTCTGCCTCTGATTAACTGTTCCTCTAATCTGTTTCCTCAAAAAATTGAGGATCGTTCCAAGTGCACTAACTAAAATAGGTATCACTTTCACACATTCGAAAAGTTGTTTTTTTTTTCAATTCTCTAGCAGGGTTCAGGTATTTATCTTTTCGTTTACTTTTATCTTAATCTGCTGGGATTGCAATATCTAGCGGTTAACATGTTCTCTTTTTTTTTTGTTAATGAATAATACTTCTGGTCTTATGTCCGTCTTTATCACAAATTATTATTATTATTATCATTATTATTATTATTTTGAGTTTTTATAATCAACGTTAGCTGATGGTATCTTACTGAAAGCTGAGTGACAGCAAGTCTCCCCATGTCTCCAGAATTCTTCTGAGTATTCTAGCCGATTCCCGCAGTCCAGTAGTCTGGATGGTCTGAATTCTCCCTCTGGTTTCCAGATCCTCCAGTCTTTTTTCCAAGTTTATTTGGAACGTTCCAAGTGCACCAACTACAATTGGTATGACTTTCACTCTCATATTCCACAGCTTTTTCAATTCTCTGGCAAGGTCCAGGTATCTATCCATCTTTTCATTTTCCTTCAGCTTCACCCTGTGATCTGCTGGAACCACAAAGGCCATCAGTTAACAGGTTCTCTTTTTTTGTTTTGTTAATCAACACTAGGTCTGGTCTCCTGGCCAGGATAGGGTGATCCGTGTTCATCTCAAAGTCGCAGTGAATTTTATGCGTTTCATTCTCAAGAACAGATTCTGGTTTATGCATATATTGTATGGTCAACATTTAATATTTTGCATAATTCCCAGTGGATCACTTCCCAACCCAGTCGTGCCTAACTTTGTATTTCCGTTGTGCTAGTCTGCTACATTCACTTAATACATGGTTTACAGTCTCATCTCTATCACCGCACAGTCTACATTTACTGTTTTGCTGTGACTTTTTCCTTTGATATAATTTGCATTATTTTGTGCAGCAATTATTAGTGATTCAGCTTTTCTTTTGAGGTCTCCTTTTCTTAACCATATCCAAGTCTTTTTATGTGCAACCTCTGCGATTTGTTGTTTGAAGGTGGCCAGAGAGGGGCCAGAGGTGAAGAGAAGTGAAACGACTAAGATGGTCCTGAAAAGGCCCGTTGTAGAAGAGGCTGGTGCATGGAGCTGGTCGAGCGGGGTCGCACTGGAAGGGCAGGATAGGTCGTCGGAAGGACTGGAACGTCGGCGGGCAGGAACGGAGTAGTGACAGCTAGCTGGAGGCAGGAGACTGGAGGCGAAAACCGGGAGCCGAGATGTGTATGCGAGCCAAGCCGAGGTCGAAGAGAGAAGAGAGAGAGAGAGCGAGGGGTGTGCCAGGAATGGAATCTTGCCCTAAGGCTCACCAAACTGGACTTGTTCTTTAGCAACTGGAGGCAACCTGGGTCGGTTTGATCGAGTCACCGAAGTGACGACCGCTGCGGCGAGCCCAAGTGCACATGCCCAGCTCTGGGAAGCCGGACAGTATTCGGTCAGCCCGACCCCATAGGGTCGCTGACGTAGGCCAGAAAATCCATTTCTTAACTGGAATTTTTCGTCGCTGACGCGTCGCATTTCGTGATGGAGATGCGTTCGCCGGCTGAATTAATTCTACGCAAGCGGTCAGGACCGGACTTTCGCAAGGCAGAAAGCCATGACTATTTATGACCTCTCGTTGAGGTCGTTACGGCCTGGTGCAAGTCGCAGTGCACCGAAAACGCACATTCCTGCACGAATGTGCGTATTTCGGCCCAGTTTAGCGACGGAAGTGGGAGACAAAGTCTTTGGGGCGAACTTGACCTTGCTTTGAAATTTGGTCTGGCTGCTGGCCGCTTGCTAGACCCAGTTAAGTTGGGAGTCTGAGAGAGGAAGGAGGCGAGTAGAGAAGTGAGTATATTGAAGCGTTAGTAGTGAACGCGACAGATCTATATAAAGTAAGTCACGTGTTCCTTTTTTTCCCCTTGTGGCATCCTTTCTGTTCTTCTGGAAAAAGCTTACGCCAATTATTATAATTATTATTATAATTATTATTATTGTAGGGGATTATCTTCCCTTTGCCGAAGAGTTATCTTCTCACTGCGTTGCTGTTTGTTCCCACTAGGGGACCTCGGGGATTTAAGCGTCTGGTTTGAATTTGTCTCCTTCTTTTTAGCTGGATCTTCTCAAGAACTGCTATGGGCTAGAGCCTCTCTACTCCCTCCTCAGTGGGGCTTTTGCCCCGCCCCCGATACATTACTGTAAGTCCTTTATACAGCATGGACTATCCTTTAGTTCCATGTCTGTAACATTTATATGTTAGGTAAATTTGGGTATCTTGTTTATACCTAAATATCATATATGTATTTACATGTTCTATTTTTCAGTACATTATGAATCTCATCGTTTCCATGTGCTGTCATATATATTAAATGTTTTGTCTCACAACGTGTAGGAATTGTTATTCAATTATCAACCTTGAATCTTTCATTATTATTATTATTATTATTATTATTATTTATTATTATTATTATTATTATTATTTACTCCTTTTGAGTTTTCACATCAGTGTTAGCTGATGGTCTTTCATTGGAGTCTGAGTGACAGCAAGTCTCCTCAGGTCTCCAGGACTCTTCTGAGTATTCTGGCAGATTGC
>CM042144.1:19586069-19596069 GCA_023376005.1 Doryteuthis pealeii
AGGTTTCTCTGTGTCTGGCATATATATATATATATAATATATATATATATATATATATATATATATATATATATATATATATATATATGGAGTGAAATGGTGAATTAAATCAACAGTATGGAAAAAATAGAATAAAAACGAAATGTTCCAAAAGATGAATTTATTCTTGATGGTAATTCTGACACTATAACGTTTCGGTTTTTGCAACCTGCATCAGGACACATGGTGAAATCTTGTGTGAAAATAGTGGGATACTTACGGGATATGAGTAGTAAATGAAGATGAGAGTGATAATAAGTGTCAGCCAGTGCAAATTTCTAGACGCGTGTTAGACCTTGAAACAGCGGTGTAGGGACGTAGGTGGTGATAAGTTGATGGGGTTGGTAAAACTAAGACGTAGTGGGAGAATGTAGATCATGTGTTGATTCCATAGTGCTGAAGAATTGGTTAGTCTTACGTAGTAGAGGGAGTAAATTCTTGTATTTTTATGGTGGAATGCTTTGTGTAGTGTTTGGAATGCTCAATTGGCTTTAATTTGATGTCTATTATATTTATGATTCCTTGCAAGAGCTGTGATAAAAAAACATAGTGTAACGTAGTGGGTTTTTCATTGCGTCTTCAAAGTGCATCAAAATGCACTATTATCGTATTTAGGGGTTGGCAACGCGCGTTCGTTTACAAGTGCATTCTTCCACACGCGTAAACTTTTGACTTGTTGACTATATCCAAATATCTAGCAGTTCTTCGTCGGTCAAGGGAGTATCACCTTACGCCGCGTGCCTCTCGTTTATCGTCCAGCAAAAGGTATCAAGTTTCCCGACCGTGGTTTTTTTAGTCACGGTCAATTTGACTTTCTCCACGGGTGTCTAGTGGTCGTCCCATTCATAATACGGTCATAGTATCTTTCGTCGTAGCAAAGAAGGCTGATAATACCGTATTTATTTTTTTAGAAGTTTATTGGAATAAAAAACTTCACTATAACTTTTTGAGAGAGATGGTCAAGCCTAATAATATCTGTACTTATGAATGAGTGCTCTTTAACTGGTTTCAACTTAGTAGTCCTTAGTAAACTTCTCGGTGACAAGTTTTTCTTAACAATAACAGGCCATTCCTTATCGTCTTCAGCGACAACAGTTTACCAAACTCCGTACGGCCTCGACTAACCCTCGATCACTGCCTCTCCGATCGACTGTCACTCGCTCCGATCTCCTCTGACTGATCCCAAATCTACTCATACGGGTTTCTTATATAGTATGTCAAAAAGAATCTTCTCGAAAGTTCTATTCTTGGGCCATCCAGTTCGTTCTAGAAAGAATAGAATGTTCCATTCTGGTCGAATAGAGTTCACGGCCTTTTAGATCAAAGAACCATTGGTCGTCGAAAAGACTGGATTTTCCTTAAAAGCAGACCTAACTCTCATTTAAGTTTTTTATTTCTTTTTCGGTGATACTTCAAAGGCCACCCAAGGTATCAGAGAATCGGAAATACATATTTGTGTTAAGGTTTCTCTGAGTCTGGCACAAGGCCACAAATATAGGTGCTGGGACGGCCATTATGTTACAATAGGCGAAACCTCTAGGAATCTTAAACGAATATATGAACAGCAACGCAAAATTAGATAAGGTAACCCCCACAATTGTCTATTCTAACATATCCGAAACTAACCATAACTTTCATTTCAACAGCGCCTCGATATTAGCCCACATCCACACCAAACGGTTAAGACAACTAAGTGCTTTAGCCAATTGACAAAATTCAAACACTAGATCCGGATTTTCTAAAATCTCACCATTTTAGGCAAATTAATCGTTAATAGCTATAAAACACCAAATTCAAACTAAAGCAGCATTCTAAAAACTACACAATGCATCCACCTATATATAAACTGCTAAACTGCATTTAGTGCTGAGTGTTGCGTACTGAGGTTTTCACGGTAAATCAGCATATATGTTGTATACCCTTTTCATACTTCTTACTTCTAGTCGTCTTTTCTATTCTGGCTGGCTGCTATTCTGATCGTCTTTGGCTTGGTCTGGACTCTTCTAAGGTCTGGACTTTCTTGGGGACTTCGGGTCTGGTTTCTGTTAGGGATTTCTCCTTATCAGAAGCCCTGTGTCATTGTTAGTTTTTAGTAAACACAAGACTTCGATTTTCTTTTATTGTTACTTTATTCGGTAAATCCCCAACCCAGACATAACATGGTGCGCGTATGCAGAGTTACAGTTTAGACAGAGCATCATGTCCGACTTCTCTGTCTGACGTCCACTGCCAAACTAACTAAAGCTCCTTACTATTCTTAAACCGGAACAGGTTCTTCTATGCCTTCCGGTTCCCACGATTTATCCCCAGAAGGCAAGGTGAGAGTGAGGTCAAACGCCGTCACTCACTTTCAGGGCCATCAACTGCACTGATCGCCACCATATCTCTATACTACCTTACATAAGTATGAAAAGGGTCATCCCCTCAGAATTACAGGGGTTGACAATAATCTTATGCCACCGTATAGATTATGTAACACTGAGGTCCCAATTGTAGAGCTCTGGGTAGTGTGGAGTACTCCATCATTGCCATTATTCCCAGTTCATTTTGACCAGGAGTGGTAGTTTCTGTTATCGTCCCATCTATGGATTAAATAAATCTGATTACTCCTGAACAAATAACAACCGTACTTAAAAAGAATGAAGAAAACATCAATAAAAGCCAAAGTGGCGTGTTGCATGTCAGGGACTGCTCCAACACTAGCATTCCGCCCTTAGGCATCACGACCACCACCTAGGTCCCACAGGTGGCCCCATTGGGAGGACTGTACCCCAATAAAGAGGTACAGTCGGTTTATTATACAGCCCGACCCGACAAGGCGGTGAAATCCTGTAAATATTTGTAAACAACTTACTATTATAATAGAAATAGTTACTTGAAGTTTATCTTTATTAATATAAGCTAGGAATACTTGAAACGATATAACGATGTGCAAATTAGTTGTATTATATAGGAATACTTTATATCATATAACTGAGTGCCCGCCCTGTTGGCTGGGGCGTTAGAATGCACCGACTGCACCTCTGCAGAGGGATAAGACTCCCCCAATGGGGCCACCTGTTGGTCGTGGGTGGCGACCCGTGATGCTTAAGTATAGAGCCCAGGTGGATGAGCAGTTCATAATGTGCAATACTCCACTTTGGCCCTATCTTGGGCTAGACGGGCGGTCGGAGAGGCCCCCCCCGATCAATCGACTGGTCACGTCAAGCCCTAGCACCTATATGATTTTCCCAACCCTATTGCCCTTATGGCAAGCCCAACCCCTTTTTATCATATGGGTGCTAGAAGGCGGTGGCTGCGGTCTACATGTCCTGGGAATGACGTTAAACTCTATCTGATGGTGAGGTTTCAAGTTTTGGAGGTTTGGGGAATGTGGAGCACCCCTTCATCACCATTGCTCCCTGGTCCACTCTGACCCGGAGTGGTAGTACCTGTTAGGGTCCCATCTATGGGTTAAATAGAAAAATGTATTTATAAGAATTGATTTATTTCAAAACTTTATCGGCATTAAATGACCCACTGAGGTTGATATGCCGTAAAACAAACCAAACCAAACCAATAAAAAAAATAACTGAGTGCAAAAAAATACTAAGAAACAAGACAAGAAACGTGCAATGCACGCAACTCGATAACATAAAATAACCCAAGGGTTTATGTGTCGTAAACTCAAAAAAAAAAAAAATAGTTCACAAAATTAATAAATATTCTTGGAGACTAGTTTAAATGAGAAAATTTAGAACTGTATTGTTGTATAGAAACCTATCTTGTTCCTTCTCACGCGAAGTGATGCAAAAAATGGAAGGACAAATTAGACGTTCTTGAAATTCATGTGGAAGATATCAGAGAAATCAAAAGATTTCTACCGAAAATAAATGAATAAAAAAGAAAAACTCGTTTTGATTGGAGTTTATTGATATAATTTATGGAACTGTGAAAAACTCTGCTGGATATTAATAACATTTTTTCCAAGGGGATAGTCAATCAATTAATTAAGGTAAGATGATTCTCGGATATAAAGTGATTTGTTTTAGTCGATCAAACAGAAATTTATTAAATTTCGCAAATAAAAGTTGAAAGGATTCTCTCTGTACATTAAATTTTGTTGACGATTAAAAAAATATCTTGCCTTTCTTTTGTGAACGGCTAAATTTTAGTGTTCAGTCATCTGACTTTGCGTGAAAGTAGAACAGAAATTCAGGAAGGAAGAGGAAATATCCAGAAAACTGGTATTTATTTTATGTTTTTTAAATTGTGGTATATCTTTAAGCATTCCGCCCTCGCGATCCGAGTTCAAATCCTAGACGAGGCTGTTTGTTTTTCAATTTACGGTCATGCACTTGGAAGAGGCATGAATCTAATGGTATACACACACACACACACACATACACACACACACTATATATATATATATATATATATATATTGATCATTATTTACTTACAAATATAGCACACTATGTTATCAATATTAATACACTATAATATATATATATATATATATATATATATATATATATATATATATATAATGCAGTGGTTCTGAAACAGTGCGCCAGGTGTGCTCTGTAGTATTGCTGAAAATTCTATCCAGATATTAAAAGCAATATACTAAGTTACTATATTATACCATTTATTTACGAACACTCTGCTTGTTCGTATATGACTGGATTAGAAACCCTTTTGTAGAAATTGCAATAGATTCTAGTTTAACGCCAACAAAAAAGAAGAACTGGCAGCTGTGTCCACTGATCGTGGCTTAATGATTAAATACAAAGAATTGTCTCTTGAATTATTTTGGATTTCTATAAAAAAACATCAAGTGTCGATATCTAAAAAATCACAGGCCATTTTATTGCAATTTTCCATCTCATATTTATGTGAACTGTGATTTTCAACCCTCACAATAATTAAGTGTAAAAGGAGAGGATCTCTTCAATGCATTGATGAGGAATTGAGAGTTTGTCTCTCAAGCATAAGACCAAACATTGAAGAATTTGCAAGGTCTCATCAAGATCATGTTTCTCATTAACACAGGAATGAATAAACTTCATAGAGATATATTAAGTTTGCTTTTGTTAAATGTGTTATTTTGTATATATTTAACACTTAACTTAATAGCATATTAATCCTATTTTGTATACAGTGCGCTATCAAGTATCTGTAGTATATATAATATATATATTATATATATATATATATATATATATTAGTGTGTGTGTGTGTGTGTGTGTGTGTGTGTGCATACCATTAGATTCATGCCTCTTCCAAGTGCATGACCGTGAATTGAAAAGCAAACAGCCTCGTCTAGTGCGCGACAGACTGTATAAAGTTAGAGAAACACTGATATAATGTAATAATATACATATATTTGTAAGTAAATAGTGATGAATACCGTGGATAGAACATGTATTTATAAGTTGGGACTACTACGCAAGAAACTCTGACTGATAGTTAGGACAACATAGACATAAAATCAACGGTGCTTGGTTATTGTTAGTTTCTCGCGAATGCAAATCTGAAACCAAGTGCTCGCTTAGAGAAACGCATAGACGAGAAAGTGTCAGTAATAAAGCGCCGTTGACTTCATGTCTAAGTTATCCTATCAATCAGAGTTTCGTGCGTAGTATGCACCAGCTATGCAGATACACAGTATGTACTTAGTGATGACTGACAAAGACACTTTAAAAATGGTGGGGGCTCACAATGGGGCTTCAAAAACATCCCCCTCCCGAATGGATTTCTGGAGGTAATTTCCACCTTTAGTTGTCAAAATTCTTAGCAAATAAAACAATTAGAGTAAGCTCCCTTGACTTTCATTTTGAACCAAGCCAGTAGCTATTTTGAAAGTCTCCGTGCGAAATAAACAAATCTTAGAAACTTTTTCGAAAACAATACAACTGCATGCTTTAACACAAAAAATATCATAAAATGTGTTCTTAATAACAATTAAGTTCAATTAAGATAATTTTATGCAAGGAATTTAGCCAACAGACTTTCACTTTGAAAAAAGCCGGTTGCCATTTTGAAAGTCTCTGTGCGGAATACACAAATCTTAGAAACATTTCGAAAACAATACAAACGCATGCTTTAACACAAAAAATATCATAAAATGTGTTCTTAATAACAATTAAGTTCATTTCAGATAATGTGCACGCATAGTTTTATGCTAGGAATTTTGACAACTAAAGGTGAAAATTACCGATGCACCCGCGCATGTAATGTTAATGACTCATCTGATTTTTGTTTCTGTTTGTTTGTGTTTTACGGCATATCAACGTCAGTGGGTCATTTAATGACGATAAAGTTTTGAAATAAATCAATTCTTAGTGGATAATATAATCTTTTTATGAATACATTTTTCTGTTTAACCCAGAGATGGGACCCTAACAGGTACTACCACTCCGGGTCAGAGTGGACCAGGGAGCAATGGTGATGAATGGGGTGCTCCACATTCCCCAAACCTCCAAAACTGGAACCTCACCATCAGATAGAGTTTAACGTCATTCCCAGGACATGTAGACCCGCAGTCACCGCCTTCTAGCACCCATATGATAAAAAGGGGTTGGGGCTTGCCATAAGGGCAATAGGGTTGGGAAAATCATATAGGTGCTAGGGCTTGACGTGACCAGCCGATTGATCGGAGGGGGCCTCTCCGACTGTCCGTCTAGCCCAAGAGAGGGCCAAAGTGGAGTATTGCATGTCATGAACTGCTCATCCACTTGGGCTCTATCCTTAAGCATCACGGGTCGTCACTCACGGCCAACAGTGGCCCCTTTGGGGGAGTCTTACCCCTCTGCAGAGGTGGAGTCGGTACATTCTAACGCCCCATCGACAGGGCGGTGACTCATCTGAGTATTTTTAGATTAAATAATTAGTTGTTGCTATTTATTATGGTTTTAAATACTAAACAGTTATTAGTTATTAAATTCATTGGAATGTCTTTATCAACATCACGTAATCCTGGACCGTTGATAAAAAATGAATAGTCAGCAAATTTAGCCTAATGAAAAATGCTGCAGGCATTAGGAAATGCCATGAGCATCCGGTTTTGGTAGAGTGTGGCTGAAAGTTGATTAATTCTAAAGTTGATTTTTAGACAAAGTCTGTGACTTTCGGCCAATTTTAATGCAAAATGTTATTCACAGTTAAATCGACCAAAATGAATCGTAACCAAGTGGATGGTTTTCTGTTGAAGTATAAAAGGGTATGGTCGACTATGAGAAATTTTGGACTATATGACCTTTAGGCACCCCTTTTGCGATCTCGATTCGTAGGAACATTTTTTCCATTTACACCGTTAAAATCCGGTTAATTGTTAACAGACGATTTTTAGATTTTTTTAATTATAAAACTAACCCCTAACCCTAACCCTAACGCCTAACCCTAAACCCTAACAAACAACAGGATTTTTACGGTGTAAATGAGAAAAGTGTCCCCACTAGTTGAGATCGCAGAAGGGGTGCCTAAAGGTCATATGGTTCGAAATTTTAAGTGCAATTATGGTAATTTCTATATAATGAAAAAAAACAACAACTCATGTAGCAACTTTTAAAACTAGTAAAATAACATTGAACTTGTTATTTTTAGCAAGCCTCTTAGGGGACCAATGGTAACTGATAAGTGGCGACATTGAAAATTTAGGTTAGATTTAGAAAAAAATCGAATTTCTTCAAAATCTAATGAAAACACATCAAAATCGGCCTCTTTTCACTATGCTTTTTGCACAAGTAAAAGAGGGAAAAAAATTTAAAACTTATAGAATGCATTAAAACTAATAAAGTACCGTTGCAATTGTTGTTTCTTGCAAATGTCCATGACGTATACTAGCTGCTCATGTCGCGCTCTCAACACGGATTCCCATGACTCTTTCTCGCTAACCTTCCATATTAGTCATTGCTCCTGAGAGATCTTCAACAATGGCAACCACTCATCACAGAGCTGATCGAAGTAGATTTCTGCTGGTCAGTCAACAATGATGTATCTATGTGTAGGTGTCCATAAGAGAACGTCATTTATGAGTTCGTCCATGCTTCTCCATCATTGCCCAGCAATTCTTGGTCGTCTCAATTGGATGTTTTGTGTAATATGAGGCATTGTCTAGGCGTGTGTTCTACGGACTAAGGTAAACCGGCCCCATAACACACACACACACACACACACACACACCACATATATAAATAAATATATATATATATATATATATATATATATATATATATATATATATATATATATAAAAGTAATTGGTAATTTGCTTGAAGCATTGTAAGTATGTTTGCCTTCGAATTTTATTATTTTATATATATAATATATATATATATATATTATATATATATATAAACCACTCTTCACGAGAAGAATCGACAGAATGTCAATTTCATACTCGGAGTTTAACAGTTTTGAATTCAGAGTTTTTCCTTCTTTTAGACTGGCTGTCTAATCAAGGATGAAAATCCCATTCTGTCCTTCTATCTATCCAGAGCTGGAGTGAGAATCATTGGATTCATACCATTCCCAAGAGTATTAGCGCCATGTCAAATGCAAACAGCCTCATCCAGAATTTGAACTGTCACTGTATTCATTTCTTACGTCAGTAACCATAGTACCACGCGCTTCCACTATACATCTTACATGGGTATTAAACAGAGATACCACAGAAAGATTTTACCTGTTGTAGACGCCTGGCTCTGTCATTAGTCGTATGTTTCAATCATTCAGCATTTTTTTTCAGTGTTGATACATTAATGAATAAAAGATATAATGCACCAGTTATTTTATTGAAATACTTTTACATTTTTTCAGGTCAGTTAACTTTGAACCACGTATGTTTGTGAATCTGTGTTACACGTCAAAGATACGTGGTTCAAAATTAACTGAGCTGAAAAAATATAAGAGTTTTCAAATAAAATAACTTGTGCATTATATCTTTTATTTCTAACAACAAGCTAAAGTCTACTAGCACACAGAATCACCAATACAAACCCTAAAAATACAATCGGTAAGATTCTACACTGTAGGGCCCCTCCCACCAACTAAAAGTTTAAATAAGCTTTACATCAATCGATAAATGTATGTCTTAACGTGCTTTAATCGCACAACCTGTTGGATTGAAGCGTAATCCATTAAAACGAGATTGCTGCATGTTGTGTAGCTGAGGCCTTTATGAACGCATGTATCACACTATGAAGTGTTTTTTTGCATGTCATTGTTGACCAGAGATCACCAAACTTTTTTTTCACGGTGGGCCAGATAATTGGAAAAATAACGAGCGCGGGCCACATTATTATTGTAACAAATCGTATTAAGTTAAAATTCGGGATCGCGTAAGTAACAAGTGAAATGCTCACCCGCACGAAATTTTGTAATGTGATTGAAAGAAAATGTTGATTATATGATTTTTTAAAGAAGTATCCAATCCGTTTGTCATGATCCAAATTAATCGATGTTTGTCACCGAGTGATGAAGCTGATTTAAAGTTTTATTTTATCGAACGCACTGATTAAATGTGGTTAGTTCTGTAAAAAAAGTATTTGTGGACTATGATACCATTAGGCTCCCCAGCACAAAAAGGAACTGAATTTTGCTTATCACCGGTTGTTAGTAAACAAAACAGCCAGCTTATCACCGGTTGTTAGTAAACAAAACAGCCAGCCGATAAAAACCAGTGATATTTTTAAACTAAAATAGTTTTTGATATTGATTTTTTTAAAAATTAGTTATTCCATGTTGTCGTTAGCATATGTGAAAAAATTAATTTTGCCCTAAAGATAAACTAATATTGTTATTTCGTTTTAAATAAAACTTAAAACGAAAGACATGTTTATTTATTTTCCATGTGCCTCTTCGGATAGTTAATATTTTTTTAAATTGCTAGGGTTAGGGTTATGGGTTAGGGTTGGGGTTAGGGTTAGCAGTTATTATTATAACCTCATAATATACATTTTATAGCTTTAATCATTCTC
>CM042144.1:19601069-19618574 GCA_023376005.1 Doryteuthis pealeii
AAATACCCGGATGCGAAAACGTACGAGATAGTAAAAAGCGGCAGTATGGGTCACCATACTTTTTGGTTCAGCCACAGAGTCAAAATATTGAGTTATCGACTCTTTGGATACGTATCTATCTCCCTTTAACCATATAGTTGAACATCCCTATATATATATATTAATATATATATATATTATATATATATGTGTGGTGTGTGTGTGTGTGTGTGTGTGTGTGTGTTTAAAAAGACAACAATTTGGTGGTTATAGATCTATTTCTGCCCACAGGTATCTGTGTATACCTATGAGTTTCATCAGACTAACTTTATTGAAATATATATATATATATATATATATATATATATATATATATATATATTCTCCCCATCCCCTAGGGTTGAGCCTCTGGGGGGGGATCTCGCTGACGGCCGCCAACTCAACCGTAAACGCAACGCTCTTCTCTGAATGGAGCACTCTGTGACGGCCTTTACACACAAAGTGATGTGTGTATTAAGACAGTTAAAATACCCTTCCCATTCTGTAAGTGAAGACAGCCTAATGGTTAAGATGCCGGACTGACACCCAACCGGAGTTCAATTCCGGCTGTAGGTAGCTTACAAAATGTCTAGCCACACTGAAGAGACTTGATAAGTCGGAACACGTGTCTGTGGATGACCCTATATATATATATTGTTTACGTCTAATGTACGTAGTAAACTACGCACTAACGAAAGATTCTAATGGCTGAAATTTATGCTTTGTTCTTTTTTTTTTCCTTATTCGCACGTAATATTTATTTCCATTCTTGAGTATTTGGTGCAAAATTAGTTTTAAAATCGATTGGTTTAAATTCTAATTGATTTGATCGCCAAATTGACCGAAGTTTGCACATACTGAAGTAAATTATGAAATCAAATACGGCCTTTCTTGTTATTCGGACTTTTATCCGCATCTTTATTGTTATCTATAAATGTTTTTAAAGATGATGACAATAGTCTGAATAATACAAATTATCAAGCCCCATCTCAACAATAAAGCTATCAGGGAAGTGCAATTTCTTGCTTTTGAGTTAACTTAATATATTAAAATCGCAACTCAGTTACCAAGAACGAAACTGGATCGTTTTGTTAGGAAGAATAAAACTAAGAACCAAGTCGAGTGTGCTTTACGAGTCCCAACACTGGAACAACTCGGAAAAGCGTCCCGAAATAAAGATAACACGACGAATGCCTCTTGATTGCTGAACAGAAGAGGACAAAAAGGCTTTAACATACGTCATTTTAGTGCCTGTGATTCAGGTCGCTTATTTTTCTCGTTTATCTCTTGCCTGTTAAACCAGTATGGAAACTACTTGTTAATCTCGTGCCCGAATCGAAAGTGAATACAATACATAATCGTTTTTGAGTGACCCCCATTACATAGGTCGGCTTAGTAACCTGAATACTAAGTTGTCTTACTGTCATTACGTTACATAGTTTCGTTTTAATAACGTCTGTTACCTAATTCATAGGTAGCTTATGAATTATGTACATACTGTAGTTAGATATTTTGAATTAGAGTTTGTTAGATTCAAAATAACGGTAGTTAAGTGGAAATCTACCATGGTCGATAATAGACAATTTGTAACATTAGGTTGACCCATCGAAAAGGACGCCGGTAGGGCGTGAGAGGTTTTAGATCAGTTGCGAGCAGTCACTCAATGAGAGCGGCTGTCTGTGACCGTTGCGGTTTTGTCGGCTGGAGTTGTTGTTCATAAAAGACTTAAAATAAAAAAAAGTATTGCTTTATTGATTAATTAAAGCAAGAGATGACCAGCCAACAAGAAAGAAGAAATCAGCCCGTGAATCAACCCTGAAGAATATGACGATGTAGACGAATTAACAGAAGTAGCACGCAGACGTTTACATAATCTATGCGGTTGCATAAAATTATTGTCAATCCCCTGTATTTCTAAAGGGTTGGCTCTTTTCATATCACGGGCGGAACTTTCCATGGAAGATTACAGAAAGCCCGCGAAATACGTGAAGTCACGTGGGACCAGGTAGGGTCCTCAGTTTCAGTTTGGACGTCGGTCAGAGATGTCCTGCCTTAACTGGAACTCACTGCATACGCGCGGTATGTTAGTCAAATGTTTAGTTACATGAAATGTTTGGTTAAGTAAATAAAAGCTTACGAAAATAACACGGTTTTGTGGTTGATGAATGTCTTGGTAACAAGACTTATCTAGAAGAAGAAATGAGTTAAGTGCGACCGACCACCAAGACGAAGTCCAGACGCGAGAAGAGATGTTAGAAGAGACGCTAGAAGAACTTAAGATATCAAAGACGCCAGAAGAAGAATAGAAGTAAGTAAAGAAAGAAGGGTATACAACAACGTGTTAACAAGTATAAACCCTCATCATCTCTCATACACATTCTCTGCCTCTCTCTCTCTCGCACCATTATACATCCGCAATATGTTAGAAGAGTGTCCGATCCAAAAGAACTTCGTTACATTGGCCGTTTAGTTACGTGCCTACGGTACATTCTCAATAATAGTTTTTCCCGATCACTCAGACGTCTTTCTTATCCATTCGTGAGCCAAATATATGCGGGTAATCCCAGAGATATGGTCTCCAAAATATCTAAAAATCACAGTGTTGGAATATTTGTTGATATAAGGTGTGCACTAATTACCCACCTCTATTTATAGACAAGCCAAGGTCAGGTGGTTTGTTCTTGTGGCCAATTACTAGCAATACTGCGTGGCTGATAGAATATTGATCATAATTACAAATGCGCTCACTGTGGACGGACATAGGATTGCCGGATCTTTATCAATACCCAGGAAGGACTTAAACGATTACCAGAGTAACCAAAGGATTCATTATCGAAGGACTCTATACCAGTAACAAAGAACACTTTACCAGAGTAACCAAAGGATTCATTATCGAAGGACTTCATACCAGTAACTGAGAACACTTTAGTAACCAAAAGGATTCATTATCGAGGGACTCTTTATCAAGGATCCAATTCCACTGGATAAGCGCTTCTGTTTTAAAGCTAATCACCCTTAAAAACGTAACACAGAGTAATGATTAATTTTTCTATTGTCAATGTAATCAGCACTTCTATCGAGGCATTTTTCTAGGTGCTATGACAGTTTTTGTATGCTTATGTCATACCAGCTCTTCGCCATGTCATTGAAGAAGCGTTGAACATTGTCTGTGTTGTCTGCTTCGCGAACTTCACACTTGGCGATAGCGTCAAACGGGAGCTCTATCAGAAACAACTGCCAAGCAAGCACTGAGCGTTGCAGCGAGTTGCCTGCAGAGACAGGAACACACACATGCACAACAAACACAACAGTGTTGCCGATAGCCACATAGACCTTTTCTCTGTGCCCCCAGCGCGTTGGATAGCTTACTTCTGGGGTTACTAGCTTTTAAAGTCTTTATTTCAGTTATATTTATCCTTCCCGTGTTATGGTTGCCTACCAAGACAAGAGACCCAGTATGCACTATTACTTTCCAAAAAATATATCATCGTTGACGTCACTCACTATGTCATTACGTCTGCCGACTGTAATTTTTTCCTTCTCTTGTTATGGTTGCCTACTAAGACCAAAGACCCAGTATGCACTATTACTTTCCAAAAAATATATCATCGTTGACGTCACTCACTATGTCATTACGTCTGCCGACTGTAATTTTTTCCTTCTCTTGTTATGGTTGCCTACTAAGACCAAAGACCCAGTATGCACTATTACTTTCCAAAAAAATATATCATTGTTGACGTCACTCACTATGTCATTACGTCTGCTGACTGTAATTTTTTTCCTTCTCTTGTTATGGTTGCCTACTAAGACCAAAGACCCAGTATGCACTATTACTGTCCAAAAAATATATCATCGTTGACGTCACTCACTATGTCATTACGTCTGCCGACTGTAATTTTTTCCTTCTCTTGTTATGGTTGCCTACTAAGACCAAAGACCCAGTATGCACTATTACTTTCCAAAAAATATATCATCGTTGACGTCACTCACTATGTCATTACGTCTGCCGACTGTAATTTTTTTTCCTTCTCTTGTTATGGTTGCCTACTAAGACCAAAGACCCAGTATGCACTATTACTTTCCAAAAAATATATCATCGTTGACGTCACTCACTATGTCATTACGTCTGCCGACTGTAATTTTTTCCTTCTCTTGTTATGGTTGCCTACTAAGACCAAAGACCCAGTATGCACTATTACTTTCCAAAAAATATATCATCGTTGACGTCACTCACTATGTCATTACGTCTGCCGACTGTAATTTTTTCCTTCTCTTGTTATGATTGCCTACTAAGACCAAAGACCCAGTATGCACTATTACTTTCCAAAAAATATATCATCGTTGACGTCACTCACTATGTCATTACGTCTGCCGATTGTAATTTTTTCCTTCTCTTGTTATGGTTGCCTACTAAGACCAAAGACCCAGTATGCACTATTACTTTCCAAAAATATATCATCGTTGACGTCACTCACTATGTCATTACGTCTGCCGACTGTAATTTTTTCCTTCTCTTGTTATGGTTGCCTACTAAGACCAAAGACCCAGTATGCACTATTACTTTCCAAAAATATATCATCGTTGACGTCACTCACTATGTCATTACGTCTGCCGACTGTAATTTTTCCTTCTCTTGTTATGGTTGCCTACTAAGACCAAAGACCAGTATGCACTATTACTTTCAAAAATATATCATCGTTGACGTCACTCGCTATGTCATTACGTCTGCCGACTGTAATTTTTTTCCTTCTCTTTGTTATGGTTGCCTACTAAGACCAAAGACCCAGTATGCACTATTACTTCCAAAAATATAATCATCGTTGACGTCACTCACTATGTCATTACGTCTGCCGACTGTAATTTTTCCTTCTCTTGTTATGGTTGCCTACTAAGACCAAAGACCAGTATGCACTATTACTTTCCAAAAATATATCATCGTTGACGTCACTCACTATGTCATTACGTCTGCCGACTGTAATTTTTTCCTTCTCTTGTTATGGTTGCCTACTAAGACCAAAGACCCAGTATGCACTATTACTTTCCAAAAAATATATCATCGTTGACGTCACTCACTATGTCATTACGTCTGCCGACTGTAATTTTTTTCCTTCTCTTGTTATGGTTGCCTACTAAGACCAAAGACCCAGTTTGCACTATTACTTTCCAAAAAATATATCATCGTTGACGTCACTCACTATGTCATTACGTCTGCCGACTGTAATTTTTTCCGATGTTTTCTCATCGGGGATTTTCATTATTCCATTAAGACTATGATTTATATTTTGAAAACTTACAAAAGAGGACATTATATATATATATATTATATATATATATATATATATATATATTATATATATATATATATATATAATGTGCGAATTTTTTATGTTTTTGTTGATAGGTAATTGTAATGCTACATTAGTTTTCTGTATATGATTTTCTGAACGTTTAATGCATTAACTTACATGAATATTTGCCTTCACGTCTAGACTGTCGTAATATTATTTCTTGTATATATCTCATTTATTTTGTTGAGTAGATTGCCATAGATAGAGTTTTTGCTAAGTATATAACCAATGGTACTTAAAAGAGGAGCTAATATTTTCGCTCAAGCTAGAGTGATTTGCAAGGAGCACTGACTAAGTGACTATATAACTCTATATATACAAGGCAAAATAACAGAAGATTTAGAACTTTAGCATTATAGGGAACCTAGAGGAATTATCATGTCGTTCCCATCATCAGATGCAAAATGAGGATTCCTTTATTTTTCTTAAGTCAGTTGAAAACAGATGTTTTTTCCCTTTTTAAATGTCCGTAAAGTCTGTATAACAACTTCTGAAGGTAATTTAATTGCCGGTCATAAATTAAATTCTTACTCAGTTAAACGTCTGCAAATAACGACAATTGAAAAACTACTACGTCGTAAAGAAGTTTTCTTCACTTGATCTTTGAATTATACACACTAGTACAAAATAAAAAACGCCCTCCGGCCGATCTAAAAATACATTTTTGAAACATATTGCCTGAGGGGTGGGAGTAAAAAATTAAATGTCAGCGAGTTTGTACCCTAATTAAGTAAAATAATCAAATTCATTAAAGGATAAAACAATAAAACAATTTGGAATTTAAACTTTAATATGTATTAAAAAAAACAAACTATGTATAGATATATAATCCAGCCATGTATTTATTTAAACTTGTTTTTAAAAAAACAATGAGGGCTGTCTAATGCTGCTGTTCATTTTATTGTATTATTCTATGTTATGACGATTTTTGGTAATGTGACGTAAGCAGTGACGTAACTTTTGTTACAGACAAAAACCGGAAGCGAATCTCCATTATTAATACTAGCAAATATATGCACTCTCCTGGTGCAAGTATTTAAGTTTTAATATAATAAATATCGTATTAAATTAGAAAGGCTAATGAAACTAAATAAGAATGCAGATCGAAAAATAGAACAACTGAAACTTACTCTTCCATCACTCTCGTCTTTCGTTGTTATTTTTTCTAATTTAAGTATTTTTAGTTAAAAGAGAAGTAAAGAATAAAATGACAGTTATTTTTTCTTGTTAATAGATTTTTTTAAGATTCATTAAAGAGATTTTGCTTATATTCATTAAAATAAAACCAAGCAATTAGAAATCAATAACACTAAGCATATATTTATTAAAATCACATTTTTTAATATCAATATGCAAATTAGCCTTCCCGTTTACACTGTAAACCGCTATTTTGTTGTATATATATAAATATAATTGCATGTTGTTAGTATGTACATATGGTTAACAGTAATAATGTAAAACAATTTTATTAATAATTGAGGTTTAAATAAAAATAAAATCATTGAGAATGTGATGTCAATAAGGGAATTGTGACTTGAGTAGTGATAAAGTTTCGGTTACAGACAGAAAAACACACAATCTCCATTATAATAAGATATATATATATATATATATATATATATATATATATATATCGCTATAGTTTCTTTTTTTAGACTGGAAGGTCCAAGATTACATACTCTTTACTCTTGACAATTGTAAGTCAAAATAACTGATAAATTTTAATTCGGTGTGTCTACACGCGTCATTCATTTTTTTTTTGTTGCCTTTATTTAATTCTGTCTCTTATCTTTGGGCTCAGCTCTCACGTAAATAAAATGTATACATCTACTGATATTCGAAAAAAAAACACGACAGACAAATCAAGTGTGAATGATTATGGAAAGAAAATGTGTGTGTGTGGGGGGGGGTTAGAGGAAAGGAGACATGGAAGTCAGAATAGTGTCGTTTAAAGATCGAATTGCCAAATGAAAATAGAAATCAAAAGAAGAAATCTTTCGGATCTTGATGGCAGACAATATCTATTGTATTTCATTTCATTCAGGAAAAAAAAGTTTATTTTTTCTTCTTGGCTGTCACTGAAGAGTAAAGTAAGTATCCTCTACCAAAAACGGAAGCAATGCTTTGATGATTTTCGATGTCTCATATTTATTTATCGATTTGCAAGTTCGATATTAACTTCTAAAGCGCCTTCATTCGGACAGTTCTCTTTTTCGGAAACAGTGTTGAGTTACTCGAGGCAGTAAAGACTATGGAAAAAAAGCAATCTTTAGAATACGGAATATTAAACGTTTGTTCTTTTTCTGTCGATAAGATCAATTTTATAGCTTAAATATTTCATGTGCTACGATTAAAGTATCCTCTAAAATCACTGACGTTTCTTTCTGACAAAGTATAGAAATAGAAAATATTATTTATACAAATAGATAGAATTACAACCAAATTCATGAATATTAGTATATTACATCCATAAAAATTAGTAATTACATTCATGAAAAATGTGTATATTACATTCACGAAAAGGTAGAGTAATTACATTCATGAAAATTAGTATATTATATTTGTTAGGTGGAGCTCTCTAAGTAGTTTAACTAACGAGAACAGAGCCCCTTAAAGTTCAAAAATAAAATAAAAACATTTCTAATAATAATCAAATTAACTTAAATATCAATTTAATATGTGTAATATTAAATTAAAAAAAGAGATAGCAGCAAATACTGCAACAATAATTACTTTAAGCACGGAAGACGATCTCTACATAATGTTATTTGAAATTATTAAGTATTAAAAGCTAGTATATGAATTTTTCTATGTGACCGTTTTTATTTTGAATTTAACATAGCTACTTTGTTGCAATTGTTTCACCGGGAAGATAAAGAGACAATATTGGATACATATACAAGCAGGGGTTCAAACATTTGTTCTCACAGATATTCAAAAAAAAAAGAAATTTACAGTTATTCGCCCATTTTCATTCATAACATAAAGAAAAAAAGAAAGGGGAGAAAGAAAAAAAAAGAGGAAAAAAAAAATAAAAAAAAAAAAATATAACTACACAGAAAAACTTAAAGCACGTCAATTTCTGTTATTCATCTCTGAAGATAAAGTTTTATATTTGAAATCGATAAGGAAAAATAACATCTTTTTTGTTTTTTTTTTATACGCATTGTAATGCCTTCAATCATTAATATATTATAAACATACTTAACAATGTTTCAAGCAAATTACCAATTACTTTAAAATTATTAAGTGTTTTTTTTAGCTTCTTTTTAAATGAGTATTTAGTTGGAGAATTTTATGTCCATGGGTTATGTATTCCATAGTTTTGCACCATGATAGCGAATTGATTTTATTCCATAAAGCTGATTATTGCATGAAAGAAAAAACAAACATCCACCAGATGATTGCCGAGTTTGATATTGATCTGTTATAATATATGGCATAGATTGCTCTACTTCCTTAGCTATTTAAATTAACCTACATGCTTCGGACAAGAAACAAAGAACGAATCTAAAATGTGTTCGTATTTATCCAACCCGTACCCCATGGGTAGGGATGTGACAAAAAGGTGTCAAGTAAGTGGTACCCAGCGAGGAAAAAAGGAGTCGATTTTCAGCAATAATGAATCTGCGAGACTAGTTTTCCTAACCATTACGAATGGATGCCCATCTTTTTACCCAACCGCTTCGAAATGAGTAGGATGTGACAAAAGGTGTCAAGTAAGTGGTACCCAGCGAGGAAAAAGGAGTCGATTTTCAGCAATAATGAATCTGCGAGGGTGCTAGTTCCTAACCATTACGAATGGATGCCCATCTTTTTACCCAAAACGTTCGAAATGAGTAGGATGTGACAAAAGGTGTCAAGTAAGTGGTACCCAGCGAGGAAAAAAGACTCGATTTTCAGCAATATGAATCTGCGAGACTAGTTTCCTAACCATTACGAATGGATGCCCATCTTTTTACCAAAACGTTTCGAAATGAGTAGGATGTGACAAAAGGTGTCAAGTAAGTGGTACCCAGCGAGGAAAAAGGAGTCGATTTTCAGCAATAATGAAATCTGCGAGACTAGTTTCCTAACCATTACGAATGGTGCCCATCTTTTTACCCCAAAACGTTCGAAATGAGTAGGATGTGACAAAAAGGTGTCAAGTAAGTGGTACCCAGCGAGGAAAAAAAGACTCGATTTTCAGCATAATGAATCTGCGAGACTAGTTTCCTAACCATTACGAATGGATGCCCATCTTTTTACCCAAAACGTTCGAAAATGAGTAGGATGTGACAAAAGGTGTCAAGTAAGTGGTACCCAGCGAGGAAAAAGACTCGATTTTCAGCAATAATGAATCTGCGAGACTAGTTTCCTAACCATTACGATATGGATGCCCATCTTTTTACCCAAAACGTTCGAAATGAGTAGGATGTGACAAAAGGTGTCAAGTAAGTGGTCCCAGCGAGGAAAAAAGACTCGATTTTCAGCAATAATGAATCTGCGAGACTAGTTTCCTAACCATTACGAATGGATGCCCATCTTTTTTACCCAAAACGTTCGAAATGAGTAGGATGTGACAAAAGGTGTCAAGTAAGTGGTTACCCAGCGAGGAAAAAGGAAGTCGATTTTCAGCAATAATGAATCTGCGAGACTAGTTTCCTAACCATTAGTACGAATGGATGCCCATCTTTTTACCCAAAACGTTCGAAATGAGTAGGATGTTGACAAAAGGTGTCAAGTAAGTGGTAACCCAGCGAGGAAAAAGGAGTCGATTTTCAGCAATAATGAAAATCTGCGAGACTAGTTTCCTAACCATTACGAATGGATGCCCATCTTTTTACCCAAAACGTTCGAAATGAGTAGGAATGTGACAAAAGGTGTCAAGTAAGTGGTACCCAGCGAGGAAAAAGTAGTCGATTTTCAGCAATAATGAATCTGCGAGACAGTTTCCTACCATTACGAATGGATGCCCA
Source organism: Doryteuthis pealeii (assembly GCA_023376005.1). Classification (NCBI taxonomy): domain Eukaryota; kingdom Metazoa; phylum Mollusca; class Cephalopoda; order Myopsida; family Loliginidae; genus Doryteuthis; species Doryteuthis pealeii. The sequence continues at coordinate 19,611,394 of CM042144.1, forward strand.
TCTTTTTACCCAACCCGTTCGAAATGAGTAGGATGTGACAAAGGTTGGAAAGTATGCGGAATCAAGCGAGGATCGAACGCTTTTTCAAAAGTAATGAATCTGTGAGACACCTTGCAAAACTATCACACAACGATGAGACGCCAATTTGTTACCCAAACCAATTCGCGCCCGGTTTGATGTGGCACAAACTCACAGATACGGGGCATCAAGTGACTTTCGAATTCGCTATTGGGTAGTAACGAATCTGTGAGAATAGGACGCGATGCGACGCATATTTTTTTTACTCATCCCGTTCGCCACAGTTAGGAAGTGACACAAGAACGCAAGTATATGACACCCAGTGAGGATCTAATTCGCTTTTTAGTAATGATGGATCTCCGAGACTAGGTGGCTTACCATTACACCACGATAGAATTAGCCTTATTTTATTCGACCCCTTCGCGACAGGTATTATTCAATAAAAGGTCACGAATATAGGGAATCCAACGAGGCTCGAACACGTTTTTCAGAAATAATGAATCAGCAAAACTACCTTGTTAAATATCATATAATGATGAGTGCCCAAAACTTAGAGATGTGCTATATCCATACATTATATTTGGTTATTTCCTATAAGTTTAACATGATCAGAGGGGAACCACTCTTGACTGATAAATTATTTATTTATTTATTGATCTACTAGGAAAAAAGAAGACAGGGTTAGGGTTAGGGTTTAGGATTAGGGTTAGAGTTAGGGTTAGGGTTTAGGGTTAGTTTAATGGGAAAATGAATAAATAATTTATCAGTCAAGAGTGGTTCCCCTTTTATCAAGTTAAACTTATAGGAAATAACCTATATATTGTTTTATATATTTAAATTTGTTAATGTGACTCTCATCATCTTATTTTATCATCATCAAGGCATGCTGTTTTCATTGAGTCTCTTTATCGTCATCAGTTTCTATTGGCCATTGTTCTTGATAAGTCCTCTAAATGACACTCGGTGTCCGTACATAACTGATGAATGTTAGTTTTTAGTGGCCGGTGAAAACTGATGCGTGCATCTGTAGGAGTCCATAAGAGAATAGGGTCGTCCTTACTTACCGAGATTTGCCCAACATGGCTTGCTCGTCTTGAATGTTTTGTAAGATAGTAGATAAGTATTTCTCTGAATTTTTGAGATGAGGCTTGAGAAGTTGTACAATTTTGATTATTCGGACGATTGTCCTCATCTACATTGTTATCTGTACAACATTCTGGCTGATGAGCCGAATTTTTCCGAGTTCGAGAAAGCTCCCGAAGAAAAAATACCTGAAGAAGACCTGAGGGCACATCAGCAGAAACGTTGTACAGATAATAATAAAGATGAGGAAAATAATCCGAATAATTCAAATAGTACAAAGTAGATATGTAGTCACACAGCTGCTGTTTTGTAAAGTGATGCGTCAAGGATTTTTCAACACAACAAGCAGCATTCTTGTGCCAGTTCCCATCAAGATTTTCTCCCAGGTGTTTCGTTATATTCCAAATGGTGCATTGATAAGATATTCTTCAAGTTTGCAATTCTTCAATGAGATATAAATATATAATTACCTTATAATCACGTTACAACACGAGAAAAAACGAGATTTTCGAGAACAATGAACATATTTTTTATTTTTTATTGAATTTCAGTCTCGGAAGACTATAATATGAGTTTTTGTGTCTCTGAAGTTAAAGCCCTCCTGTGACTGTGAAATCCCAATGTCTGAAAAAACATTTTCTCGACCACAGATGTCGCATGTGAAGGCAGTCCCTGAAGATGTTGATGTGCCGGTGCTTTGTTGCCGCTGCTTTCTTCTAGACGTCTTAGCTTCGTAGTGTTGCGTCAGGTGACTTCAGACATGAAACAAGTCCTCTAAGGAGAGCCAGCCACCACCGAGGGCGGTTCTGAGCCACATTTTTCACAGCTGGAAGGGGCAATGCCAAAGCACCTGAAATAATTATTGCTGACATCCTTGAAACGCAGCTGGCGGCGACCAATCTGACTCTTACCAGACGAAAGCTCTGCATAGAGGATGTCCTTCGGGATTCGTCCATCATCCATCCGGCGGACATGACCCAGCCATTGGAGACGACGCTATCTCAGTAGAGAAGACAGTAGAGTGATATAATATATAATACGTTATAATCACGTTACACACGAGAAAAAATGAGATACTTGAGATCAATTAACAAACCAATAATCAGGTAATACGCTAGACTGTGCCCGGTCTCCCAGAAGGACTTAGAATATGCTGACTGTATCACCTGCAGAGGGGTAATACTACACTAAAAGGAGTTTACTTGGTATCTCATTATACAGAATTTGATGATGAGGCTCCAGTTCTGTAGATCTGTGGAGTGTAGAGTATCCATTCATTGTCATTACCCCCATGTAAATTAAGACCTGGATTCGAAGTACTTGTTAGGATCCCATCTATGGGGCTCATAGATATTTTTAAGAATTATTCGTTTGCAAAAAAATAAATAAAAAATTTTAAGAAATAACTACATAAATGTAAATATAACATTTCAATGTACAATATTCCTACTTCAAATCATAAAAATAACCTTATAGTCATATATATATATATATAATATATATATATATATATATATATATGTTGTGTGTGTGTGTATGTGTGTGTGTGTGGTTGTGTGTGTGTGTATAAAACTCCAAATACTGGGAAGCTTTATACATAAAACAATACAAACCGTCCTTTGAACAAATTAATTTCCAATGTAGTACACACATCTAAAATGCCTATAACACCTTTTCTCACCAATTCTTCTTCCTTTCACCTCCACTAATATATATATAATATATAAAAAACAAAAAAAAAAACTGGAATACATCACCCCTGATGATGGCGCTTCGAAGTGCCGAATGTACTCGGGACTGAACTTTGATGGACTTATCCAATCAATTCCACCCAGACATAAAAAGTTGGCCAGAAAAATTGCAGAAAAGATCAAAAAATTAAATTGTTAAACAGGAGATGTGCCTTTTGTTTTAATTCTACACGTATATATATATATATATAATATATATATATTATATATATATATATATATATATGTGAAAATAAATTGAAATTATCCGACAGTATGAATAAGATATAATGAAAAAACAAACGATGTTTACAACTGAAATAGGCTCATCAGAAGAGAAAGTGTTGCAAACCGTTTCGGGGCCCAATTCTCTTGACGGTTTAAATGGGCCGAGTGTTGCTTTTTAAACCGTCAAAGAGAATTGGGCCCCGAAACGGTTTGCCACTTTCTCTTCTGATGAGCCCTATTTCAGTTGTAAACAATCGTTTGTTTTTCATTATATCTTATTCATATATATATATATATATATATATATATATATAGTATATATATATATATATATATATTATATATTATATATAATATAACTCTGGGGCATTTTATACCTCGATGGTTAATTGAACTAGATCATCAAATAATCTTTGCAGTTATATTATCTTTTAACAAGAAAAAAGGCGGATAGGAGCAAGCCCTTAAAATAGTAGATTTAAAACTCTGAACTCCCTTACAAATCTGTTAATTTGACAAATTAAACCCTGCTGTGAGAAAAAGAACGTTTAATATAGGTATTAAAAGAATTTCAAAAATATTAAAAAGCATTTCCCCCATAAAAAACAAGTTATAGAATAATTAACAAAAGTTTAGTCCAAATAAAATTACCGTCGTTACATGCATAAATGTTGTCGGAAAACATTAGCCAAATCATCATTAGTAATCTTGACTAAAAAATTTTAAAAAAGCGAATGTCCACCATGCAATTGTAATTAAAAAAATTAAATATCCATTTGATGGTAAAATGCTAGAGCGATTGTATTGGTATAAAGCTAGCGTACAAATTATATCAAATAATAACGAAAATCTACTTGGGTTCACTCAAGGTATTTCAAAATAGATTTTATAATCTCAAAAATTATTATTTGCATATATTTAATATGTACATTGTAGAGCTCTTTTTCCACATATGTCTTGATATTAAAAATATATACGGCAAATAACTTATTATAAAATGGGAGATTAATAAAAGAACCCTGTAATCATAAAACAGTTAATAAATTCTGCCCTTCTCTGTATAGAGAAAAAAATAGTTATCGCATCTTATACTAATTCTAAAAAGAATTATTAAGTCAAAAAGTCCGAAATTTTGAACGGGTGTAGGATATAAATATAAATGGCATCTCAATCATTAAAAAACCAAACGCCTGCCCTGGTGTGTTCCCTGTCTAATGTATTTCTTATCCGTTTATTTGTATCAGTTTCAATCAGAGTTATGATGTCAAACATAACTATCTGTCAAAACATAAGTAAAAATATATTCTATACCTATCAGTTTTCTAAACCAGCACTACATATGTATTGATAAGACTTAAAAATTCCAATCATTATCCCGACTATTCGGTTACCTCTTTTTCTTGACAGACAAAATTGTGACTCGCTCGATTATTTGGTTTTCTCTGCTAATACATCCTCTTTTCAACACACACACACACACACACACACACACACACACACACACATATATATATATATATATATATATATATATATATATATATACATGATAATCTTTTTTGGTCTTATAAGGAATTCTTTTTTCTCTCAGCTGTATTTTATTTTTAATTTTCTGATTTTTATCATATGATTTCTATACAAATATATAATAATGCCATATAATATAAATAAAATGTAATACATTGTAATTAAACTTTCATTAGAGACAATTTCACACTTTCAAAAAAAAAAAAAAATGAAATAAAAATAAAGGCGATTTAGCTGGAAAAGATTAACTCTATCGGTTGCTTTTTGTGCAAAACTGAATGATACGAATAATTATTTCTATATACAGAATGTAATAGCCAAGAGTTCTTTTTCTATAGAGGACATATTTAGAATTTTTTAAAGTTTCTAAGCGAGAAATAAATAAATTTTTCACTTGGGAAAGTGGTTTATTTTTGACTCCACTTGCTATAAAGTAGGCGATTTACTAAGATAGTAGTCATCACAAAACTGTCGATATTGAGCATTGCTGCTATTCATAAGGAGGGGATTTATATGCATATGAATACAAATACAAACATTCCTCCCAATTTTATTTTGTTCGGCGGTTAACAATGTAATTTACATTTTTTCGACAAAGTGAGAGAGAGAGAGAGAGGAGAGAGAGAGAGAGAGAGAGAGACAGCTCGAGAGAGAGAGAGAGAAGAGAGAGAGAGATTTTTCTCACGTAGAATGTTTACCAAAATATATCACTTTTAATTATTTCTTTCTCTTTAGGGATCGAACCTGAACCATTTGCAATTTCCTGATCATCTTAGTCGCTCCTTAGCGGCATTTTGCTGGGGGTCGTTTTTTAAACAGTTAATGATGTGAATGCAACATGTTCTTTCTTTTGGGAAATATCTTTTTTACTTTCAACAAATCCGTATAGATTATAAGACTCGGAATATTTAGCACCGAATATTATTGAGACCAAGAATTATGATTGAATGATCATCAATATACGCAAACATGGAATTTCATATATACTTGGAGTAATGCCATTCGAATTTCGTATAATGAACGATTCCTACATGCTAAGGCACAACAGTTGTTTTTTATTTATATAGCGTATAATAAACGACATACGAATAGCGTCAAGCCCTAGCACCTATATGATTTCCCAACTTCTAATTGCCCTTATGGCAAGGCCCAACCCCTTTTTATCATATGTGTGCTAGATGGCGGTTGACTGCGGAGTCTACATGTCCTGGGAATGACGTTAAACTATATCTGATTGGTGATCGGTTCAGTTTTGCGAGGTTTGGGAATGTGGAGCACCCTTCATCCACCATTGCTCCTCTGCGTCCACTTGACCCGGAGTAGTAGTAGTAGTACCTGTTAGGGTCCCATCTATGGGTTTTAAATAGAAAAACATGAGTTATAAAACAAATTGTATTTATCCATTAATAATGATTTATTTCAAAACTTTAAAGGCATTAAATGACACCTGAGGTTGATTAATGCCGTAAAACAAACCAAACCAAACCAAACAATAGCGTACGAAAATATTTCTTCAAATACGAAACGTGAATACCCATATTACTTGCATAATGATTCGAGTCCGTGTAATGAATGATCCCTAATGCTTAAGTATTTGTGAGAATTTTTTTCTCCTTCCCCCCTCTTTCTATAACCTTGATTGGCGACGTTGCTGAGGTTAGTCACCGACTGGGTTGTCCCCTTTCCTTCTCTCGCGAGCTGACACCCCCTCGTTGTGGTTTATTACCCAAGGCCTTAATAAGTCCGCGCTGCGAGGTGGGTGAACAGAACAAGCTGAAAGCGAGTTATGGATACGTGCAATTCCACATTCTTTCTTCCCCCTCAACTAATTGACCCAGTTAGAGTAACAGTGGGTCGCCGTTTTTGAAGTGGTTAGCTGCAAAGCCCACTTAAATTTCGCAACCACTTTATTTAACCTTGTCTGGTTTGCTACCCCACTTAAGCTCGGCAACTGGCCTCTCCCGCTGTCGTCGGGATAAGCGCCTCATATTTTTCCGACAGTACAATAAGTTTTTTTCCATACATAGTGTATAATGAACGACCTACAAACAGCCTATGGGAATATATTTCTTTAATTCCAATACCTAAAAATATAAAACATTTCAAAACATTATATTTTATTTTTCAAAACTACTTTAATACAATTCAAAATTCAATGCAATATCGTAAATAAACAATATTTAACTTTGACACAATCTACGTATTTACTTTGATACCCAAACGTATTGAAACTTCACGATGATAGATATAAGAATTTATTATATAATGTTACGTAAAATTGATTAAGAATGGTTGGCAGGAATATATCATTTAGTTTATAATTCGAAATCACACGATATCTGTGGAAGTTCTAAACAAACGTTTTTAATGGAGAAAAACAGACGTTTTTACGTAACTTTGTTACTATTTATAATATGTACATAATATATATTGTTATAAATTAGTAAATGTTATGTATATGAAATACATTAACGAGAAGATTGCGAGTGATGTAATAATAATTATTATTACAATTGAATACAAATAACAAAAATGGCCTCGGCCGGCAAGGGTAAAAAGTCTTTGAGCTCTAAAAGAGGATTGAATCTCTCTCTT
>CM042144.1:19618674-19628674 GCA_023376005.1 Doryteuthis pealeii
GAATTCCCACCCGCTGGCCCATTGGGTAGCAGGACTGTACCCCTAAAGAGGTACAGTCGGGTATTATAACAGCCGACCCGACAAGGCGCGGTGAAATACTGTTAAATATTTGTAAACACATTACATTGATAATAGAAATAGTTACTTGATAGTTATCTTTTTATATGTAGGAATACTGTGAAACGAATATAACGATGTGCAAATTAGTTGTATTATATAGGGAATACTTTATATTATATAATGAGGTGCCGCGCCTGTGGTGGGGCGTTAGAATTGTACCCGACTGCACTCTGCAGAGGGGTAAGATCTCCCCCAATGGCCACCTGTTGGCCGTGGTGCGACCCGTGATGTCTATTAGTATAGAACCCAGGTGGATTGACAGTTCATAACGTGGCATACTCCACTTTGAGCCCTATCTTGGCTAGACGGGCGGTCGAAGAGGCCCCCTCCGAATCAACTCGGCTGGTCACGTCAAGCCTAGCACATATATGATTTTCCAACCCTATTGCCCTTATGGCAAGCCACAACCCCTTTTTTATCATAGAGTGCTAGAAACGGCGGTGGCCGCGGGTCTACATGGTTCCTGGATATGACGTATAAAACTCTATCTGATGGTAGGTTAGTTTTGGAGGTTTGGGGAATGTGGAGCACCCCTTCATCACCATTGCTACCCTGTCCACTCTGAACCGGAGTGGTAGTACCTGTTAGGGTCCCATCTATGGGTTAAATAGAAAAAATGTATTTATAAGAATAACTGAGCTTTAATTTCAAAACTTTATCGGCATTAAATTACCCACTGAGGTTGATATTCGTAACAAACAAACCACAAACGAACCAATAAAAAATAACTGAGTGCAAAAAATACTGAAGAAACAAGACAAGAAACGTGCAATGCACGCAACTCGATAACATAAAAATAACCCAAAGGGTTTATGTGTCGTAAACTAAAAAAAAAAAAAAATAGTTCACAAAATTAATAAATATTCTGGAGACTAGTTAAATGAGAAAATTTAGAACTGTATTGTTGTATAGAAACCTATCTTGTTCCTTCTTCACGCGAAGTGATGCAAAAAATGGAAGGACAAATTAACGTTCTTGAAATTCATGTGGAAAGATATCAGAGAAATCAAAAGATTTCTACCGAAAATAAATGATAAAAAAAGAAAACTCGTTTTGATTGGAGTTTATTGATATAATTTATGGAACTGTGGAAACTCTTGCTGGATATTAATACATTTTTCCAAGGGGATAGTCAATCATAATTAAGGTAGATGATTCTCGGATATAAAGTGATTTGTTTAGTCGATCAAACAGAAATTTATTAATTCGCAAATAAAAGTTGAAAAAGATTCTCTCTGTACATTAAATTTGTTGACGATTAAAAAAATATCTTGCCTTTCTTTTGTGAACGGCTAAATTTTAGTGTTCAGTCATCTGACTTTGCGTGAAAGTAGAACAGAAATTCAGGAAGGAAGAGGAAATATTCAGAAAAACTGGTATTCATTTTATTTTTTTTAATTGTGGTATATCTTTAAGCATTCCGCCTTCGCGATCCGAGTTCAAATCCTAGACGAGGCTGTTTGCCTTTCAATTCACGGTCATGCACTTGGAGGAGGGGCAATGAATCTTAATGGTATACACACACACACACACACAACACACCCACACCACTATAATATATATATAATATAATAATATATTATATATATATATATATATATATATGATCATATTTACTTACAAATATAGGACACTATGTTATCAATATTAATACATTATAATAATATATATATATATATATGCAGTGGTTCTGAAACAGTGCGCCAGGTGTGCTCTGTAGTATTGCTGAAAAAATCTATCCAGATATTAAAAGCAATATACTAAGTTAGTTAATTACCATTTATTTACGAACACTCTGCTTGTTCGTATATGACTGGATTAAGAACCCTTTTGTAGAAATTGCAATAGATTCTAGTTTAACGCCCAACAAAAAAAGAAGAACTGGCAGCTGTGTCCACTGATCGTGGCTTAATGATTAAATACAAAGAATTGTCTCTTGAATTATTTTGGATTTACTAAAAACATCAAGTGTCGATATCTAAAAAATCACAGGCCATTTTATTGCAATTTTCCATCTCATATTTATGTGAACTGTGATTTTCAACCCTCGCAATAATTAAAGTGTAAAAGGAAGAGGATCTCTTCAATGCATTGATGAGGAATGAGAGTTTGTCTCTCAAGCATAAGACCAAACATTGAAGAATTTGCAAGGTCTCATCAAGCTCATGTTCTCCATTAACACAGGAATGAATAAACTGCATAGAGATATGTTAAGTTTACTTTTGTTAAATGTGTTATTTTGTATATATTTAACACTTAACTTAATAGCATATAAATCCTATTTTGTATACAGTGCGGCTATCAAGTATCTGTAGTATATATATATATATATATATATATATATTATATATATATATATAGCGTGTGTGTATGTGTGCGTGTGTGTGTATACCATTAGATTCATGCCTCTTCCAAGTGCATGACCGTGAATTGAAAACAAACAGCCTCGTCTAGTGCGCGACAGACTGTAATAAAGTTAGAGAAACACTGATATATGTAATAATATACTATATTTGTAAGTAAATAGTGATGAATACCGTGGATAGAACATGTATATATAAGTTGGGACTACTACGCAAGAAACTTGACTTATAGTTAGGACAACATAGACATAAAATCAACGTGCTTGGTTATTGTTATTCTCGCGAATGCAAATCGGAAACCAAGTGCTCGCTTAGAGAAACGCATAGACGAGAAAGTGTCAGTAATAAAGCGCCGTTGACTTCATGTCTAAGTTATCCTATCAATCAGAGTTTCGTGCGTAGTATGCACCAGCTATGCAGATTCAACAGTATGTACTTAGTGATGACTGACAAAGACACTTTAAAAATGGTGGGGCTCACAATGGGGCTTCAAAAACATCCCCTCCCGAATGGATTTCTGGAGGTAATTTCCACCTTTAGTTGTCAAATTCTTAGCAAATAACAATTAGAGTAAGCTCCCTTGACTTTCATTTTGAACCAAGCCAGTAGCTATTTTGAAAGTCTCCGTGCGAAATAAACATCTTAGAAACTTTTTCGAAAACAATACAACTGCATGCTTTAACACAAAAAATATCATAAAATGTGTTTCTTAATAACAATTAAGTTCAATTAAGATAATTTTATGCAAGGGAATTTAGCCAACAGACTTTCACTTTGAAAAAAGCCGGTTGCCATTTTGAAAGTCTCCGTGCGGAATACACAAATCTTAGAAACATTTAGAAAACAATACATGCATGCTTTAACACACACAAAATATCATAAATGTGTTCTTAATAACAATTAAGTTCATTTCAGATAATGTGCACGCATAGTTTTATGCTAGGAATTTGACAACTAAAGGTGAAAATTACCGATGCACCCGCGCATGTAATGTTAATGACTCATCTGATTTTTTGTTCTGTTTGTTTGTGTTTTACGGCATATCCGTCAGTGGGTCATTTTAATGACGATATTTTGAAATAAATCAATTCTTAGTGGATAATATAATTTTTTATAAATACATTTTCTATTTAACCCATAGATGGGACCCTACAGGTACTACCACTCCGGGTCAGAGTGGCCAGGGAGCAATGGTGATGAAGGGGTGCTCCACATTCCCCAAACCTCCAAAACTGGAACCTCACCATCAGATAGAGTTTAACGTCATGTAGACCCGCAGTCACCGCCTTCTAGCACCCTCATGATTATAAAAGGGGTTGGGGCTTGCCATAAGGGCAATAGGGTTGGGAAAATCATATAGGTGCTAGGGCTTGACGTGACAGCCGATTGATCGGAGGGGGCCTCTCCGACTGTCCGTCTAGCCCAAGAGAGGGCCAAAGTGGAGTATTGCATGTCATGAACTGCTCATCCACTTGGGCTCTATCTTAAGCATCACGGGTCGTCACTCCGGCCAACAGGTGGCCCCTTTGGGGAGTCTTACCCCTCTGCAGAGGTGGAGTCGGTACATTCTAACGCCCCATCGACAGGGCGGTGACTCATCTGAGTATATTTAGATTAATAATTAGTTGTTGTTATTTATTATGGTTTTAAATACTAAACAGTTATTAGTTATTAAATTCATTGGAATGTCTTTATCAACATCACGTAATCCTGGACCGTTGATAAAAAATGAATAGTCAGCAAATTTAGCCTAATGAAAAATGCCTGCAGGCATTAGGAAATGCCATGAGCATCTGGTTTGGTAGAGTGTGGCTGAAAGTTGATTAATTCTAAAGTTGATTTTTAGACAAAGTCTGACTTTCGGCCAATTTTAATGCAAAATGTTATTCACAGTTAAATCGACCAAAATGAATCGTAACCAAGTGGATGGTTTCTGTTGAAGTATAAAAGGGTATGGTCGACTATGAGAATTTTGGACCATATGACCTTTAGGCACCCCTTTTGCGATCTCGATTCGTAGGAACATTTTTTCCATTTACACCGTCAAAATCCGGTTAATTGTTAACCAGAAGATTTTTAGATTTGTTTTATTATAAAACTAACCCCTAACCCTAACCCTAACGCCTATCCCTAAACCCCTAACAAACAACAGGATTTTTACGGTGTAAATGAGAAAAGTGTCCCCACTAGTTGAAGATCGCAGAAGGGGTGCCTAAAGGTCATATGGTTCGAAATTTTAAGTGCAATTATGGTAATTTCTATAATAATGAAAAAAACAACAACTCATGTAGCAACTTTTAAAACTAGTAAAATACATTGAACTTGTTATTTTAGCAAGCCTCTTAGGGACCAATGGTAACTGATAAGTGGCGACATTGAAAATTTAGGTTAGATTTAGAAAAAAATCGAATTTCTTAAAATCTAATGAAACACATCAAATCGGCCTCTTTTCACTATGCTTTTTGCACAAGTAAAAGAGGAAAAAAATTTAAAACTTATAGAATGCATTAAAAACTAATAAAGTACCGTTGCAATTGTTGTTTCTTGTAAATGTCCATGAACGTAACTAGCTGCTCATGTCACGCTCTCAACACCTCAAACACGGTTCCTCTGACTCTTCTCGCTAACCTCACATATTAGTCATTGCTCCTGAGATCTTCAACAATGGCAACCACTCATCACAGAGCTGACCGAAGTAGATTTCTGCTGGTCGGTCAACAATGATGTATCTATGTGTAGGTGTCCATAAGAGAACGTCATTTATGAGTTCGTCCGTGCTTCTCCATCATTGCCCCAGCAATTCTTGGTTGTCTCAATTGGATGATTGTGTAATATGAGGCATTGACTAGGCGTGTGTTCTACGGACTAAGGTAAACCGGCCCATAACCACACACACACACACACACACACACACATAAATAAATATATATATATATATATATATATATATTATATATATATATATATATATATTATATATATCTTCACAAAGAAGAATCGACAGAATGTCAATTTCATACTCGGAGTTTAACAGTTTTGAATTCAGAGTTTTCCTTCTTTTACACTGGTTGTCTAATCAAGGATGAAAATCCCATTCTGTCCTACTATCTATCCAGAGCTGGGGTGAGAATCATTGGATTCATACCTTTTCCAAGAGTATTAGCGCTACGTCAAATGCAAACAGCCTCATCCAGAATTTTAACTGTCACTGTATTCATTTCTTACGACAGTAACCATAGTACCATGCGTTTGCACTATAAATCTTACATGGGTATTAAACAGAGATCCCACAGAAAGATTTTACCTGTTGTAGACGCCTGGCTCTGTCATTTGTCGTATGTTTCAATCATTTAGCTTTTTTAAAAAAATTTTCAGTGTTGATACTTTAATGAATAAAATATACAATGCACCAGTTATTTTATTGAAAATCTTTTACATTTTTTCAGGTCAGTTAACTTTGAACCACGTATGCTTGTGAATCTGTGTTACGCTTCAAACATACGTGGTTCAAAGTTAACTGAGCTGAAATAATGTAAGAGTTTTCAAATAAAATAACTGGTGCATTATATCTTTTATTTCTAACAGCAAGCTAAAGTCTACAAGCACACAAATTCAACAATACAAACCCTAAAAATACAATCGGTAAGATTTTACACTGTAGGGCCCCTCCCACCATCTAAAAGTTTAAATAAGCCTTACATCAACCGACAAATGTATGTCCTAACGTGCTTTAATCGCTCAACCTGTTGGATTGAAGCGTAATCCATTAAAACGAGATTGCTGCATGTTGTGTAGCTGATGCCTTTATAAACGCATGTATAACACTATGAAGTGTTCTTTTGCATGTTATTGTTTACCCAGAGATCACACAAATTTTTCACGGTGGGCCAGAATAATTGAAAAATAACGAGCGCGGGCCACATTGTTATTGTAAACAAATCGTATTAAGTTAAAATTAGGGATCGCGTAAAGTAACAAGTGAAATGCTCACACGCGCAGAAATTTTGTAATGTGATTGAAAGAAAATGTTGATTATATGATTTTTTAAAGAAGTATCCAATCCGTTTGCCATGATCCAAATTAATCGATGTTTGTCACCGAGTGATGAAGCTGATTTAAAGTTTTATTTTATCGAACGCACTGATTAAATGTGGTTAGTTTTGTAAAAAAAAGTATTCACTGTCCTACCTGTAGTAACGAGTCGAACATTTTGTGGACTATGATACCATTAGGCTCCCCAGCACAAAAAGGAACTGAATTTTGCTTATCACCGGTTGTTAGTAAATAAAACAGCCAGCCGATAAAAACCAGTGACATTTTTAAACTAAAATAGTTTTTGATTTTGATTTTTAAAACAATTAGTTATTCCATGTTGTTGTTGTTAGCATATGTGAAAAAATTAATTTTGCACTAAAGATAAACTAATATTGTTATTTCTTTAAAAATAAAACTTAAAACGAAAGACATGTTTATTTATTTTCCATGTGCCTCTTCGGATAGTTAATATGAAAAAAATTGCTAGGTTAGGTTAGGGTTAGGGGTTAGAGTTGGGGTTAGGGTTAGCAGTTATCATAATAACCTTATAATATACATTTTATAGCTTTAATCATTCCCATGTTAAACGTGCCTAAAGGTTTATAATTAAAAAATAATTGCTATTGAATTAACAACAACATGAAATTAGTAAAAAAAAGGGTCTTTAATATATAAACGTGTCTTTCCTTTATAGTTTTATGATTAAAAAACAGTGTGTCTAAAAATCGTCTGTTAACAAACAACCCGATTTTGACGATGGAAAGCAAAACATGTCCTTTTGAATTTAGGTCACAAATGGGGTGCTTAATGATGTCTGGGTCCGTTTTTTTTATTATTTAAAAAATTACTGTGTTGAACTCAGGTCACCGAGTTCATTTCCTACCTGTAGTAACGAGTCGAACTTACCTGACTCAAAGCGACCGAGATGCCTGGCCAGCGAAACTGTCCCTGGCAAGGAAAGGAGTGTGGTCGGGGGAAGAAGGAATGTGGTACGCCATTATGCTTACTCTGAGTAGGAAGTGTCAAGAAATTGGAGGGGGCAGAATACACTTTTTATAGAGGTTGCGAGGAATTATGGGTGACTACCCATAGTGCATCGCAACTTTTATTTTACTATAAAACCGACCTATTTTGGCCTGAACGGCAGACTGCATTTTTGTTCTTCAGTAACAGTGTCGAGAGAGAAGAGGAAGAGAAGAAGAAGAGAAAAAGAAATAGAAGCTGGTGGACAATTTTCAAGTATATCCGAATTTGCATAAGCGCATCCGAACGAGCAGAAATAAAGACGGACTGTCGCTAACAAGGCGAGTGAGGAAGAAAGTGTTTGGACGTCAAGTGAAATCAGAGTGGCGTGTTTGGTTGGGAAAGGAATTGCATTTCGTTTGCTGGAGAGACTTGCAAAGGATTGATATTACCTTGAATCTTTTGAACCCTTTCAAAATCACTACCATTATATGAAACGCCTCACTACTTATTATAGTATTGCCAGGGAGATTTTGAGCGTTTCTTCATAGAGGTATGACGTGTTTTTTCGTAGCTCAGTCAAACGGATCCAATTCTAGAGCTCTGGAATTTGTGGAGTATCCCTTCATTGCCATTACTCAAAGGTACAGAGTGCTAGTAACTGTTAGTGTCCCATCTATGGGTAAAATAAATCCGATTTCAAATAAGAACCTTACTCAACAAAGAAGGAAAAAAACAAAAACGTCTTCGGCATAGAATAACCCAATGGTAAAAATGCTGTTAGAGTCCTGTCTATAAATAGATTTAAAAACATGTTTAAAAAATTTGTTTAAAAATGAGTGTAAAAAGAATTTTGAATGATCACCATGAATGAATAAAACAAACGTTTTCAGCATGAAATAAGCCATGGGCTGATATGACGTCAAATCCAACCAACCAATCATATTTTGAGATTAGATATTAAAATACCCATACTGTTAAATATTGCTTGTGATTTTGTTAAACGTAGAAAATGGCTTGCACGAACCTCATATATATATATATATATAATATTATATATATATATATATATATATATATATATATATATATTACATATATATATAGTATATATACATATATATGTAATATACATATATATATATATATATATATATATACATATATATATATATGTATATATATATACTTATATATGTATATATATACTTATATATATATACATATATATATGTATATATATATATATATATACACACATATATATATGTATATATGCATATATATATACATATATATAATACATATATATATTGTATATATGTGTATATATATATACATATATATATGTATATATATACATATATATATGTATATATATACATATATATATTTATATATATATATATATATATATGAGGTTCGAGCAAGCTATTTTCTACGTTTAACAAAATCACAAGCAATATTTAACAGTATATATATATATATATATATATATATATATATAATGTGTGTGTGTGTGTGTGTGTGTGGTGTGTGTGTGTGTGTGTTTGTGTGTGTGTGTGTGTGTGATGTACACGAAATCGTACGTAGCTATAAGCACACAATGTGTAATTCATAGCCCTAGATCTAAATGTATATACGTAAGTATTCATACGTATCTCTATAAAATGAAAAAAATAAAGAAACACATAATAACAAAAAACAATGTCACTTCTTGTCTATTCGAGTGTCGGCCGAATCTTCCGAGACTTATCCATCACTGTGTCTGCGTGGGTGTACCATCGATTTTTGACTCGGTCAATGTAGACTAATGCGAATCAAGATCGTTACTCTTCAATCCCAACTCTTTCTATTTTTCTATGAATGTCTGGTTTACTTACCATGACACTTACAATGTCTCTGCCTTCTTGCTAATTTCTTCTTTTTTTTTTCCCTTTCCATATCCCCACTCTCTTTAGATCTAATGTTGCAATTATTTACTTTTATCCTTTTTCATTCAACTCGATACTTTTTTTTACTTCTTTAACATTTACTAAACATGATATATCCGTTCCTTTTCGCTCTTTTCTTTCCACTTATGCTCGTAGTAAGGACGTTAATACATCTCCGTTATTTCCTTTAACTTTCTTTATTATCTTTCTTAATTCCTTCGTCGTATTTTATTTCTTAACTTTTTTTTGTTTATTTTTCTCTTCATTCGTTGTTTTATATGAATTTGAATGTTCCTACTGGTTGTCTTTCTATTGCTTTTTATGTGTATTTATTCCTTCGCCATAAATGAAGAACAGACTTTTTCTTTTTATTTCTTTCTTCGTTTCTTATTCTTTCTTCTCTTTTATTTTCAACAAATATTTGCGTTTCTTTCCAATTCTTCATCAAATTATTCCATTCTGTATATTCTATTATATGAACGTTTTCTTTTCGCTTTTCCAATCAACCCCCAAGGCTTTTAGATTTTTACATGTCATTCTTATCCATTCACTACAAGATAAGCAAAAAACTTACCCTCTTTCTAT
>CM042144.1:19633674-19673674 GCA_023376005.1 Doryteuthis pealeii
GGACTCTTTATCAAGGATCCAATTCCACTGGATAAGCGGTTCTGTTTTAAGGCCAATCACCCTTAAAAACGTAACACAGAGTAATGATTAATTTTTCTATTGTCAATGTAATCAGCACTTCTATCGAGGCATTTTTCTAGATGCTATGACAGTTTTTGTATGCTTATGTCATACCAGCTCTTCGCCATGTCATTGAAGAAGCGTTGAACATTGTCTGTGTTGTCTGCTTCGCGAACTTCACAAATGGCGGTAGCGTCAAACGGGAGCTCTATCAGAAACAACTGCCAAGTAAGCACTGAGCGTTGCAGCGAGTTGCGTGCAGAGACAGGAACACGCGCATGCACAACAAACACAACAGTGTTGCCAATAGCCACATAGACCTTTTCTCTGCGCCCCCAGCGCGTTGGATAGCTTACTTCTGGGGTTACTAGCTTTTAAAGTCTTTATTTCAGTTATATTTATCCTTCCCGTGTTATGGTTGCCTACTAAGACCAGAGACCCAGTGTGCACTATTACTTTCCAAAAAATATATCATCGTTGACGTCACTCACTATGTCATTACGTCTGCCGACTGTAATTTTTTCCTTCTCTTGTTATGGTTGCCTACTAAGACAAAGACCCAGTATGCACTATTACTTTCCAAAAATATATCATCGTTTGACGTCACTCACAATGTCATTACGTCTGCCGACTGTAATTTTTTCCTTCTCTTGTTATGGTTGCCTACTAATACCAAAGACCCAGTATGCACTATTACTTTCCAAAAAATATATCATCGTTGACGTCACTCACTATGTCATTACGTCTGCCGACTGTAATTGTTTTTCCTTCTCTTGTTATGGTTGCCTACTAAGACCAAAGACCCAGTATGCACTATTACTTTCCAAAAAATATATCATCGTTGACGTCACTCACTATGTCATTACGTCTGCCGACTGTAATTATTTTCCTTCTCTTGTTATGGTTGCCTACTAAGACCAGAGACCCAGTATGCACTATTACTTTCCAAAAAATATATCATCGTTGACGTCACTCACTATGTCATTACGTCTGCCGACTGTAATTATTTTCCTTCTCTTGTTATGGTTGCCTACTAAGACCAAAGACCAGTATGCACTATTACTTTCCAAAAATATATCATCGTTGACGTCACTCACTATGTCATTACGTCTGCGACTGTAATTGTTTTTCCTTCTCTTGTTATGGTTGCCTACTAAGACCAAAGACCCAGTATGCACTATTACTTTCCAAAATATATCATCGTTGACGTCACTCACTATGTCATTACGTCTGCCGACTGTAATTTTTTCCTTCTTTTTGTTATGGTTGCCTACTAAGACCAGAGACCCAGTGTGCACTATTATTTCCAAAAAATATATCATCGTTGACGTCACTCACTATGTCATTACGTCTGCCGACTGTAATTATTTTTCCTTCTCTTGTTATGGTCGCCTACTAAGACCAAAGACCCAGTATGCACTATTACTTTCCAAAAAATATATCATCGTTGACGTCACTCACTATGTCATTACGTCTGCCGACTGTAATTTTTTCCGATGTTTTCTCATCGGGGATTTTCATTATTCCATTAAGACTATGATTTATATTTTGAAAACTTACAAAAGAGGACATTAAATAAATAAATATATATATATATATATATATATATATATATATATATATATATATATAATGTGCGAATTTTTATGTTTTTGTTGATAGGTAATTGTAATGCTACATTAGTTTTCTGTATATGATTTTCTGAACGTTTAATGCATTAACTTACATGAATATTTGCCTTCACGTCTAGACTGTCGTAATATTATTTCTTGTATATATCTCATTTATTTTGTTGAGTAGATTGCCATAGATAGAGTTTTTGCTAAGTATATAACCAATGGTACTTAAAAGAGGAGCTAATATTTTCGCTCAAGCCAGAGTGATTTGCAAGGAGCACTGACTAAGTGACTATATAACTCTATATATACAAGGAAAAATAACAGAAGATTTAGAACTTTAGCATTATAGGGAACCTAGAGGAATTATCATGTCATTCCCATCATCAGATGCAAAATGAGGATTCCTTTATTTTTCTTAAGTCAGTTGAAAACATATGTTTTTTCCCCTTTTTAAATGTCCGTAAAGTCTGTATAACAACTACTGAAGGTAATTTAATTGCCGGTCATAAATTAAATTCTTACTCAGCTAAACGTCTGCAAATAACGACAATTGAAAAGCTACTACGTCGTAAAGAAGTTTTCTTCACTTGATCTTTGAAATATACACACTAGTATGAAATAAAAAAACACCCTCCGGCCGATGTAAAAATATATTTTTGAAACATATTGCCTGAGGGGTAGGAGTAAAAAATTAAATGTCAGCGAGTTTGTACCCTAATTAAGAAAAATCTTCAAATTCATTAAAGGATAAAACCATAAAACAATTTGGAATGTAAACTTTAAATATGTATTAAAATAAAACAAACTATGTATAGATATATAATACCAGCCATGTATTTATTTAAACTTGTTTTAAAAAACAATGAGGGCTGTCTAATGCTGCATGTTCAAATTTTAAGTGTATTTATTCTATGTTATGACGATTTTTGGTAATGTGACGTAAGCAGTGACGTAACTTTTGTTACAGACAAAAACCGGAAGCGAATCTCCATTATTAATACTAGCAAATATATGCATTCTCCTGGTGCAAGTATTTAAGTTTTAATATAATAAATATCGTATTAAATTAGAAAGGCTAATGAAACTAAATAAGAATGCAGATCGAAAAATAGAACAACTGAAACTTACTCTTCCATCACTCTCGTCTTTCATTGTTATTTTTTCTAATTTAAGTATTTAGTTAAAAGAGGAAGTAAAGAATAAAATGACAGTTATTTTTTCTTGTTAATAGATTTCTTTTAAGATTCATTAAAGAGATTTTTGCTTATATTCATTAAAATAAAACCAAGCAATTAGAAATCAATAACACTAAGCATATATTCATTAAAATCACATTTTTAATATCAATATGCAAATTAGCCTTCCCGTTTACACTGTAAACCGCTATTTTGTTGTATATATATAAATATAATTGCATGTTGTTAGTATGTACATATGGTTAACAGTAATAATGTAAAACAATTTTATTAATAATTGAGGTTTAAATAAAAATAAAATCATTGAGAATGTGATGTCAATAAGGGAATTGTGACTTGAGTAGTGATAAAGTTTCGGTTACAGACAGAAAAACACACAATCTCCATTATAATAAGATATATATATATATATATATATATATATATATATATATATATATATATATATATATATATATCGCTATAGTTTCTTTTTTTAGACTGGAAGGTCCAAGATTACATACTCTTTACTCTTGACAATTGTAAGTCAAAATAACTGATAAATTTTAATTCGGTGTGTCTACACGCGTTATTCATTTTTTTTTTTTGTTGCCTTTATTTAATTCTGTCTCTTATCTTTGGGCTCAGCTCTCACGTAAATAAAATGTATACATCTACTGATATTCGAAAAAAAAACACGACAGACAAATCAAGTGTGAATGATATGGAAAGAAAATGTTGGTGTGTGTGTGGGGGGGGGTAGAGGAAAGGAGACATGGAAGTCAGAATAGTGTCGTTTAAAGATCGAATTGCCAAAATGAAAATAGAAATCAAAAGAAGAAATCTTTCGGATCTGATGGCAGACAATATCTATTGTATTTCATTTCATTCAGGAAAAAAAAAGTTTATTTTTTTCTTCTTGGCTGCCACTGAAGAGTAAAGTAAGTATCCTCTACCAAAACGGAAGCAATGCTTTGATGATTTCGATGTCTCATATTTATTTATCGATTTGCAAGTTCGATATTAACTTCTAAAGCGCCTTCATTCGGACAGTTCTCTTTTTCGGAAACAGTGTTGAGTTACTCGAGGCAGTAAAGACTATGGAAGAAAAGCAATCTTTAGAATACGGAATATTAAACGTTTGTTCTTTTCTGTCGATAAGATCAATTTTATAGCTTAAATATTTCATGTGTTACGATTAAAGTATCCTCTAAAATCACTGACGTTTCTTTCTGACAAAGTATAGAAATAGAAATATTTATTATACAAATGGATAGAATTACAACCAAATTCATGAATATTAGTATATTACATCCATAAAAATTAGTATTACATTCATGAAAAATGTGTATATTACATTCACGACAAGGTAGTGTAATTACATTCATGAAAATTAGTATATTACATTTGTTGGGTGGAGCTCTATAAGTAGTTTAACTAACGAGAAGAGAGCCCCTTAAACTTCAAAAATAAAAAAAAACATTTCTAATAATAATCAAATTAACTTAAATATCAATTTAATATGTGTAATATTAAAGTAAAAAAGAGATAGCAGCAAATACTGCAACAATAATTACTTTAAGCGCGGAAGACGATCTCTACATAATGTTATTTGAAATTATTAAGTATTAAAAGCTAAATATATGAATTTTTCTATGTGACCGTTTTTATTTTGAATTTAACATGGCTACTTTGTTGCAATGTTTCACCGGAAGATAAACAGATAATATTGGATACATATACAAGCAAGGGTTCAAACATTCGTTCTCAACAGATATTAAAAAAAAATAAGAAATTACATTTATTCGCCCATTTCATTCATAGCATAAAGAAAAAAGAAAGGGGGAGAAAGAAAAAAAAGAGGAAAAAAAAATAAGAAAAAAAAATTTAACCACACAGAAAAACTTAAGCACGTACATTTCTGTTATTCATCTCTGAAGATAAAGTTTTATATTTGAAATCGATAAGACAAAAATAACATCTTTTTGTTTTTATTTTTATACGCATTGTAATTGCCTTCAAATCATTAATATATTATAACATACTTAACAATGTTTCAAGCAAATTACCAATTACTTTTAAATTATCAAGTGTTTTTTTAGTTTCTTTTTAAATGAGTATTTAGTTGGAGAATTTTAATGTCCATGGGTAATGTATTCCATAGTTTTGCACCATGATAGCGAATTGATTTTATTCCATAAAGCTGACTATTGCATTGAAGAAAAAACAAACATCCACAAGATGATTGCCGAGTTTGATATTGATCTGTTATAATATATGGCATAGATTGCTCTACTTCCTTAGCTATTTAAATTAACCTACATGCTTTGACAAAGAAACAAAGAACGAATCTAAAATGTGTTCGGTATTTATCCAACCCGTGCCCCATGGGTAGGATGTGACAAAAGGTGTCAAGTAAGTGGTACCCAGCGAGGAAAAAGGAGTCGATTTTCAGCAATAATGAATCTGCGAGACTAGTTTCCTAACCATTACGAATGGATGCCCATCTTTTTACCCAACCCGTTCGAAATGAGTAGGATGTGACAAAAGGTGTCAAGTAAGTGGTACCAGCGAGGAAAAGGGGTCGATTTTCAGCAATAATGAATCTGCGAGACTATTTTCCTAACCATTACGAATGGATGCCCATCTTTTTACCCAACCCGTTCGAAATGAGTAGGATGTGACAAAAGGTCGAAAGTATGCGGAATCAAGCGAGGATCGAACGCTTTTCAAAAGTAATGAATCTGTGAGACCAACTTGCAAACTATCACACGACGATGAGACGCCAATTTGTTTACCAAACCAATTCGCGTCCGGTATGATGTGGCACAAACTCACAGATACGGGTCATCTAGCGAGTTTCGAATTCGCTATTGGGTAGTAACGAATCTGTGAGAATAGGACGCGATGCGACGCATATTTTTTTTACTCATCCCGTTCGCCACAGTTAGGAAGTGACACAAGAACGCAAGTATATGACACCCAGTGAGGATCTAATTTGCTTTTTAGTAATGATGGATCTCCGAGATTAGGTTGCTTAACATTACACCACGATAGAATTGGCCTTATTTTATTCGACCCCTTCGCGACAGGTATTATTCAATAAAAGGTCACGAATATAGGGAATCCAACGAGGCTCGAACACGTTTTTCAGAAATAAAGAATCAGTAAAACTACCTTGCTAAATATCATATAATGATGAGTGCCCAAAACTTAGAGATGTGCTATATCCTTACATTATATTTGATTATTTCCTATAAGTCTAACATGATCAGAGGGGAACCACTCTTGACTAAATTATTTATTTATTTATTGATCTACTAGGAAAAAAGAGGACAGGGTTAGGGTTAGGGTTTAGGGTTAGGGTTAGTGTTAGGGTTACGGTTTAGGGTTAGTTTAATGGAAAAATAAATAAATAATTTATCAGTCAAGAGTGGTTCCCCTTTTATCATGTTAAACTTATAGGAAATAACCCATATATTGTTTATATATTTAAATTTGTTAATGTGACTCTCATCATCTTATTTTATCATCATCAAGGCATGCTGTTTTTATTGAGTCTCTTTAACGCCATCAGTTTCTATTGGCCATTGTTCTTGATAAGTCCTCTAAAAGACACTCAGTGTTCGTACATAACTTATGAATGTTAGTTTTTAGTGGTCGGTGAAAACTGATGCGTCCATCTGTAGGAGTCCATAAGAGAATGTGGTCGTCCTTACTTCCCAAGATTTGCCCAACATGGTTTGCTCGTCTTGAATGTTTTGTAAGATAGTAGATAAGTATTTCTCTGATTTTTTTAGATGAGGCTTGAGAATTTGTACAAATTGGAGTATTCGGACGATTGTTCTCATCTACATTGTTATCTGTACAACGTTCTGGTTGATGAACCGAATTTTTCCGAGTTCGAGAAAGCTCCCAAAGAAGAAATACATAAAGAAGACCTGAGGGCACATCAGCAGAAACGTTGTACAGATAATAATAAAGATGAGGACAATAATCCGAATAATTCAAATAGTACAAAGTAGATATGTAGTCACACAGCTGCTGTTTTGTAAAGTGCTGCGTCAAGGATTTTTCAAACAACAAGCAGCATTCTTGTGCAGTTCCCATCAAGATTTTCTCCAGGTGTTTCATTATATTCCAAATGGTGCATTGATAAGATATTCTTCAAGTTTGCAATTCTTCAAAGAGATATAATATATAATACCTTATAATCACGTTACACACGAGAAAAAACGAGATTCTCGAGAACAATGAACCAGTATTTTTAATTTTTTTTATTTTTAATTGGAATTTCAGCCTCGGAAGACTATAATATAGTTTTTGTGTCTCTGAAGTTAAAGCACCTCCTGTGACTGTGAAATCCAATGTTTGAAAAACATTCTCGACCACAGATGTCGCATGTGAAGGCTGTCCCTGAAGATGTTGATGTGCCGGTGCTTTGTTGTCGCTGCTTTCTTCTAGACCTCTTAGCTTCGTAGTGTTGCGTCAGGGTGACTTCAGACATGAACAGTCCTCCATGGAGAGCCAGCCACCACCGAGGGCGGTTCTGAGCCAAATTTTCACAGCTGGAAGGGGCAATGCCAAAGCACCTGACATAATTATTGCAGACATCCTTGAAACGCAGCTGGCGGCGACCAATCTGACACTTACCAGACGAAAGCTCTGCATAGAGGATGTCCTTTGGGATTCGTCCATCATCCATCCGGCAGACATGACCCAGCCATCGGAGACGACGCTATCTCAGTAGAGAAAACAGTAGAGTGATATAATATATAATACGTTATAATCACGTTACAAACGAGACAAATGAGATACTTGGGATCAATTAACAAACCAATAATCAGGTAGTACCCTAGACTGTGCCCGGTCTCCCAGAAGGACTTCGAATATGCTGACTGTATCACCTGCAGACGGGTAATACAACACTAAAAGGGGTTTACTTGGTATCTCCTTATACAGAATTTGATGATGAGGCTCCAGTTCTGTAGATCTAAGGAGTGTAGAGTATCCATTCATTGCCATTACTCCCATGTAAATTAAGACCTGGATTAGAAGTACTTGTTAGGATCCCATCTATGGGGCTCATAGATATTTTAAAGAATTATTCGTCTGCAAAAAATAGATAAAAAAATTTCAAGAAATAACTACATAAATGTAAATGAAAAAACAAATGATGTTTACAAATGCTTGGGATCATCAGGAGAGAATGTGCACCGTTTCGAGGGCCTCCTTTCCTGATGATCCCAAGCATTTGTAAACATCATTTGTTTTTTCAATATATCAAATTCACACTGTCGGTTTAATTTCCTTTTATTTCACATAAATGTAAATATAAAATTTCAATGTACAATATTCCCTACCTCAAATCATAAAATAACCCTATAGTCATATATATATATATATATATATATATATATATATATATATATATATATATATATATAACTCTGGGGCATTTTATACCCAATGGTATATTGACTAGATCATCAAATAATCTTTTCAGTATTCATATCTTTTAACAAGAAAAAAAGGCGGATAGGAGCAAGCCTTTAAAAATAGTAGATTTAAAACGGAACTCCCTTACAAATCTGTTAATGACCAATTAAACCCTGGTGAGAAAAGAACGTTTAATATAGGTATTAAAAGAATTCAAAATATTAAAAAGGCATTTCCCCCATAAAGACAAGTTATAGGATAATTAACGAAAGTTTAGTCCAAATAAATTACCGTTACATGCATAATGTTGTCGGAAACATTAGCCAAATCATCATTAGTAATCTGACTAAAATTTTTAAAAAGCGAATGTCCACCATGCAATTGTAATTAAAAAATTAAATGTCCATTTGATGGTAAATTCTAGAGCGATTGTATTGTGTATAAAGCTAGCGTACAAATTATATCAAAATAATAACGAAAATCTACTTGGGTTCTAATCAAGGTATTTCAAAATAGATTTTATAATCACAAAACTATATTTGCATATATTTAATATGTACATTGTAGAGCTCTTTCCACATATGTCTTTGATATTAAAAATATATACGGCAAATAACTTATTATAAAATGGGAGATTAATAAAAGAACCCGTAATCATAAAACAGTAGATAAATTCTGCCTTCTCTGTATAGAGAAAAAATAGTTATCGCATCTTATACTAATTCTAAAGAATTATTAAGTCAAAAGTCCGAAATTTTGAACGGGTATAGGTATAAATATAAATGGCATCTCAATCATTAAAAACCAAACGCGTGGTGTGTTCCCTGTCTAATGTATTTTTTTATCCATTTATTTGTATCAGTTTCAATCAGAGTTATGATGTCAAACAGAACTATCTGTCAAACATAAGTAAATATATTCTATACCTATCAGTTTTCTAAACCAGCACTACATATGTATTGATAAGACTTAAAAATTCAATCATTATCCCGACGTATTCGGTTACCTCTTTTTCTTGACAGACAAAATTGTGACTCGCTCGATTATTTGGTTTTCTCTGCTAATACATCCCCTTTCAACAACACACACACACACACACACACACACACACACACACACACACACACATATATATATATATATTATATATATATATATATATATAATACATGATAAATCTTTTTGGTCTTATAAGGAATTCTTTTTTCTCTCAGCTGTATTTTATTTTTAATTTCTGATTTTTATCATATGATTTCTATACAAAATATAATAATGCCATATAATATAAATAAAATTGTAATACATTGTAATTAACTTTCATTAGAGACAATTTCACACTTTCAAAAAAAAAAAAAAATGAAATAAAAATAAAGGCGATTTTAGCTGGAAAGATTTAACTCTATCGGTTGCTTTTGTGCAAAACTGAATGATACGAATAATTATTTCTATATACAGAATGTAATAGCCAAGATTATTTTTCTATAGAGGACATATTTAGAATTTTTAAAGTTTCTAAGCGAGAAATAAATAAATTTTTCACTTGGGAAAGTGGTTTATTTTTGACTCCACTTGCTATAAAGTAGGATTTACTAAGATAGTAGTCATCACAAAACTGTCGATATTGAGCATGCTGCTATTCATAAGGAGGGGATTTATATGCATATGAATACAAATACAACATTCTCTCCTAATTTTATTTTGTTCGAGTTAACAATGTAATTTACATTTTTTCAACAAAGAGAAAGAAAGAAAGAAAGAAAGAGAGCGAGAGAGAGCGAGAACGAGAGCGAGAGAGAGAGCGAGAGAGAGAGAGAGAGAGAGAGAGAGAGAGAGAGAGAGAGAGAGAGAGAGAGAGAGAGAAATTTCTCACGTAGAATGTTTACCAAAATATACACTTTAATTATTTCTTTCTCTTTAGGGATCGAACCTGAACCATTTGGTAATTTCCTGATCATCTTAGCGCTCCTTGGCGGATTTTGCTGGGGACGTTTTTTAACAGTTAATGATGTGAATGTATACATATTCTGTTCTTTTGGGAAATATTTTTTTACTTTCAACAAATCCGTATAGATTATTAGACGGAATATTTAGCCACCGAATATTTGGAGACCAAGAATTATGATTGAATGATCATTCAATATACGAAACATGAATATCATATATACTTGAGTAATGATTCGAATTCGTATAATGAACGATTCCTAATGCTAAAGCACCAAAAGTTGTTTTTTATATATAGCGTATAATAAACGACCTACGAATAGCACCAAGCCCTAGCACCTATATGATTTTCCCAACTCTATTGCCCTTATGGCAAACCCCAACCCCTTTTTATCATATGGTGCTAGATGGCGGTGGCTGCGGGTCTACATGTCCTGGGAATGACGTTAAACTCTATCTGATGGTGAGGTTCCAGTTTTGGAGGTTTGGGGAATGTGGAGCACCCCTTCATCACCATTGCTCCCTGATCCACTCTGACCCGGAGTGGTAGTACCTGTTAGGGTCCCATCTATGGGTTAAATAGAAAAACATGAGTTTATAAAACAAATTGTATTATC
Organism: Doryteuthis pealeii; assembly: GCA_023376005.1. Classification (NCBI taxonomy): domain Eukaryota; kingdom Metazoa; phylum Mollusca; class Cephalopoda; order Myopsida; family Loliginidae; genus Doryteuthis; species Doryteuthis pealeii. The sequence continues at coordinate 19,644,526 of CM042144.1, forward strand.
CATTAATAATTGATTTATTTCAAAACTTTAAAGGCATTAAATGACCCACTGAGGTTGATATGCCGTAAAACAAACCAAACCAAACCAAACGAATAGCGTACGAAAATATTTCTTCAATATACGAAACGTGAATACCATATATACTTGAGTAATGATTCGAGTCCGTGTAATGAACGATCCCTAATGTTTAAGTACTGTGAGAATTATTTTTCTCCTCTCCCCTCTTTCTATAACCTGATAGCGAGTTGGTGAGGTGGTCACCGACTGGGTTGTCCCCTTTCCTTCTCTCGGAGCTGACACCCCCTCGTTGTGCTTTATACCAAGGCCTTAAAAGTCCGGCTGCGAGGCGGGTGAACAGAACAAGCTGAAAGCGAGTTGGTTATACGTGCAATTCCACGTTCTTCTTCCCCCTCAACTAATTGACCCAGTACGAGTAACAGTGGGTCGCGTTTTTGAAGTGGTTAGCTGCAAAGCCCACTAAATTTCGCAACCACTTTATTTACCTTGTCTGGTGACTACCCCACTAAAGCTCGCTACTAGCCCCTCCCCGCTGCGTCGGGACAAGCGCCTTATTTTTTCCCGACAGTACAAAAGTTTTTTTTCCATATATAGTTTATAATGAACGACCTACAAACAGCCTACGAATATATTTCTTCAATAACCAATTACCTAAAAATAAAACATTCAAATATATATTTATATTTTCAAAACTACTTTAATACAATCAAAATCAATGCAATATCGTAAATAAACAATATTTTAAACGTTGACACAATCTACCGTATTTACCTTGATATCCCAAACGTATTGAAACACACGACTGATAGATATAAGAATTTATAATATAATGATTACGTATAAAATTGATTAAGAATGGTTGGCAGGAATTATATCATTTAGTTTATAATCGAAATCACACGCTATCTGTTTGGAAGTTCTAAACAAACGCTTTTAATTAGAAAAACAGACGTTTTTACGTAACTTTGTTTACTATTTATAATATTTGTACATAATATATATGTTATAAATAGTAAACTGTTATGTATTGGAAATACATTAACGAGAAGATTGCGAGAGGTTGTAATAATAGTTTATTATTACAATGAATACAAATAACAAAAATGGCTCTCGGCCGGCAAGGTAAAAAGTCTCTGAGCGTAAAAGAGGATTGGTTAAGATTACTTATCTTCTGAAGAGTTGTAGCACGTGGGTTTACATTCGAGAATACTAAACAACCTTCGTGGATGGAGATCACCTCACATCACGCTGAGCTAATTTTCCTGTTGTTCTTTTCTACGTACTCATTTGCATACGTGAGGGATTATCCGGTTACTTCCCTTTTCAACATAAACAATGTTAAGTAAGCACTATATTATTTAACTAATATCATTTGTTTACATATACGTCATGAGACTTTGGGTCGAAGTTACAGCAATGTTAGAACTGGAAAAGGGGAGCTTCAATGTTTCAAAAATGGATCTGGTTCATAATACCGAATACCACTTGAAAACTGACTGCACGGAACATCATTACGCAGAAATAAGCGCTTCGTAGAAAGGCCATTTCCCCTAAAAATCAGCAAGCTAAATTCAAAGAAATGAAACTTTTATATCTGAATAAACATTCATAGATAGATATATGTAACCTGTTAAATTTAAGAGGAAGTAAACTAAAAGGAAATGATATTTAATAAATAACATTTTTTAGCACGTACTGTTTATTTTCGAAGTTCTCCGAACGGGTTTTTATGCTTTTTTGCTGTTTTCGTTCAGATTTCTGACTGGTTTTTAACTAAATCATACAGCTAAAATAATAAATTTATGTGAATAAAAAATTTGGCGATGAATTTATGGAAAAATCTATTTTGTTTTTAAAAGTGTTTTGAATCAATTTGATTATATATTTTCAATCATAAATAAACAAATACTATTTACACCACGGTGTAAAAATCCGATTCATATATAAAAGTTACCTATTTTTGAATTCAGCACGCTGACTTTTCGGGGAAAGGACCCTTTGATGAAGCAATTATTTCTGTGTAATGGATTCAGTTTTAATGGAAGAGACATTCGGTATTATGCTTGCAACCCCTTGAAAAACATTTCTCATATTGAACGAACCCTTGTTTTGTTTAGTGAAAAATAGCACTTTTATAATAGTTTATTATACGAGTCTACAACATTTATAATATGAGCATGAACACTTTGAGGACTCAGTACAGAAACAATACACTAATGTAGATTTAACATATAAATAGTAAATTCACTGTACGAAGAAACGAAGATTCAATATATAGAGTGGCGAACAGGAGGAATTTCTACCAGAACGATGGAAGGAAATTAGCTCGAACATTTTCTAAGGTGCACAATGTATTAATTTTCAGTGGTGATGGTGTATGTGTGTGTGTGTGTGGGGGATTAAGATCTAGTGTACATATTTACCAACCACTTCGTACGAGCAGAATATGACACAAGGTCAATTTCTTAAGTGGAGTTTAACGGGTTTGAATTCAGAGATCTCCTTCTAGTAGACCGCTTGCCTATCCACGGTTAAAGATCCTACGCTTTCCAACTATTTATCCATACCTGGAGGAGAATATTTTGATTCATACCTTTCTCAATGGTATTAGCGCTATGTGAAATGCAAACAGCATCGTCCAGGATTTGAACTCGGATCGACGAGTCCATTTCCTATTACGCTAACCATTACACCACGCGCCTCCTAAGATATACAGTAGAATCTTTACATTGCACTCTCAATATTTTTTGTTATACAGTTCGTGTTTCAAGTGCATACATTTTTAGAATGTTACCAGTAAATGCCACCTAGAACTTCACAATTCAATATAAGCAATTAATCTTTTTCAGGAATATCACATTATTAATACATATTAGTAGCCAGGTCGGATGGAAGTTTTCTTTGACAAGTTTACAGAAAATGACAGAAATTAATGATGCTAAAATTGCTTACGATATCTATTGATACATGAAATTGACTATTCTAGAGTTTCATAAGTACCAGCTATTTTGGGCACTAGTTCAGTTCTGCTTAGCCAGTTGCTGTTATTGTAACCAACAGTATACTGACTGACTGACTGACTGACTTCAATATGGCACTGCGAACAGGATTGCAACAGGGTTAGATCCGATCTGAGTTACGACTACTTGAAGCCTTATCTTACCAATTCGACGGTAATTGGAACTTAGTATGATTATTCTACAACATCAAAGACTATACAATAATTAAAAGTCCCTAAAATGTCCTTCAAAAGTTTGAACGATTTTCAAAATGATGTCAAAATTCTTTTAGAATACTACTTGGTTGATTTCAAGAGAAACTTTTGTATATTTGTTTTCGAGTTGCTTCAACATGGCCCTCACTGTGCTTCTTAATCATGTAGAGGGCTGAATAAATTTTTCTACTATTTGTTTGTGCTGAGAGGAACAGAATCAACCACCTCACATTACAACCACCTCACATTACAAATAATTGTAACACTCCAGTTTTCGAGATCTGTGGAGTGTGGAGTACACCTTTATTGCCATTACTCCCAGGCCAACTTTAAATCTCTCGCCAGTCGTTATTATTGGTCATCGCCCTTGAAAAGTCCTTCTAACGACATCCAAAATCCGCATAGAGCATGAATATATGTCTGGAGAAGCAAGAACAAACTCATAAGTGTCTTTAAGAGTAAAAATTATTCGTATTCGATGGGAAAAAAAACTCGTAAAAAATAACTACATGAAGAAACTATTAAAGAATAAAAACACCAAAATATTATTACCTATTCGTCTCTAATCTATTGGTAAAAATATTTGTAAAGTTTTTAAGTGCCATCCTTGGCCAGTTGAAAAGGGCTTAAAGAAAGACTACTTATCTAACGAAATTCACCTCTACCGTAACACGTGAAGATCTTAATAAAAATAAGGTCGTCCTCCTTTGCTCCCTCGCCACTGTTCTTTTATACTCGGTCCGGCCGAGGTATCACAACTCTCGTCTCGCCAGCTACGAGACTTGCCACTATAAATCGCAGCCTCGAGGACACTCACGAGTTTTACCGCCACAACTAGTCGGATTAGTCACATGTTTTGTTCTTCCGCCCACACGTGCAACATGCCACCCGCTGTCTCTTCGATCGACGGACCGTTGTTGGCTCATCACAGGTTCGTGAATTTTGCCCTTCTGTCTCACTACAGAAAGTACTATGTAATCGAATCCTTTGGTGATCCTTTGGTAAGCGTAAGTCCTATCCTTCGTAATGGTAAAGGTCCAGTGATTTAATCCTATGTCCGTCGTCTATGAACGTTGCAGTAATTATGACCAGTAGGGGGATTAAGTATTGTATCAGGCTCAGTGTACTGCTAATGTTTGGCCAAGGAATAAATCATATGATCTCGCCTTGTCTATAAGTAGGAGCGGATATCTATCACACACCTTATATACTCAAAATCTCAACAATGTTTGTGTTCAATAGGAAAAAAAAACTCTTCAAGACCAGCTACAAAAAGTATTTACTCAGGACAGCAGGCGCAATCCAGGGACAAAAAATCAACATTACAAATTTTAACGATATTGAATACGATCTATTAATACTAATAAACGTTTTCTTTTTAATAACTCTAGGATTTCAAGGGAGCACGCAGCAGCCTTGTGCAATTCCCATCTAGCCTTTTCTTCCATTCGTTTCGTTAAAGTTCAAATGGTGTAGTCAGTAGATTTGAAACGGCAACAACTTGCGAGGATTCTCGAGTTAATTTATCAGAGATAATACATTTCTATATGATCAGTAATCTATCTATAGCTGTCCTTACCTTTTCCTATGTGTATATTGATATCGCTTTCTATAGATGAGATAGTGCTACCTAGATATGTTAACTCGTAAACTAATACATACAATGCGGAGATGTGTCCATCTAGTTTAAAAGACAGGAACTACGTTTTAACTGAGTTCACATACAGGACAATGCTTTTTACTTCATTTTGCTGCAGTAGTGATTCGCTAAGTGCAGGTGTATTTTTTAGAAGCGCTAGGTCATCAGCGTAGTTCGCTTCTGTAATAGTTTCTGTGGGATATCGACTGCCTCTTGCCTCTTTTTAGCGGAAAGATTTTTCCTCCATTAGATCTAATGATATTCGTATTAAGAAATCTAGGCATATACTAAGCAATGTTGTAAGTTATTTTCTTCTTCTTCTTCTTCTTCTTCTTCTTCTTCTTCTTCTTCTTCTTCTCTTCTTCTTCTTCTTCTCACGTCTCTAGAACTTTTCTAAGTATTAAAGTTAATCTTACCAGTGCTGTGGTCTGGATCGTCTCGATTTTTCCTGATTTCCAATCGCTCCAGTAAACTTTCAAATTCCTCGGAGACCGTTCCAACCGCGACAAACATGATTGGTATCACCGGCATCTTCATGCATTTTCAAATCTCTGGCAAGATCCAAGTATTTCGTTTTATTTTATTTTCATTCTCTGCTCCTCTGAAACAGCAAATTTTCTTCTATGCCTAGAAGATATAAATAATATAGAATGATAGATAAAGTTAGTACACTTAGAATATTATTTTAACATATCAAACACATTTCTCATAGTTCAGTTCAAACTGGATCACAAAAATACAAATTCAAAATGTTGAAATTGTACATAAATATAAGAAATGAGTGATATTTACGTTTTCTTCCGATCCAATGTTAAAATACTCATACCTCAATTTGTCGTATTAAGACTAATCCTGTAAGCCAAAATGCATTCTACTCTTTTTCCCAGAAAAAAATGAATAGTAGAACAAATAAATATAAGAAAAATATAGCGTAATTTATGCGTCATAGTTCGTCGTTTTACTTAATGCAGTCGTCACAGTTTGGCTCTGAGCTACTTCTAATGAGATTTGGCTGGTATTTGTCATTTTTGACCGCCCACCCTCAAAGTACATGTGAGATTTCTCTATAGTAGATATACTGCACGAGATGTTTTTCTTTCATTTTCTTCTCCATCTACTGTATTAATTGGAACAAAAGAAGCTCTCCTCCCGGCGGGGAGTCCATTAAAATGTTTGAGATCTGCGGGACGAATAGAAGGAATCAGTGGTTTTAGCTTAGAAGAATCAACTCCGCTTGATATTCTGAATCGTCAGAAAATGTTATGTTTTATACTATAACAAGCTGGTGCCCAGACAAATGAGCATGTATTTTTAAAAGGGGAAAATTGTTTTTTCTTTTTTAAAATGATATCACGAGTGAAGGTAGAATACACCTGTATGCTTTTATCGTATTATGGATGGGTTATTTTTGGGGTTAAATTTTTTTTTTTTACTTATTTGATTAAAAAAAGTAAAATACAAGTCAGAGATAAAAAAAAAGATAGGCACAGTGAATCATCGAATGTGTCAATAGTAGTTTTGGTGCGGAACGTTGATCCACAGTCGAGTAAACCATCGGTGGTTGATAGTGATGAAATGAAGACATCATTCGATAATAATTAAGGCTGTGCGAAATGAAGGATTTTCAATACAATCCAAAATTTTTAAATCAAACACGGCAAAGAATTCCTTTCAAATTGGTTGTGTTAGTTGATTTGATTTTTAGCTTCAAGTTGATGAAAATTCTTCCTTTCAGAAAAAATAATTGTGAAACCTGATATAAAGTGAACAATTTACAAATAAAGCAATTAAAAAATAAAAAAAACAAAAACGCACAAAAGACAACAACGAAGATTATAACTGAAGGTATTATGCTGTAATAAATTTGAACTACAAATAATATTAGCAAATGTTTTCGTGAAATTAAAAACAAAACACAATTGAATTAGGCTTTTTTAAGTTGGAAAACAACTTTTACTTTGAATAATATTAATGACAATTAGATCAAAAGAATATAACAATGGTGAAAAAGCGTTCGGAGTTAACTGAGTCAAAATACACAATATTTTATAAGCATTCGTCTGGACATATTTCCTTGGTGACCAGCAAAACAATGATTACTCTTTGGTGTGATTTCACACATTGCTTATTCCCAGTAAATACTATCGCTAATAAAGGTTATACCTGAAATTATTGAACATAGTATCTGTACAACGTCCAAACAACCGTCGGTGGGACATAACAGGCAGAGTTGTCGAAACACTCCCTAATCATCAATACCGAATCAGGATTGATGGATCAGGTAGGATCACATTGCGGAATCACCGATTCCTCAGGAAGCTCCAAGCACCAGTGGCCCCTGTCCCTATTCCTAGTACTTTGCCTGAGTCCCCTAAACCAACATCTGAGGATGTCCCACAAACCAAAAGAATGATAACATAGGGACCAAGCCTCACCCAATGTCACTCCAACCCCTAAGCCAATGTCGTCAAAAATACCCCGTGCATTATCAAGATTGCTCCCCTGTAATCGGCCAGGTCGAAAGGAATTAATTCCCCCACAAAGCCACTACGCCCGCGCAATGAGGGGGGGTGTGTGAAGAATAATCAAACTAAGTTCCAATTACCGTCGAATTGGTAAGACACGGCAACAAGCAGTTGTAACTTAATACAAACCTGTCTTGTTGCAATTCTACTGCAGAACGACAGGGTATTTATAGAAATCAAGACTGATCCATTCATACAATTGGGTGATGTCATTCCTTGAGTTCTGATTGGCTGCTTGGTTTCAATGATATTGTGGAGTTTTATATCGAAATTATGTTCGAACCAAGAACCTTTCGATACCTAGGCAAGTGAGAAAAAAAAACGTCGCTGATTTAAAGGGATACTTTAATCGTAAATCCTGATATGTTTAAGCTATAAAATAAAGAGCATGTAATATGTTGTGACGTCTCAGTTGAAGGCAGTGTCAGTTGAGTAATTCCAGCATTTTTCACAGATAGGGATACTTTTTAGCGTCGATTTGTTACTTTCCAAGGAAACTACTTTGAATAGATTAAAGTTGATTTGTAATTCCGTTGATAATATATACTTGTTTATAAAATCAGACACGCAGCATAATAGACTTAAAAAAAAAACTAAAACCTCTCCTTCAGGGTACGTCTGAAGTTTCCAAAGCAGTTCTGTTTATATTGATTATTAATGTATCTTCCGATAACACGATGACTTTTAAAACTCATTTAATCTTATTTTGCTGAATAAATTTAGATTTTAATAAACAAATATTGTTTGCAACTAAGATCGTATAACTGATGAGGATGATTTTATATAATGAGCAACCATAAAATGTTCGTTCGTGTAAGTTGATTTAAATAAAATAATATCGTTTCAGTTTTAACTTGATTTAACAGAAGGTGTTTTATCATCTACCTGCTTCCATATTTCTCAAATTGTGAATCCATCTTAACAAATTGTATCGTTCAGAAAAAAAGAAAAGAAAAAAGAAGCGCTGTTCGTCCAGTTCGCAGTCTTCTGCGAAAATGACAGTTTTAATTAGAAAAATACACTACAGAATGAAGTAGTAAAGAAAATGGTGAGGGAAAAATAGAATTAAAAAAAACTCTTTGTTGAGGGGGGGGTTAAAAAATCGAGTCCAGACTAATCTTTCCTTTCCTTTTTCCTCTCCATTTCCTGTCTCATCGATGTCATCTTCTTCTTCTTCTTCTTCTTCTTCTTCTTCTTCTCTTCTTCTTCTTCTTCTTCTTCTTCTTCTTCCTGTAACATGTCCCTCTGATCTCGTAACACGCTTTTTTCCTCGCTCCCACCTGGATTTCTGCTGGTCTATTTATATACCCTGTGGCCATGTGCTTGTAACTGTCATATGGGGATCTGATTTGAATATACAGGCATTTGGGTTAACTCAATTCTCAGCACTACGCTCAAGTATCGCTTTTTTTCGTATTCAGAAGGACGCGGGTTCCAGACAAAGTCTAACCCGCTTCTTCGAGAATACGCTAAGTCCTGATTTCTGCCACTCGACTCGTGTTCTCTATCACACAAAAACAGTATCTGCATGACTGAAAAAAACTTTGCTGTGAAGTTGCAAACGTTCTTGCCTAGTGGGCAAGACAAGAAGATTTACAAAACGTAACTGTTATGTAAAAAGACCCTCTCTATCTTTGTTTTGTAAACATTGACTCGCCATCTGGAGAACGTCACTAATGAGATCGTCGTTGCTCCTACAGCATGTACAGCATGTCTTGTTCGTCTTACTTGATGATTTATGTGATTGGAGATAAGTTCTCATACAGCTGCTTTTCATCATATTATAGTTTAAATTTGGGTAGATTTTTAGATGAGGTGCGTGGTGTAATGGTTAGAGTCGTAGGAAATGTATTCGTCGTCCCGAGTCCAAATCCAGGACGAAGCTGTTTCCACTTCACATAGCGCTAATACCATTGGAAAAGGAATGCATTCAACTACTCTCACTCCTTCTATGGTATAGCAGGGAACACTGGGCACTTTAACCATGGCTAGGTAACCAGTCTAGGAGAAGGAAAACTCTGAAATCAAACCTGTTAAACACCGCGTAAGAAATTGACCGTTTGTCACATCTTGCTCGTGCGGAAGGGTTGGTAAATATATACATATTTAGATTTAGAAACTGATTATTGATGGCGTGAACAGATACTACCATATCATCTATTCTAGATGTTTCGATTTCAACGTAAAGATAACATCCTTTTTTCGGCAAAGTTCCTAATTCATATTATTAAATAGGAAAAAAATCATAGTCACACACACATACACACACACACACACACACACACACACACATATATATATATATATACATATATATATATATATATATATATCATCATCATCATCATTGGCAATCCAGTCTCGAAAGACTATGATAAAAGTTTTTGTGTGCTCACCCCCCCCCCCCCCCAAAAAAAAAACCTGATTATTGATGGCGTGAACAGATACTACCATATGATCTATTCTAGATGTTTCGATTCCAACGTAAAGATAACATCCTTTTTTCGGCAACATTCTTAATTCATATTATTAAATAGAAAAAAAACATAGTCACACACACACACACACACACACACACACACACACACACATATATATATATATATATATAATATATGAATTTTTACATAAGTGTTTTATGTATATACATAGAAAGCATTATTACTATTGATCAGGCTAGCGGTTTTGTTTCATCAGAGAGATCAAAGCTTTAAATAACAGAGTTTCACAAGAGAAAATTATTATCTTATTTGTTCTTTTTCCCAAGACACTGTACAAAAAATATTAGAATTGAATCAATTAAACATTCCGAGAGTGAATAGACGAATAATATTAAAAAAAAAAAACCTGACTGATTTTAGTGTCATGAATTTCTATTTCTCGGCTTTCAAATATAAAACCGGCCAATAAAACATCTTTTTTGTTTGCTGTCCTGACAAAATAATGCTCTGTGAGACGAAGTGAATCTGTACAGAGAACTTTTTTAAAACCTTAGGATTTCTTATATGCGCATAATTGATATTATCTGTACTAGTACAAAATAAAAAAAACGCCCTTCGGGTGATTAAAAATAGATTTTTGAAACATATTGCCTGAGGGGTTGGAGTAAAAAATTCAATGTCAGCGAGTTTGTACGCTAAGTAAGTAAAATCATCAAATTCATTAAAGGATTAAAAAATAAAACAATTTGAAATGTAAACTTCAAATATGTATTAAAATAAAACAAACTATATATAGATATATAATACCAGTCATGTATTTATTAAAACTTGTTTTAAAAAAAACAATGAGGACTGTCTAATGTTGCATGTTCAAATTTTGAGTGTATTTATTTTATGTTATGATGATTTGGGGTAATGTGACGTAAGCAGTGACGTAATTTTTGTTACAGATAAAAACTGGAAGCGAATCTCCATTATTAATAGAGATATTACACTAAAGTATGTACATTTTAAAGCAATTTTAATAAAGAACATCCCTTTTTCACTGGAATAATGTTTGCTCCTCTCCGTCCCCATGAAAGAGTGTTTGAGAGGCAAATATTATTCCAGTGACGAGGAAGTAAAATATGTAGTGAAGAAGTGGCTCAACGTATAGTCAACAGAATTTACGGTAGAGGGGTACATGCTCTCAAGGAGGAACATTGCTATTGAGAGAAACGTGACTATATATAGAAGTAAGGAGGTATTCCACAGAGGACCAGCTTCAATTTTATGTATGATACATGTTCCTGTGTTGGTAATTATACTTGTGCTAAACGAAATGGTATTACTTTTTGATTCACCCTCGTATTACGATTATTTCATACATTTGTTAGCACGTGATCTTTCATTGCCACAACAATTTATAGTGCTGACGAGTCCTTTTTTTTCTTGACACCTATAAAAAAAACAAGACAAAGTAAAAGCATTAGGATGTTGAATCAACTTTTATCAGTTTTTTTTATCTGTCGTCATCTATAATATATATATATATTGTTTACGCCTTATAAGATCTAATATAAAAACAACTTTTTTTAAATGTTCAAATGGTGTCAAATCGTATGAAATAACATGGTTTTCCTCTCGATGCTCTTGTTCACATTAATTATTCAATTTTCCATTTAATTCATATATCATTAAAAAATGACTTGATTCTATTAAGTTAATTTAAAATTTTCTTTAGGAATATATCGTTCACGCATGTGTGCTAGATTAAATAAATGTCTTTAAACAGATAACAGGTGATTGTACGCAATGAAAACATTTTTTTACGTACAGAACAGATGTTTCTGTGTATCATTATAACGGTATCTCCTGAGTAATTAGGAATTTAAATTTTTAAGCTATTAAGAATTTTTCCATACATCGATGCATATTTACAGTATACAATGACAGTAATAAAAATATTGTGAATTTGTTATCTCTCTCTCTCTCTCTCTCTCTCTCTATATATATATATATATATATATATATATATATATATATATATATATATATTTAATTTGTTGAGTTTTTTTTAAATAAATGCTTCTTATAGACAACTACCCAGGTTACCTGTCTATAATAAGCATTTATTTAAATAAAAAAAACTCAACAAATTAAATAAATAATAGCTCTCATAATTTGTGGTTGAGCAGTGTATTTTCTTTGTTTCATCACAAAAAATTGTTTATATATATATATATATATATATATATATATATTATATATATATATAAGATTTTTGGATGTTTGTTTATTTTAGAAATGTTGCTGAATAAAGTATATATTACATTTTTACTTGAAGGCACTTACAACGCATGTATCGCATAAAATTCGATACTTTTTCTTATAGAAAATGAACTTGACAAGTGTAATCCCGGCAAAGGATCGCTCGGTGTGTAGAATATCGTACAGACTGTTTCGACTTTATTAAGTCTCATCAGCGATATATACTAACGATTTCCCTCCGATAGAATATATATATATATATATATATATATATATATATATATATATATATATATATATTGATTGATAATATGAAAATGAATTATTACATGCTTGTATATATATATACATGGTATTTCACTTCCCGCCCCCTGTTTGGTGGGAGTGGAATATAAAGGAATTTCATTTTTAACATTAGTCTTTTAAACAGGTGGTTTGTTTTCTGGGTGGCTTGGTAATAAATTCATTAACTGAGCTTTTATGACTCTTTTACAGATCATCAGATGTTCATTTGATATGTTAGGTGTGTGTGTTTGAAATTTGTTTTTTGTTCTAGAGAATTTCTGTGTTTTTCTACTTAAGTTTATACTTTTTGGATGTGTGTATGTGCTATGTATATGTGCCTATGTTTACATTTTGTGTGTGCGTGCGTGTGCGTGTTCGCGTGGGTGCCCATGTACATGATTGTACTTGGTGCGTATATATATATATATATATATATATATATATATATATATATATATATATAGTTTTATCGTAGTTAGGATCTTTCCATGTGTGGTTTAACCAAGCTGATGCAGGTAGACCACAATGAGAGCTCAATGTGCCTAATAACAGTGAGTAGGACAGAGCAAGATATTTAGTATTAGTCTTTTCTTCATTTAATATATATATATATATATATATATATATATATATATATATATATATATATATATATAAAATATTAGACATTTCTAAAAAGAAAGATTTAAGTGATGTGAGAATGGGTTTCAAAGAGCAATTACTTTGAAGACGACAGGTGGCGAAACATTTCTTAAAGGATTTGACATACGCTAATGGAAAGACGCCATGTTAGCGACATTTGTAAAACAGTTTTCAGAGAATCTGGCGACAGTGATGGGCTCGTCAAAAATAAAGAAATAAATCCCCCTTTCCATTTTTGGAATAAAAAATTAATATTTAGTGTTGTGAAACCTGAAATATGTCAATAACATAAAAAAGAGAGGATGGCGCTGAGTAAGATTTAATGACAGGATTCCATTGCGTAACGTTTTACGATTCTTTCAAATGAATTCAAAATATACTTTTACGTTTAATTGCTGAAACTTTAAACCAGTTTGTTTTCTAGTTTTTTTTTCTATTATTCCTTTATTCGATAATCTCTTTCACTAGTTATTTTGTAGATTACTGTTTAGTATAATGCGATCTGGAGATTGGTCGGTTTATTCGTCGGTCAAATAAATGTCTCTATATCTATATAGATTAGACTGATTTCTTTGTGTAATGACATATAAACCTTCGATATATATATATATATATATATATATATATATATATATATATATATATATATATATTCCGAAAATATCGGAAATTCTCCATATTTCAACCTATTTCATTTAAAACAATAAGGATATACTCTGACGCAGGCCGCTATTTCTTTGTATATTAAACATTTCTGTAGTTTTTTTTCTATTATTGTTATTTATTTTATTTTGTATTTAAAATAATAATAGATAGAATACATGTATGCATGGATAAACTCCTGGCCGAAACACGTGTCAGTAAAATATCATAAAATTAATCCTATGTTATCCATTCAACAATTTCTTTCCTTTATTTTTCATTTCAATATTCTAAACAATATTCTAAAATATGAAATAGCCCTCATTAAAAAAACTAATCCATTGAGCCTTCTACATTTCCTCATCTAAAACAATATTCTTCAAAGAACTTCGTAATATTAAGTAAATCATTGTCAGTAAAACTTCCCCAACAAAAGCCTTCATCAACAAATAAACCACCCTGTCGACTGGGGCGTTAGAATGCACCGACTGCACCTCTGCAGATGGGTAAGACTCCCCCAATGGAGCCACCTGTTGGCCGTGGGTGGCGACCCGTGATGCTTAAGGATAGAACCCAGGTGGATGAGCAGTTCATGACTTGCAATACTCCACTTTGGCCCTATCTTGGGCTAGACGGGCGGTCGGAGAGGCCCCCTCCGATTAATCGGCTGGCCATGTCAAGCCCTAGCACCTATATGGTTTTCCCAACCCTATTGCCCTTATGGCAAGCCCCAACCCCTCTTTATCATATGGGTGCTAGAAGGCGGTGGCTGCGGGTCTACATGTCCTGGGAATGACGTTAAACTCTATCTGATGGTGAGGTTCCAATTTTGGGGAATGTGGAGCACCCCTTCATCACCATTGCTCCCTGGTCCACTCTGGCCCGGAGTGGTAGTACCTGTTAGGGTCCCATCTATGGGTTAAATAGAAATATCTATTTATAAAAAAATTGAATTATCCATTAAGAATTGATTTATTTCAAAACTTTATCGGCATTAAATAACCCACTGAGGTTGATATGCCACAAAACAAAACAAAACAAATCAAAAAATCAACAAATAAAACTATATCTGCATACCACCCAAAAAAATAATAATAACTACCCCAACAACAATAATAACAAAATCAATCTATATTACAGAAACCAAATGCACAAAAACTACAAATCCGATGAACATGTAATAACCAACATCATACACAGACATATCAAGCCCGTCGACCAACAACAAAAAATAAAACTAATTATCTACTACACCAAATTCAAAACCTCAAACCTACTCATTAAAAATAACACAAACTCCTCTATAAAATCCCTAAATCAAACTAATGTAGTCTATAAATTCACTTGCCCGTTTTGAGAGTACCTCTCAGAAAACAAATAAAATATTAACAGCTACATTATACATACCACTACAACACTCTCCCGTCGCCTTACATACCATCTTTCCGATAGTGCCATAAAACAACATTTAATTACAAAACATCTAGATAAATTCACCTCCTCACTGAAAATACTAAAATCATCTAAAAAATAACAATAAGAAATGCCTACAAATTCTTGAGGCAATACGCATAAAAAATAAAAGATCTAACATTAATTAAAAGCATTCAACATCGGTCATAACATATTAACTACCTTTAATAACTAATAAACTAATCACGCAATCCTCTAAAAATAATGGCACTTCTAATTTAAAAACAAAATAGATAAAAGAACAAGAACGAAAAAACGAACAAACACCAAATCATATACCCCTTAATGACGACTAAAGAAGCTGTCGAAAGCACCCGGCTGATAGCATGGGAAAAATCCTATTTCAACTGGATCCTAACATTAGAAAGATCGCCAGAAGACTCGAAAGATACACATCAAATCATGAAAAAGAAATGATCCGTATCGTTTAATAACCACAGTACTATATATATATATATATATATATATATATATATATATATATATATATATTTATATACAACGCCACGCACGAGCAAAATGTGACACAATGTCAATTTCTTAAGCGGAGTTTAACAGGTTTAAGTTCATAGTTTTCCTTTTTCTTGAGTGGTTTCATTTTCAAGGATAAGAGCTAGTCTTCATAACTATTTAGAGAGAGTAGTTTGATTCATACCTTTTCCAACGAAATTAACGCTATATACAAATATATAACGAGTGAGATGAGAGAGATAGAGAGAGAGACAGAGAGAGGGGGAGATGAGATTAGCTATTCACCCAACTCGTCTCCCACAGGTATGATGGGGCACATGGTCACAAGTATTAATCATCCAGCAAGGTTTTAACATGCTATTCTATGGTAATAGATATGCGAGATTAGCTTGCTAACCATTACAGCACGATTGGACGCCCAAATCTCAAACCTGTTTGCCAACCGTAGCATGTAACACAAGGTCGCAAGTATGGGGATCACAAGGAGGATCGTACTTTAATAACAGTTACATGCAAACTCATTTAGAATTTGTATAAATACTAGGAGCAGCTACCCGGCGTCGCCTGGGTAAAGGTTTTTTTAGTTAGTCCCGCAGATCCATTATTACTGAATCGTGAGTTGAATCCTCGTGAGATGCCCCATCTAAATCCCTATGTAAAAAAAAATGTTAATGTCTACTATTTAAATATTAAATGAAAAACAAAATCATGCTGTTATCATTTAAACTTTATTTTTAATTATCTTCACGAATATAAATCAAATCTCTGTTATTTTTACTCAAAAACCAAGCTCTGGTGATATCTAATGTGTATATATATATTTTCTTTGTCGTTCATTGTTTTATTTTCGAAGTTTCCACCGGACATACATATAAACACAACTGCCATTTATATATGTATAGATGAGTTAAAAAGTATAAGAATCGGCAGTTTCATTAAGGTTATAGATACATATTTCAAATACATATATAAAAAACAGGGCATAATTAAGCTATTTTTCACTCGTGTATATTTCAACAAAATCTTCGATATGTAAGCTACTAAAATGTAGCAAATCATTTATCATAATTAATGCTGGTATGTCTCGTGAACGTCTGTTGTTCTCTCGGCCGGAGATCTGTTTTTTAAGTAATGAGTGACAGACAGTCTCAGCTTTTACTTATTCAAAACAGTATTATCAACAATATGTGAGGTCTGCCTCAAACATAATTATCTTTCTAGTTATTAAATCAGGAAGTAAGGCCTGTGATTAAATGCACGCCTGGTTAATGTAATACACAACTAAAAATGATCTCCATTTATTCGGACGTCAGTGTGAACTTTTACAACAATGGCCTCCATATACATTTGCAGACAAGATAATTTCCGGTTATAGAAAGTTCTAGAAGCTAATAAAAGTAAGTTTTCTGATTTCCTTTTCTTTTTGTGATATTTAATTTAAACCACAATTCTAATCTCATAAAATACTGATGTATCTGTATGTATTTTCCTTGTTAAGATTCTTGTGACCATCTTTAGGCTTAAGGTGAGAGCACTTTACAATGGACATCCCTTGTGGCATTAAGTTTGATCCGTTTTTTAATAGAATTATATGGTCCTTGTGTTTTTCAGTGTAAACAGGAATCCTTGTTTATTGGTCCGTGCATCTTGAATCCTATGATCCTGTGTTCCTCAGTGTTAAGCAGAATCCTTGTTTGTGGGTCAGTTCTTCTGTGTTAAGCACAAGCAACTGAACGCCTTTCCACCAAGGCCCTTAAATAGTTAACCAGCCACGTTTTGATTGGACGTGTTGATTGGATGATTGAATCTACGCGGCCACGAAGTGTCTATAAATTAAAGTTGTGACCTCCAGCACACTATTTAACCAAAAATACTCCAGCACCTAACAATTCTCTTAAGAGCTGGATGAAACAAAAGGTCAATCTTTAATCGGAGTGCGACTGGTTTGAATTTAGTTTTGAATTTCTAGGCCGATTGTAATATTAAAACTAAAGATTCCAGTCTGCCCTACAATTTGCATACAAATAGGGGGAGAAGAGATAGATTCAAGAAGTTCAATTAAGTCATGAGATTATTTCCCATACGAATTATTTGGGGGACAATTTAGTGAACAAGAAACAACAGGCTCATGGATTTCAATACTGAAACTGTATTTTACGTATCTTATGAAAAACAAAACAAAAAACGAAAAAGCGATATAGTGGCTCATTCAATAAACAAGCATTGCCTTAAAAGTTAATGGTAGGAAGCACCGTTTACAGTGGCAACATTTTCAAGGAAATTAAGTGTTATGAGACCTTTCACCTCCCAGATAAAGATTGTCAGCGTGACATTCGTTGCTGACCACTGCTCCTGGAACTGTTTTTATTGAAGTGATAATGTTATCCGTTAAAATCACGGTGTCTGTGGATGACTATATATATATATATATATATATATATATATATATATATATATATATATATATATATGTTGTATTTTAGGTCCCCGTATGCTTCTCTCGGTATATATTTTTATGTCTTTTTTATGTTGAAGTTGGGCGTTATTATGAAGCATTTAAAAATAAATAAAGGAACTCGATGTTATGGAGTACTGGATGCACTTAGTTTTATTACAATATTTGTAATAACGGAGTATTCCGATATCGTTACTATTAATATTACAAATATTTTACAGACACTGACATGTCATTAACAACAAAGACAAAGGATCCGTTGAAAAGAAGCGACGTTCATTTGAAGAAGGGAATCTAACGATACCGAAAATTTATGATAAAAAATAATAAAAAATAAGTGAATCCAGTACTCAATAACATCGAGTTCCTTTATTTATTTTTAAATGCTTCATAATAACGCCCAACGTCAACATAAAAAAGACACACACACACACACACACACACACACACACACATATATATATATATATATATATATATATATATATATATATATATATATATATATATTAATGTGTATGGTTGGCACTAGTATACTAGAAAAAGTAATAGTAATCCAACGTACAGTGTTTATTAGAAGAGTGCTCAATATCTGTGATAGAGCGTTGATAGATGAATGAAGTGACAAATAAAAGTTTTAGCTTTTATTCAATTATTTGGGAACGATATTTATATATATATATATATATATATATATATATTATATATATATATATATATATATATATATATATATAGAGAGAGAGAGAGAGAGAGAGAGAGATAGATAGATAGATATCAAAAGCTCAGCTGTTGATTGGAGATTGGGAAGACTATCAATGATCTGGAATCAGGGTTAAAATATTGTCTTTATATATATATATATATATATATATATATATATATATATATAATATATATATATATATATAATATATATTAACTAATAAATAAATAGATAAAATCCCTCATGCTTTGTTCATTTAGAATTCCACAAAACTTCTCTACTCGTCAAAATCTGTTCGCATGCGATATGACGTCATTTACGGTCTTTATCGGTCGCGTCTGAACGTGAATTTTTCAAAAAACGATCATTTAAAAAATTCTCCGCTTTTTCCAACGAATTTCATTTCAAATAAGGATTTACTCTGATGAAGGTCGAATTTTATTTGTGTGCGGTAAATTTCTTCCTTTTTAATCTATTATTATCATTTCATTCCATTTGATCATTTAAAAATAATAATAGTTTGAATAATGTACATATGGATAAACTCCTGACCGAAACACGTGTAATTAATATTGATTAAAATATCCTATATTATCCATTCTATACTTTCTTTCCTTTAATCATTTTTTCAACATATATATATATATATATATACCGAACCAAGTATAAATTGCCTTTTTCTGTGAAGAAGTGGGAATCACCATATATATATATATATATATATATATATATATGGTCATAATGGCAATTTAAAAATATATAGAAATGACTATCAAGACAGAGACAATAAAATATGCATGCACATGTGAAACTTTGTTATCTATTGTATTAATAACTTGTTTTTACCTCTTAATATTAAATTCTAAATAGATATACAAGAAAAAAAAAAAGAGTAAATTCCCGAAAAGATATGCACTCATCATACAGACAATTTTTAGGGAATTTAAAAAGCATAAATATAGAGGTTTCCTTTTCCTAGACCGGTGGTCAAACCAATGTTAAAGAACCCAATCTGCCCTACTATTTACTGATAGCCGGATTTGGATATTCGGATGCATATATATATATATATATATATATATATATATATATGTGTGTGTGTGTGTGTGTGTGTGTGTGTGAGAGAGAGAGAGAGAGAGAGAGAGAGAGAGAGAGAGAGAGAGAGAGAGAGAGAGAGAGAGAGAAATTGTGTGTGTGTGTGTGTGTTGCTAATATATATTCATGCTGCTTGGGTTTAAAAATCCTGTAGTTGAGAAACTCCAAGTTACCAACCTTGATTTTATGTCTACGCTACCCTAAAACACACACACACGCATGCATATATATATATATATATATATATATATATATATATATATATATATATATATATATATATATATATATATATATATATATATTATATATATATATATATATATATATATATATATATATATATATATATATATATATATAATATATATATATATATTATATATATATATATATATATATATATATATATATAACTCTGCTGATGAGGTCGAATAGGCCGAAATGTACATACAGAGATTGATTTTTCTCGATTTGTTTAGCCTTACACTTGAATAGGTATGCCTGCTAATTAATTAATTATTAATTAATTAACGTTCAAAAATTAGGTACGACTTCAATTAAGCACATATTCTCCCAAATATATCTATCTATCTATCTCTCTCTCTCTCTCTCTCTCTATATATATATATATATATATATATATAAACATATATGAAATATGAATGTTTATGTTTACGAATATAAATATGAAAATATACTTATGCATGTCAGTGGACTTCTTGGAATTCTTGCACAGTTTATCGGTGAAAGGTGGCGCCGCTTCTGTGACTGTCTTCTCAGTAACTGTGAAAAGGTGACTAGTCAGGTGCTAAAGTGGACTTCCGCTGCGAAGTCTGAAACTTAAGAGGTCTGAACCAATAGCTGCCAAATTTGAAAAGTGGCAGGAGGCTTCTAAATCCGCCCCACTTCAGTTTCTGTACGGACGGGCGTCGTTCTGTCCAGTTTAACAGTCGGACGTCAATCGGTCTTGTTGTTGCTTCACCTTGGCCGCTCGCCCACCGCTGTCCGCGTAGCCGCACACTGGAGACTACTTGATGGGTGGGAAAAATCGACATGAAAGACATTCGCCGCTCGAAATCGAAAGAGTGGAGCCATGGCTGCCCTCCAGGTACCTGTCTCTTAACAAGGCAGCGATCATTGAACTGTGAACGGCGCCCTCCTTTCTCTTTCAGATCACTTATTTACTATATACGAGTAAGCAGAGCATTCGTTTTTTTGGCTGCGGGCTGGATTCGTTGGTGACCTATCTTGACCTTTTTTTTATTAATAATACATAACTTTCATGACAGTTATTTCTTTTTATATTTCTTGATTTACATCTCTGTTTACCAATTTCTATTACGGCGTATCAAATGTATTTACGTTTATTCCAAACATTGTTACATATGCACTCGGTCGGTAGAGCGTCCGCCCCTGAACCACATGACTCCGAGTTCGATATTAGCTGTCGTCAATACAGCGTATGAGTAGCACAGCATGGGTTTATGCGGTAACGTGGGGAGTTTGTTGTAGGTGTAGCGCTACGTCTCACACCTATAGTCTCCCTGGTTTTACGCTGTTGTAAAGGAGATAGACTCCATCGCTATGTGGCTGATACCGACAATAGGCCACTACGCATACTTTAATTAAGTACACCTGTAGACAATCTACGATTCCACCACATTTATGATATATATTTATTTATAGTAATATATATATATATATATATATATTGATATATATTGATATATACATTTATTATATTATATATATATATATATATATATAATATATATATATATATTTGTATATGTCCCCATTCCAACGGGCATGTTTATAACACCAAAGATTAATCGTAAACTCGATTAATTTAAAAGTAACCCTGAAGAAATCTATCGATGAAACTCGAGTAGGTTACTCATTTCCATTCTTAAATAAATAAATATATATATATATATATATATATATATGAGGAAAAATGAGTAAAGAAAAGAAAAGTAAATGGATAAAATGAATTTAATCAATCACTTACACATGAGTTTCGGTCAGTTTCACACACATAAACTGACCGAAACACATGTGTAAGTGATTGATTAAATTCATTTTATCCATTTACTTTTCTTTTCTTTACTCATTTTTCCTCATATTGTCGGATTCAATTCCTTTTCCATTTTTACACACACACACACACACACACATATAATATATATATATATATATATATATATATATATATATATATAAAAGTGTTGTTCTGGTTCCAACGGGAGAAAAATCAATATTTTATAAAAAAGGAAGGTCCGCAAAATGTATTTTGTTCTCAGAAAAAAAATTTTTTAATTCTTTTTGTTTTACATGTGCAACACGTGTTTCAGATCTTCTGGTATCTTCTTCAGGCTTTGGTTGATAATATGAAAATGAATTCTTACATGTATGTGTATATATATACATACACATGAGCACTTCACCCTCTCTTTCCCTTTTTTTTTTTTTTTTTTTTTTTTTTTTTTTTTTTTTTTTTTTTTATGGGGTGGAATGGAATTTCATCTTTAACACTAGTCCCTCAAGCCGGTGTTCCTCCATTTGGGTGGCTGAGCAATAAAGTCATTAGCTGAATTTTTATAGCCTTTAACTTTTCTTATTTTTATTACTTTTCTAATTGGGTTGTCTTGATAAAGTTCATCAAATGTTCATTTGATATATCAAGTGTGTGTGTGTTTGTAATTTGTTTTTTGTTCTTTGTTCCGAAGATATTCTATGTTTTTCTACTTAAATTTATACTTTTTGGGTGTGTGTATGTGTGTGTCTACGTATATGTGTCTATGTTTACCTTGTATGTGTGTGTGTGTGTGTGTGCGTGCGTATGTATATGGTTGTACTCAGTGTGTATATGTGTACATATATACATACTTAAGAGTTGAATTAAGAATTAAATTTAAGTCTATTCATAACTATCTTTCTATCTATTTATCTATCTATCTATCTTACTTTGTTTATAACTATCTCAGTCTGTTTATATCCATTTATCCATCTATTTCAGTCTGTTTATATCTATCTATCTATTTCAGTCTGTTCATATCTATATATCTATTTCATCATCATCTATCTATCTATCTATCTATCTATCTATCTATCTATCTGTTTAGTAAGTTGATATCTATCTATCTATCTATCTATCTATCTGTTTTAGTAAGTTGATATCTATCTATCTATCTATCTATCTATCTATCTATCTGTTTTAGTAAGTTGATATCTATCTATCTATCTATCTATCTGTATATATATATATATATATATATATATATATATATACATACATACATACATTTTTTTTTTTTTTTTTTTTTTTTTTTTTTTAATGATATAGCAATCTATCTATCTATTTATTTCAGTGTGTTTATGTCTATCTATCTATCTATCTATCTATCTATCTATCTATTTATCTATCTCAGTCTGTTCATATTTATCAATCTATTTAACTATATATCCCTCTGTGTTTGTTCGTATCTATCTATATATGGATCTATGAATCTATCTATCTATTTCGATGTGTTTATATCTATCTATCTCTGTTTTTTCATATTTGTCTATATATATATCTATCTATCTATCTTATTCTGTACATATCTATCTATCTTATTCTTTTCATTTTTATCTATCTATCTATCTACCCCAGTCAGTTCCTATGTATGTAATATATGTATGTATGTATGTATCTTGGTCTGTTCTATATTTAATATTATATAATTTGTATATTTTGTTTTGTGGTTTACATGTTTGTGTAGTGAAGTTGTTTTTATTGTTGTGTATATGTATTTGCTTGGTTAGGTTCAGTTTGTGTGTTTTGGGTGCTTATTTGTGTTCCTACATATGTGTTTTACACATATACATAGGTTGTGGATTCTATTTAGTAGATCATATTTGCTTATGGAGTAGTGTTATTGTGTGTGTGTGGTTAAATTCGATTTAATTCGGGTTTGTATTTATCTATGAAATGTTTTTCTTTAATTAGAAGTAGAGTATAGTCATCAGTTTGATATATTGGTAGCACTCTAAATTGTCCCTGACTACATTCGTGGATATGTTTCGATACGTATAGGTTTCTATTGTTAGCTAATCTAATGTTGCTTTTGTGTAGTGAGATTCTTTTGTTTAGTGATGATGTGCATCCAATGTATATTTTCTCGCAGTTTGTGCATTCTATTATGTAAACTACATTTTTTGAGGTACAGTCAAGATTTCTATTTATTTTGAAAGTTGTGTAGGGGTTTTTGAAGGTGTAGGTTGTTCCTTCTATTATTATGTTGCATACCCCACATCTTCTGTTTCCGCATTTTGAGACACCCTGTGTAGCTTGTGTCCCAAATTTGGATGAAGTTAATATTTGTTTTAAATTTTTTGGCTGTCTCTTGCTTTTGATTATTGTTGTTGTGTCTAATATATTTTTAATTTTTTCATTATTTTCAAGTTGGTGTAATATGTTTGTGAATATTTCAGGGTTGTTTTTGTTATATGTTGAGACATATGCTAGTTGTTGTTCGTTGTTATGTTTTTTTGGGGTTCTTAATTGTTCTAGTGGTATTCTCTCCGCTAATTCAAATCCTTTGTTAATTAGTGTTGTGGGGTAGCCTCTCTGGAGGAGGGTTTTTTGTAATTCTTTTAGACGGATTTGTTGGAGGTTTTTATCTGTGACTATGGTGTATATCCTACGTGCAAGTGCATAAGGGATGGATTTTATGCAGTTTTTTAGGGTGGTGGCTTTTGAAGTGTAAGTATTGTTGTGTGTCTGTGGGTTTGTGGTAAATGTCTGTGATAATTTGACCATTTATATTTTTAATGGTGATATCTAGGAATGGTAGTTCTTTTAAGTTGTATTCTATAGTGAATTTTATTTTTGGGTGTAGGTTTTGTAATAGCTCGTGTATTTTGTTGATGTCACCCCATGAGCATTTCCAGAATATAAAACAGTCATCTAAATACCTTTTCCATGATTTTATAAAGTTCATTTGATATTGTTATCATATTCTTGTTCTATTTTATCGTATAGGTGTTCTTCTAAATATGCTAGGTTAGGGTGGCATAGGTTGGCGCCATCTTTTCCCCATAGCAGTCCCTAGTGTTTGTATGTAGTTTTTGTTGTTGAATTGAAAGGAGTTATTGTTTAGGATGAGTTCTATACCGTCAATGATAAATTCCTTATTGAATCTAGAGTGTAACATTTCTGGGTATTTCTCAATCCAAAAATGATGGCTGTTTTTCCTAATTCATGGGGGATATTGCTGTATAAACTGGTAACGTCGAATGTTACCATGTGTGTCAGGGTCTACTTTTTGTGGTATGTAGTTTAGGAATTGGATGTCATCTCTAACGTAACTTTTTATCTTTTTAGAATGGCTGTAGTAGGATGTCTATTAGTTTGCTAATTCTGTTGGTGGGACATGCTGGTCCTGCTACTCCATAAGCAAATATGATCTACTAAATAGAATCCACAACCTATGTAATGTGTAAAACACATATGTAGGAACACAAATAAGCACCAAAACACACAAACGAACCTAACCAAGCAAATACATATACACAACAATAAAAACAACTTCACTACACAAACATGTAAACCACAAAACAAAATATACAAATATATATAATATTAAATAAGAACAGACCAAGATACAATACATACATACATATATTACATACATAGGAACTGACTGGGTAATAGATAGATAGATAAATGAAAAGAATAAGATAGAAGATATGTACAGAATTAAGATAGATAGATAGATATATATATAGACAAATATGAAAAACAGAGATAGATAGAATAAACACATCGAAATAGATAATAGATTCATAGATCCATATATAGATAGATACGAAAAACACGAGGGATATATAGTTAAATAGATTGATAAATATGAACAGACTGAGATAGATAAGATAGATAGATAGATAGATAGATAGATAGATAGATATGACATAAACAACTGAAATAAATAGATAGATAGATTGCTATATCATTTAAAAAAAAAAAAAAAAAAAAAAAAAAAAAAAATGTATGTTATGTATGTATATATATATATATATATAATATATATATACAGATAGATAGTAATAGATAGATATCAACTTACTAACAGATAGATAGATATAATAGATAGATAGATAATAGATCGATAGATATCACTTACTAAAACAGATAGAATAGATAGATAGATAGATAATATCAACTTACAAAACAGATAGATACGATAGATAGATAGATAGATATCAATTGAATGAAATAGATATATAGATATGAACAGACTGAAATAGATAGATAGAATATAAACAGACTGAAATAGATGGATAAATGATATAAACAGACTGAGATAGTTATAAACAAAGTAAGATAGATAGATAGATAAATAGAAAGAAAGATAGTTATGAATAGACTTAAATTTAATTCTTAATTCAACTCTTAAGTTATGTATATATAGTACACATATACACACTGAGTACAACCATATACATACGCACGCACACACACACACACACAATACAAGGTAAACATAGCACATATACGTAGACACACACATACACACACCAAAAATATAAATTAAGTAGAAAAACATAGAATATCTTCGGAACAAAGAACAAAAAACAAATTACAAACACACACACACTTGATATATCAAATGAACATTTGATGAACTTTATCAAGACAACCCAATTAGAAAAGTAATAAAAATAAGAAAAGTTAAAGGCTAATAAAAATTCAGCTAATGACTTTATTGCTCAGCCACCCAAAATGAGGAACACCGGCTTGAGGACTAGTGTTAAAGTGAAATTCCCATTCCACCCCATAAAAAAAAAAAAAAAAAAAAAAAAAAAAAAACAAAAAAGAAGGGTGAATGCTCATTGTATGTATATATTACACATACATGTAAGAAATTCATTTTTCATATATCAACCAAAGCCTGAAGAAGATACCAGAAGATCTGAACACGTGTTGCACATGTAAAAAAAGAATTAAAAAATTTTTTTTCTGAGAACAAAATACATTTTGGGACCTTCCTTTATAATATATATATATATATATAGAGGTTAATGATTTTTGATATAGGAAATGGACCACGGCGAAGACAAGTTCAAATCCCGGACGAGGTGTTTGCATTTCACACAGCGCTAATACTCTTGGGAAAGGTATGAATCCAACTATTCTCCAGGGGAATAATAGGACAGCTTGGTTTCTTTAACCTGGCTGGGTTGATAAATATGCATATATACATTTATAAACGTCATTGATTTATTTGGTTTAGTTTCTTGTTTAATGACACACTAAACTTCCGGGGTTGTTTTAATGCAAGGCCTTCTAGAAAGGACAGTAAATGTATCATTTACCTCTTGCCAACAATTACACCCACGGCTGTGCCAAAATTTCTTGTATTTTTCTTCTTGTATGATGAAGTATTCAAAGTTTCACTAACCATTCACCTTGAACTCTATCTATTCAAGTCCTATTATTATTTGTAATCTATGTCCTTTATATTATAAAGAAAACATAAGCCATCCGGTAAGGTAGGCGTACATGAGGTTTATTCGGGTATGGGGTTTATTGTGTAGATTTCTGCGAGATGGAGTGTGTTGTCACTAGTGCGTGAGGAATCATTAGTTGGGCACGTATGTATTATAATGATGTGTCATGTGTTCGAGGATTTAAATTCGGTGCTTTTTTTGTTATTTTGTTAGGTAGTTTTACGTATGTATAGTATGTTATAGTCGAGGAAATTGGAGGTGGTGTAGTATGAGTGGGGTGCTTGTTGTTGGTGGGTGCGATGCAGAGAGAGTGCGCGGAGATGGCAGATGCGATAGAGATGTGTGGATGTGAGGGAGGAGTGTAATATGTAGATGGTAGAGGAGCAGCAGTGGGTGTAAGAGAGGTTCAGGAGATGTGATTGGAGATCGATGATAAGGATAGGTCGGGATTTCGCGTAGAGGAGATATAGTCGGAGGGAGGTGTTGGGTTGTATAGTGTAAACGGAAGAGGTGAGAGTTCGGGATTGGGCAGCGTTGGGAAGCTGATGTAGTGGATTGGACGATCGTGGTGTGCGAGAAAAACAATGGGTGGAGTACTGGTAGTGAACTGATACTGTAGATTATAGATGGGTGCACCATGGTAGGTCGGATTGTTTTCAGGGGTTGGAGATCCGCTGCGAGCGGTTGATAGAAGGGGTTCAGGACGCCATAGATATAAGAAAAGTTATGTTAAGGAGGCGTGTGGAGACTGGTGTGAGTTTGGATATAAGGGATTAGGAGAGTGGTGTGTGAGGCGCGGGCGACTGGATGCCTTTGAGATGCGGAGCACTGATATGGAAAATTAATGAATGTATCCTGTAGCGATTGTTGGATCACGAGTTAGGATATAGAGTGGGGCATCTGGACTAGGTACGTTAATGTGAATAGGGCCGCTGCGAATACTTAGTAATCTGCACGCTGTTGTGAATAGCACTCGAGCTTGTCGCGTAAGGATGTATTTGAGCGAGTTCGGGACGATACCATGATTTAGTGCGCACGCTCCACACGTGTCATAAGGAGAGCGTATAACGCATCTTAGGACTAGTGCTATTGGACATGCTATTGCGTGGTCTGCAAGTTCAGTAGTAGCCAGATTTTAGATTTTACAGGGATTAACTAGATGAAAATGTTAGAGAGAGGTCTATTAGGAAGTGTTTGATGGAGTAGGCATTAGAGTGGGTGTTGGGAGATGATGGAACGCATAGCTAACTGGCGACGAGCGGCGGGATGCGCTAGTGAGTCGTGGGTATGTCATGTGATGATAGAGCATGTAGGGTAACTCATGCGAGTAAGGTGAAGATGTGGTAGCAGAGCAGGAGAGTGGTTGGATAGATTTGTATAGAAGTGGCGTATGGATAGTATCAGAATGAATGTAGCGTTAGGTGATCGGATAGGACTGGAGTGGATTAAGCGACTGGATGAAAGCATGAGATGATTTAGAGTGAGTCGAGGAGTAGGAGAGGTATATGTGCGTCAGCGAGTATTCTTTGTGATGACAGATAATCATTATAAAGTGCTATGGGAGTATGCATCATTAGTGTGTGTTATGAGGGCCGTGACTGCTAAAGATTATATCATGTTATTGAAACTAGTCAGAGTCGGTAGAGTGTGGACATTCATAGATGATGTAAGCGTATTGATGACAATGGTGGAAGAATTATATGGAATATTAGTTAACTTAAGATACAGGTAAATGTGTATGAAGTAGGGAGTGATGAACAGGTACGAGGATGTGCATGACTGCATGTGTGTAGAGT
>CM042144.1:19678674-19706174 GCA_023376005.1 Doryteuthis pealeii
CTGTGAAGATGTACTGTCTGAACTGTGACTCACTCTGCATACGCGCGCTATGTTAGTTAGCAGATGTCTGGTGGGAATTTAACAATAAAATAAGATCAAAAGTAAATCGAAGTCTTGTGTTTATTACCTAAAAACTAACAATGACACAGGGCTTCTGATAAGGAGAAATCCCTAACAGAAAACCAGACCCGAAGTCTCCAAGAAAGTCCAGACGCAAGATCTTGGAAGATGCCAGACCAAGTCAAGATAGATAATAGAGGATCAGAAGCAAAGCCGTCCAGAAGAAAATACAAGATATAGAAGGAAGAAAGAGATATATAACATTATTATTATTTAGTGCCAGTGAAGAAGGCGCTATGCAACAACATTACTCAAAAGTCAATTCTAATCCGGACTGGGTGTAATTTATATAGACTGGAGAAGGTTTTAAGTTTTAGTGAAAAGAAAATAGGAAGAGTAAGTAGGAAAGTAATTTTTTTTAAATATTTAGAAGAATGATTTGGAAATATTATTTTTAAATTTTAAATATTGAAATTTAGTGTTGTATATTGAAGTTTTTTAATATAATTCTAGCAAGGAATGGTGATATTTATATAAACCACGTCTCTGTGGTAAAGTATTGAGATCGAAATGGCAGAGGATTCTACGATACGACGTGTGTTTCGATTGTGGATAAAAGCGACCATTGAAGATTTCTGCAAAATTAAATTGTGATTTGTTAATAATTGTGTGTTACTAACGAATTGGATGTATTTCCAAATTTTAGGTCTTTAGAGTGTTCATACAATCGTTTTTTAACATTTCTGGCAGTTTCACCGATGTAGACCTTATCGCATTGTTCGCAACATATTTTATAAACACCGGCATTGGATACATGTTTATTTGTGGAGTTTTAGTAAATGTCTAATTGTTTGACTTGAGCTTTTTCGGTTTATACGTATGGGAAAGAACATCTCCACACTCAACGGCAAGCCTATTAAGCCAGTAGAACAATTCACGTACCTAGGTGGCAATATCTCATCCACAGAGAGCAATGCTAATACACGAATAGCAAAGGCATGGTCGGTCACAAACAAATTATCAGTCATATGGCTTTCATTATTCTACTTATGACTGGATTTATAATAATGTGTTCGGTAAAGGCAAGAAGCAGGCGATATCCCGCACAAACAGTCACAGATGCAGACTATGCTGATGACCTTGCACTTCTTGCAGATACACCGGCACAGGCTGAGTCACTGCTACACATCTTGGAGGAGACAGCAAAGAATATCGGCCTCTATGTGAACTCCGGTAAAACAGAGTTCATGAGTTTCAAAAAGAAAGGAAACATCTCCACACTCAGCGGCAAGTGGTAATATATGTGGTAATATCTCATCCACAAAGAGCGATGTTAATACACGTAGCAAAGGCATGGTCGGTCACAAACAAATTATCAGTCATATGGAGGTCCGATTTCTCTGACAAGCTGAAGTGACAGTTCTTCCAGGCTGTGGTTGTATCAGTGCTGCTATATGACTGCACCACTTGGACCCTAACGAAGCGTCTTGAGAATAAGCTAGATGGAAGCTACACAAGAATGTTGCATACAGTCTTGAACAAGTCATGGAATCAGCACCCCACAAGGAAACAGCTGTACGGTCACTCCCCCCCCCATCTCACAAACTATTTGAGTGAGACGGACAAGGCATGCAGGACACTGCTGGAGAAGCAAGGACGAGCTCATAAGCGACATTTTCCTGTGGAAGACAACACATGGACATGCAGGTGTGGGGCGCCCACCAAGGACCTACATTGACCAGCTATGCAAAGATGCTGGTTGCTCCGCAGAGGACCTCCCAGGTGCAATGAATGATTTGGAAGGTTGGCGATAGATTGTCATGGATATCCGTGCTGCAAGCGCGACATGATGATGATGATGATGATTATTGATTGATTGATTGATTGATTTTAAAGTCATCTCAATATTTATTTATTTATTTAGAGTTCAACATTTTGTCTAGTCCTTTTGATATCTGCAACAATTGTGAGACGCTCTTTGTCTTCTACCTTCCCTTGGGCCGCCCTGTCGGCTGGGGCGTTAGAATGCACCGACTGCACCTCTGCAGAGGGGTAAGACTCCCCCAATGGGGCCACCTGTTGGCCGTGGGTGGCGACCCGTGATGCTTAAGGATAGAGTCCAGGTGGATGAGCAGTTCATGACATGCAATACTCCACTTTGGCCCTATCTTGGGCTAGACGGGCGGTCGGAGAGGCCCCCTCCGATCAATCGGCTGGTCACGTCAAGCCCTATCACCCATATGATTTTCCCAACCCTATTGCCTTTATGGCAAGCCCCACCCCTTTATCATATAGGTGCTAGAAGGCGGTGGCTGCGGGTCTACATGTCCTGGGAATGACGTTAAACTCTATCTGATGGTGAGGTTCCAGTTTTAGAGTTGGGGAATGTGGAGCACCCCTTCATCACCATTGCTCCCTGGTCCACTCTGACCCGGAGTGGTAGTACCTGTTAGGGTCCCATCTATGGGTTAAATAGAAAAATGTATTTATAAAAAAATTGTATTATCCATTAAGAATTGATTTATTTCAAAACTTTATCGGCATTAAATGACCCACTGAGGTTGATATGCCGTAAAACAAAACAAACAAACCAAACTTCCCTTGGGTGACAATTCTTCAATGAGGGTTCTGTTTCAGGTCGTTCGTCTCTCCGTAGGTTCCATTTTCCTCTGTTATTTTCAGTAACAAAACAGAAACATATTAGTTTGCTCTCAAAACTTTATTCCCCCGAATACTTTTCCACCGATACATTTTTAACCCACTCGTATAGGGAATACGTTTTTCCAAATTGTGTTCCACATTTTTAATGTATTTCATCTTGTGCTGTCATGACTTAAAATATATATCTTCTAAAACATGTTTTTCCTTTATGTTTTTTTTATACGCTGTAGGCGTTTTATCCTAATAACGAAAATCTGGGCTCAAATGTTTGTGGAGTTTTCTCTCCAAAAACAATTTCTATATTTGTTCAACAATTTACACAAGAAGTAAATTTTATGGAAATCGAAATTAAGATAAAAATAAATGTGATACAAACGATTAGAATATTTACGGTTCTTATAACCATTATTGTTATATTTAACGAACTTTACTTTTTAAATTCAAAAACAACCTTCTGCATATTAAGCAGAAGGTAACTCAAACTCTCCTAATGCTGTTCAGAGCTTTTCATCAGAATTAGGAAGTTACATGAAACTCCCTAATAGATAATCCTTGCCTCGGGGATAAATAAAGATTCTATTATCCAAATCTGAAATCCCTTCGAGCAGTTGCAGGCTAAAATATCATCGGGTCATGGAAAGAGCTAGCCCTAGTTTGTGAATGGTTTAAAATTACTCAGCGACAAAAAAGTAAACTCTCTTCGACAGCGCTTACATATAGGAATTAAATATTCATAAACTAATATTTTATACATTGTTTCTATAATATAAGGGAAACAAATATTAGGTGTATGACCCTAAACTGCATCCATTGGCAAGGATTTAGTTCTGAACTTTGGAGAATGTGGAGTAGCCTTTCAAAACTACGGGTCACTCTGACCCAGAGTTGCAGTACCTGTTGGATCACATGTAATGGTGAAATAGATGTTTTAAAATAATTTGCGTTGGTTAGAAATACTCGATTGCGTGTAACGTATTTGTATAAATAATAACCGATTGAAGCTATTATGGTTTACTAAGGATTATTATTATTACTTACATTGAACGATATTACTATACTCAATAAACGATTATCATTATAAAGGAATAGTTACTTAAAATCATATATGCATATACTATAATTATTGTATAATAATAATTGAAACTATACAACATTATGCCAATTATATACTCTATATCATTTAATTGTTTGCAAACAAATAATTATATTCAAATACAAAAAATGCAATACAAAAAGGTGTAAAATAGACCTGTTTTAAAGTTATTATTATTGGATGGGAATAGTTGAACGATATAACTGTGCAAATAGATGATTATTATTAAATAGAAATTGTTATTCAAAAAGTATGATTGGAATTGTTACTTTAAACAATATAATTGTTTTATAAATTAGTATTATTGGATATGAATCCGTGATACCATGAATGTGTGCAGATTATCAGTATTTGATAGGAATATTTGATATGATATAAATGTGAGAAAACAGATGGTTGATTAAATATTTAAAATACATGCAATGGAAGATAAAATGTATAGTTAAGATTCTTAGGTCCTCTATATTTTATTGTAGTTTTGTTATATGTTTTTCCACAAATAGGAAATGTGGTGTGAAGATCTGAAACGTTAGAAATACTATTAGGTATAACCTTCTCATGGGAAGTTTATACCCCACAGCATTTCTAACGTTCTCAGATCTTCACACTACATTTCATTTTTTCCTTTTTGAAAAAAAAAATATAACAAAAATACAAACTAATATTGATGTCTACAAAATGACATGGACAAAAGAAAACTACTGATATCCGCACACTCATAAAATCAGAGAAATTAACAACATAGAAGAGAAGTTTATACCCAAAATCATTTCTAATGTTCTCATATCTTTTCACCACATTTCACCTTTATTTGATAGTTAAGATTACTATTAAACATTTAGTAATTTATGAAATGTTTGCATTAGATAACCCGTAAGGAATTGATATTCCATTAAACTTATCATCATCAGGTCGCTCACATAGCACATTTTCCATAACGCTCTCTCAACACTTGTCCCTATTAGTCATTATTACTGGCAAGTCCTACACGCGGCATGTGGTGCTATTTGAAGAAATAGTATTAAATAGGAATATTCAATATTCCTATCAAAAAATAAATTGAAATTATAATGATTTTTCAGAGAACTGATCAATGTTTGTGATGGTCAGTCCAATGTGTAGATGTCCACAGGAGAATGTCACTTATGACACCGTTCTTAGTTCCTCAGCAGTGTCTATCATGTATTGTTCTTCCTACTTGGACAGTTTGTGGGATATGAGGTATGGGGTGGTATAATTTATTTCTTGCTAAATATCCCCAACTATTGGATGTGCATGGCGACCAGAGATGATTAAAAACAGAATCCTGATGAGTGAGCAAGGTTCGACATTTAACTCACCACCTTAGGCGTTACTTGGGCAAACTGGCAGTCAGAAAAGACCCCTCCTCTCAATCGGCTGGTCAAGTCAAGTCCTCGAACCTATATGATTTGTGCGATATGAGGTAAGAGGCGGTATAATTTCTTTCTTGCTGTTTTTTTCCAGGTTTTGTTCAAGACAACAGGCAGCATCTTGTGTATTCCCTATCTATATTTTCTCCATGAAATTTGTTAAAGTCCAAGGATTGCAGTCATAGAGTAGCACTGCTCGGCTACAACTCGAAATAATTATTGCTTTATCTTATCTCAGAGCCAAACCAAACCAATCAATTAACCCTACAATGGCACGAGAAGGATGACGAATTTCAATTGTTATTTAATTAGCTTTTAACGTGACTCATTTAAGTACAGAAACCAACAAATTTAGTAAAAAAAATTTTACACATGCAGATAATACACATATAATTGCCGCTGTAAACTCGCATATACGTTCATTCAACAGAATTTGGAGGGCATTACGTCAACAAAGAATGTATAGAATAAAATATCTATGAAATAATACCGTTGAACTTTTTACCTTCCTTCATTAATGATATTTGTCAAGTGGTTGGTAGTTTGACTGTATTTTCCGGCATGTAATCCCTTGGTTTATTTTATGTCGAAAACGTTTGTTTTAATGATTCTTGTTAGGTATTCAACATTTTAGAATGCATTTTAATCGAGTTAATCCATAGATCGGACCCGAACTGGTACTACCATTATGTCTCAGAGTGGACCTTAGAGCAATTCCAAAGAAGGGATGAATGAACACTTCTCAGAGATTCGGAATTGGAACTTCTAGATGCCGTTTTATGTCATACCCAGAACACATTTGTCATAGGTCATACAGTAAAGTTTCTTGTAGCCATTTTAGGCTGCAGGTGATAACACCTTACAGTTGAGATCCCTTCTATGATTAAGGGTGATCCGTTTTGATTGGAATCCTTGTGTTCCACAGTGTTAAGCAGAATTCTTGTGTTCCTCAGTATTAAGCAGAATCCTTGTGTCCCTCGGTGTTAAGCAGAATAATTGTGTTCCTCAGTGTTAAGCAGAATCCTTGTGGTGTTAAGCAGAATCCTTCTGTTCCTCCGTATTAAGCAGAATCCTTGTGTTACTCAGTGTTAAGCAGAATTATTATGTTCCTCCGTGTTAAGCAAAATCTTGTGTTCCTCCGTGTTAAGCAGAATATTTGTGTTTCGGTGTTAATCAGAATATTTGTGTTCCAGTGTTAAACAGAATCCTTGTGTTCCTCAGTGTTAAACAGAATCCTTATGCTCCTCCATGTTAAGCAAAATCCTTGTGTTCCTCAGTGTTAAGCAAAATCCTTGTGTTTCTCAGTGTTAAGCAGAATATTTGTGTTCCAGTGTTAAACAGCATCCTTGTGTTACTAAGTGTTAAGCAGAATCCTCCGTGTTAAGCAGAATTCTTCTGTTCCTCCGTGTTAAGCAGAATTCTTCTGTTCCTCCGTGTTAAGCAGAATCCTTGTGTTCCTCCGTGTTAAGCAGAATATTTGTGTTCCAGTGTTAAGCAGAATCCTTGTATTCCTCGGTGTTATGCAGAATATGCGTGTTCACCAGTGTTAAGCAGAATCCTTGTGTTGTTGATCCACTCGTCCGTGTTAAGCACGAGCAACTTAACACCTTTCCATGAAGGCCCTTAAATAGTTAATCAACCACATATACGAGCGTGTTAACTGGTCGTAGAGTCTATAAATTTAAGTTCTGAACTCCAGCACACCTTATATGGGAAAAATATTCGAACACATACTTAGTGAATAAGAGATAGACTGTGCTAAGTAAAACATATTTCATCTATGCCCACGCACGTATAATTTTCTATTAGATTTGTATGTTAGTAGGGAAATTCACATCCCGTTTTTCTCCCTGACAATCTCAGTGCAAAATATGTCCCATTATAACATTTTTACCAATGTTCTCTCACTAATAAAGCAATTTTTAGTAAATGATGTTTCCACTGTTCTTGTTCTTGTTTGAGTATATAGGAGTGCGTTAGTCTTGTGTGGCCAATGCATAATCGGGACACAGTGACTTTTTCCTCAAAAGCAATTCTGTATTTTGAATTTCATTTGTTACAGCGAATAATCCAGAGTTTGAATATCAGTGTGTGTGTATGAAAAATAGATCACTAATTAGGACTGAGCCTATTCTAGTAGTGACTATCCCAACTACAGTTTAACAGGTTTTAATTCAAAGTTTTCCTTCTCCTAGACTGGTTGCTGAACCAAGGTTAAAGACGCACACAGCATTATTGTGTAGCTCCCATCTATCTTTTTCTCTAAGCACTTTGTTAGAGTCCAAGTAGTGCAGGAATACAGTAGCATTGACATGACTACAGCTAGGAAAAATTGTTGCTCTATCTTATCAGTGAGATCGGATTTCTATATAATCAGTAACTCAACCCCTATATCCGTTGCACCATGTGTCCAACTGAAAGGCTCCCAATTATGACATGAAGGCTCCAGAGTTCAACAAGGAGGATCCCAAGTTCGATGAAAAACAGCTGAAAAGGGCTTTATAATAAAGCAATATTAGAAATTTCAACATATATTGCTTATTTTTTCATTTGTATATAACTATAAAAGTAAAATTGGTATCAGTACTAGGACCTTTGATATTTTTAATATTCTTAACTGGTTTATCTAATGATATAAAAGCCATTTCGTATGTGGCGGAAGAATACACCGAGTACACCTCTGAAGAGGGATAGGACCCCCGCCAAATGTAGCCACCTGTTGGCCGTGGGCGGTGATCCGTAAAGGCGAAATCCTGGTGGTTAGACAGTCCATGCAACACTCCATTGTGACGCTTACTTGGGCTAGACGGGCGGTTGAAAAGGCCCCCTCCGATCAGTCGGTTGGTCGGGTCAAGCCCTAGCACCTGTATGACTGACCAACCCTATTGATCTTATGGATCCCCTCCCAATCATTTTTATCAAAAACTTTATTAGAAGGCAGTCGCTAAGGATAATAGTGTCCTGGGTATGACGGTAAAGTGCATCTAGTCGAGAAATTTTTTGAGCTCTTCTTTCTAGCAGGTCAATTTGACACAGATTTGTGTTACCTTTTAGATTCCCATCTATGGGCTAACTAGATGAAAATGGGTTGAGAACTGTTTGTTTAAAATGTGTTTCAAGAATGAAATATCCAACAATAAATATCTCAGGGTTGACATGCCTAAAAACTGACCAACCAACCAACCAACCAACCAACCAACCAGCCAATTACTAACATAAAATCATAAATGTAACAAGATGGCTTCTTTTGTCGGCGTCAACTAATTTTTTAACGAAAAAGGAAAAGTGTAGAATACTTTTTTGTATTAGTGTCATTGGGTTTGTTTAGGTGCAAAATGCAAAAATCGAAAATATCGAGTACATTTTTCGTTTTGCATATTGTTTATATATACAGGAAAGATTGTAGTGTTAATATTAAACGATTTGAAATGGCTGTCAGATAAAAGGGTGACATTGGGATTCACACTTAGTTCATCTCAGTCCGATGACACAGATATAGATACAATCATACAATTGTTTATATCAAAATAATTCTCGTTTTTAAAAATGCGAGCGGACAGTCAGGAAGTAGAGATCGACGCAGAGAGACCGGCGCGCACAGACCGACACAAACAGTTGGGTCCCGGGGATAGTCGAGTTTGGATCGAAAAACGAAATTTGGCACTGAAAATTTTTTACGGGAATTTCCTAATTAAGAAGATTGCAACTAGAAAAATTGACTTTTGCTGCTGAAATTGATTCCAGAATTTCGCATAAAACAGAACGCCAAAAGAAGCTCATCCTGTTTTTATTTATCCAAACAAGTGTGCAAAACATATTCATATATTATTCCTACTTATCATATATGAATAAAAACAGTTGTTATTGTTGATGGTGTGTTGACTGATTTTTTTGGATTGCCAGGAAACCCGGCAGTTTATATCTACTAATTTCTCAACCCGTCACAAAGACACTCCGACTGAGTTGCGTCGATCCCAGTTCTACAGAGGGTATTGAAAGAGCAGCTGACCTGAGGCTCATCCAGTAGTGCTTGTCATAATTCATACCGTTACCACATCACACTATCCCCAGGACCCCAATCCAATACAGTGTGATATTTGGGTGACGTGCAAGGATCCAAAGTATCATATAAATATAATTATCTGCCGTTGATGATAAACCATTATAAAAACAGACCATTATAAAAAAAATAGAACATTATGAAAAAATACAAATGTATCTGAATAAATTGCAACAGTACAGCCACTTACTTATATCTCACAAACCATCCAAGTAATACGAACAAGTGGCCTACATATTGGATTGCTATATCGTAGTAAGCGAGTTTGAACTTCATTCTTGCCATTAAGTTTACCATAGTGTTGCGTAGCGCCTTCTTCGCTGGCACTAAATCGTATATGTTATATACTGGCATCAAATTCTATATATGTTATATAGCGGCTTCGTTTCTGTAGGAAGCGCGTGGTGTAATGGTTAAAGTCATGGGAAATGGACTCGTCGCCCCGAGTTCAAATCCTGGACGTCGTAAATGCATTTCACTTAGCGCTAATACCTTTGGGAAAGGTATGAATCCTAATCTCTCTCTATCTATGGGTAAATAGCAGGGTAGACTGGGTTCTTTAACCATGGCTAGGTAACCAGTCTAGGAGAAGGAAAACTCTGAATTCAAACCTGTTAAACTCCGCTTAAGAAATTGACCTTGTGTCGTATCCTGCTCGTGTGGGGGAGTTGGTAAATATATATATAGCGGCTTCTTCAAACTCCCACTGAATCGTATACGTTGCTGGCATACTGCGGGTGTCGTCTCTAACCCTAGACGATATATGTAGTGGTCGCTTAATGAAATCACAACTCATCTGTATGTAGGAGGAGATTTAACTTTTTATTTCTTTTCATTCCCTCGTGGTGCGTGTGGGTAGTGAGCTTGACAATGGGAACTACTAATGTTGCAGGCTGGCGATCGGGAGGTGAAAGGGGTGGACGCGCCTCACTGCCCGCTGGCAGCGATTGACCGCAAGCGTCGGTCACTCCGTTCGCCGTCTCCTCCACACTGGGGTCTGTTCACTCTGACCCCTTTTTATATATCTCAAACGCCTACGCGTTTTCTTTGTTCGCTCCTTCCAGGAAAAAGTCCTTTGTCACCTTTGTGCCCCCCCCCTCTGTTTAATTCAACCGGAAATTTCTATTTCCGTTTGTACAATATACAACATTAGGACGAATGCCCATGGAATATGTAATGAACCCCCTCAGCCTAAGCTTTGGTTAAATAGTACCACTACTGTTTTTCGACAAGGATGGATATGGCTTTAAATATCACAAGGAATTTGATATGCCATTAAATAAAGAAACTTAATATAAACAATGAATACTGGGAATTGCTGGAGAAGAAGGGACGAACTCATAAGCGACGTTCTGCTCCAGGCTCCAATAAATGGACACGTCCGTGTAATCCGACCACCAAAACGTTACATTCAAACATTTATGCTGACACTGACACTAATGCCATTTAGAAGAGCTATCAAGAACGATACATGATATAGAATCAAAGGAATCCGTTCTATCAGTGTGACATGATAATAATGATGATGATGATGATGTTGATGATGGTGTTGATGATGAACTAAACAAAGTTAAATTATCTCTTCCAGCTTTATAAACGCTGAGATTAAAATACCTTCGTAATGAAATCCATTACCATAACATCTATCCGTTTGAATTAATAATGGATTAATTCGTTGGTTTTACGCGATGTCAATCCATATTAGATTATTAAATGTCAAAATAGATGTTTATTGCAAGCAATTATATGATTTAAATTACTTAATCATAATTCTTTGAAAGTATCAGAGCTCCAAGTTGGCGGGTCTTAGAATATGCTGATAGCATCTCCTGAATTTACGGCTTTTATATAAAAAAAAAAAAAGCGGCGACTTTGTTATGATACTAAAACATAACTGATGGGGACGCTCCCGTTCTGCAGATCTGGGGAATTTGAAGTACCATTTTAGTGTCATTACTCCCATATCCACTCTCACTCAAAGTTGTTGTAATTGTTAGAGTCCCGTCTTTGGCTCTAATAGATCTAAAAAAAAAACTGATCTAGAAAAATCTTTAAAAAATAACTAAATAAAAATGTAAATTTAAACCCACATAAACCGTATTTAAACTGTATAAAAAAAGCATTGGGAGTCATATCTAAAAAATGAAGAAACAACTAAATAAAAAATGTAAATTATTCGTACAATTAATGTGATTACCAAAAGTCTATGCTTAATATAGACTCATACAGGTTGATAGGAAGTTAAAATCAATCAATAAAGTAACAATTCCTGATACAAATAATTCGCACACATATGGTTTTAGGTTTGCCTGTCTAATATTAAGTAAAAAGTAAAGTCGACGGGGCGGCCTAAAGTCAGTATCAGTCAGTCAGCGAGGGAGTCTATCCCCTTTTCAATAGCGCTAGACCAAGGAGATTGTTTTTAGCATCTGAGGTGGAGCACCACACCTTCCATCAGCTCCTTACTTTACCGCACAGATCCATGTGCTACTCATACTCTGAGTTGGCGGGGACCGGTATCGAACTAGGAACCTTGTGGTTTCTAGCCTAACGTTCTACCGACTGAGCTACGTTTCAAATATACTTATTTGACTTGTATATGAAGCCCTAATGAGTAGTACCGTTCCGTGTCAGTGGTGGGGGGTCATTAGAGAAGGTATTTACGCAAGCCGTTCGCCACGGGTCGGCAGTATGGTGAATTTCAATTGTAATAGATCCTCGAAGGTAGCTTGCTAACCACAGCCCTGTCGACTAGAGCTGTATAATACACTGACTGCCCCTCTGTAGATGGGTAAGGTCCTAAATATCCCCACCATTTTGAATGTGCGTGGCGACCTGTGATGATTAAAAACAGAATCCTGATGAGTGAGCAATTCTCGACATTTAACTCACCACCTTATGCGTTACTTGGGCAAACGGGCGGTCAGAGAAGGCCCCCCTCCTCTCAATCGGCTGGTCAAGTCAAGTCCTCGAACCTATATGATTTGTGCTATATGAGGTAAGAGGTGGTATAATTTCTTTCTTGTTGTGTGTTTGTTTCCAGGTTTTGTTCAAGACAACAGGCAGCATCCTTGTGTATTCCCTATGTATATTTTTCTCCATGAAGTTTGTTAAAGTCCAAGTATTGCATCCATAGAGTAGCACTGCTAGGCTACAGCTCGAAATAATTATTGCTTTATCTTATCTCAGAGCCAAACCAATCCAATTAATTAACCCTACAATGGCACGAGAAGGATGACGAATTCCAATTGTTATTTAATTAGCTTTTAACGTGACTAATTTACGTACAGAAACCAACAAATTTAGTAAAAAAATATTTTATACATGCAGATAATACACATATAAATGCCGCTGTACTTTCACATATACCTTCATTCATCAGAATTTGGAGGGCGTTACGTCAACAAAAAATGTATAGAATAAAAAATCTATGAATTAATACCATTTCAACTATAGTAATCATAGCAAACCTCTATTTGTATCAAATATGTGCTAGAAGGCGGTGGCTGAAGTTCTTAGTCTCCTGGTTATGTTGTTAAACTGCATCTAGTGGTGAGGTTCCAATTTTGGAACTCTGGGGAGTATGGAGTACCCGTTCATTGCTATTACACCCTCATCTACTCTGATGTGAGTGGTAGCAACTGTTAGGATCGTATCAATAGGTCAAACATGGGTTGAAAAATGTGTTAAAATGAATTTGAAAAAAATTGAATATCCAACAAGAATAAATAAAATAAACATCTTTGGCATAAAATAACCCAAGGTTTAACATGCCGCAAAATTCAACGAACTAGCCGACAATCCAGCCAACCAACCAACCAACCAGCCTGCCAACCAATATACTAACCTTTACACCACGATAGGACGCTAGAATAATGATACTAGAGGGTTGACTCCATACTCTCCAGAGCTCCTGAATTGGAGATATCACAGTTTGACGTCACATCAAAGAAGCTG
Source organism: Doryteuthis pealeii (assembly GCA_023376005.1). Taxonomy (NCBI): domain Eukaryota; kingdom Metazoa; phylum Mollusca; class Cephalopoda; order Myopsida; family Loliginidae; genus Doryteuthis; species Doryteuthis pealeii. The sequence continues at coordinate 19,691,897 of CM042144.1, forward strand.
ATAATTGTTTCGTATTAATCATAAATTATAAATTAGATTTCGTTTTACTTGTAATCTTTCTAATGATGTTAGTTTTCTTCGCTTACGTTGGTGTTAAGAAACAGTTTTTGACAATGTAGCCAGTTATCTAAATGTAATTGGTATTAAGGTAAAGACACTTGTATATGAATATTCTGAAAGAATATCACTTTGTTTTGTGTCTACTAAAATAAAACTATTTTCATATCGGCAAACAATCATGAAATATTAGTTTTTTTCTGTTTTTTTTTAAAGTGCTATGTATTTAATTAAAAGAGCGAGTCAATTAGAGACAAGTCTTAATTACGCAAATGAACTGCGGCTGCGTAAAAGAAAACACAGAAAACTATTTAATGATTGCAAGATGGAAATATATTCGTATTCCCCATTTCTAGCTTTATCCTAATTTCAGGACACCAACCGAAGAAAGAAAAAAAAAGCAAACCCGGATATGAAGCCCGTAGGTTCTTTTAATAAGAAATTAGTAGAAAGTTGAAAACTAATTAGAATTTTATGACATCTAAGAAGTACATTAAATTATGAGAAGTAGTGAGTAATTATTTTTCTAATCATATATGTATTTGGATTATTCAGACTTAGAGAAACATTTTTGTAGCAGTAAATTAGGTATGAACCCAACCTGTTGATGCATAAACTACCTACTACCAACATAATTAGATCTCATAAAATAAAGAAATTAAAAAAGACAAGGAGCCGGCGATATCTGTAGAAAATATTACAAATGCAGACTACACAGATAACAAAGGACTTCTCACAAATACACCTGCACCTAGCTGAACCATTGCTGTATATCCTATAGAAGGCAGCAAGAATCATTGAACTCTCTTCAAACTCAGATAAAACGGAGTTCATATGTTAAAAACAAGATAGAACATATCTTTACCCCGGTTAGTAACCCTCTGAAATTAGTTGACTAGTTCACATACCGAGGTAGTAATATCTCATCTACCGAACTCGATGTCAGTATACACAGAGGAAATTTATGGACTTCTATAGACATATCAAACACATGGATGTCTGATCTCTTAGATAAGATAAAGCGAGAATTCTTTCAGACTGTAGCGGTTTCACTACTAATGTATTGCTGCAACACTTGGACATTAACGACAGGCTTATTTTTAAGTCAATGCTCACACGCGCGCCCACACACCTTCCTACATCCCACTCCGACACCTACACCCCATATATATATATATATATATATATATATATATATATATATATATATATATATATATATATATAAAACAATAACAAAAAACAAAAGACTTCTCAATTGTTACGACTTACATTCCTTTCAGTCTCATATATCCAACGCGTTTTTCTTCTTAGTAACATCCTAGCCATGCCAAAACATTCATTAAAAGAAAATGTGTGAATCGCGCGATCCGGTTTATAACAACTACTCTAATCATTGATTGGCTGAAGAATTGGCCATTCAGATATAAAGAGTTCGAGGATCGCGTTGTCGGAGTCTAATTTCTTTTTTTCTTTCTTGGCGTTGCACAAGGGTGGCGGGTTGGAGTTTGATCGGCTCCAACGGGGTCTGGCTGGCTGAGGGTGGTGGTGGTATTATGTTGAAAGACCCGAAACCCCCCTATGAAGCTAGCCAATAACATAACTGACGACGCCACCTTGTGCTAAGTCTAGCGTATTTCAAACATATATATATATATATATATATATTGGGGGTCGCAGAACATCCTACTTCTGCTTCGGTTGGGTGACACTTAGAGGTGGACCTCGGCTGTCTAAATCAAGCACATAAATTTATAGTAAGCCCACTGAGATGATAAGCTCTATGAACCCTTTTTTCTTTTCACTCCTAGATTTTCTGATAATTTGAATTCAGAATGTTTCTTTTACGATAACCATTACAACTCAGACGCCTTCATTTATATCTATTTTATGTAAGTCCATATACATTAGCATTAACTCATAATGAATCGATTTGTTGTTAGCTTATGAAGTTGTTTTTCTGCTTTGATTAAACAAAACTTCGGTACATGTATCTCAAAATAATCGTGAGTCATTTAATTTCGCTAAGTGCTAGCTTTGAAGAATTACAGTCATTAGTGTACAAACTTTATTCTCTGTCATGTTACGCGTCTACAGTTGGACAACCCACAGTTTAAGTACTTGTGGATAAGGTAAAACTTATTTTGTAATTCAACCCAGTGAGAGCAGAAATAAGATAGGAGTTTTAGTGAAAAAGATAAGTTCCTATGTCAGCAATTAAAATACGTGTTTTATCTCTTTCAACTAATAAAATAAGCAGCTACTGACACAATTTTACGGGATGGATTGCATTTACCAACAATGTTTTTGTTTATCATTACATATTTGACTTAAAATACTTTAGCTAAAAAACAAAACAAAAAAAAACAACAACAAAAAAATATGAATGAAATATCGCTATGATAACGATTCTCATTTGTTTTGTTTTGTTTTACGGCATATCAACCTCAGTGGGTCATTTAATGCCGATAAAGTTTTGAAATAAATCAATTCTTAATGGATAATACAATTTTTAAAAAAATACATTTTTCTATTTAACCCATAGATGGGACCCTAACAGGTACTACCACTCCGGGTCAGAGTGGACCAGGGAGCAATGCTCCACATTCCCCAAAACTCCAAAACTGGAACCTCACCATGTAGACATGTAGACCCGCAGCCACGGCCTTTTAGCACCCCTATGATAAAAAGAGGGTTGGGGCTTGCCATAAAGGCAATAGGGTTGGGAAAATCATATAGATGCTAGGGCTTGACGTGACCAGCAGATTGATCGGAGGGAGCCTCTCCGACCGCCCGTCTAGCCCAATATAGGGAGTATTGCATGTCATGAACTGCTCATCCACCTGGGCTCTATCCTTAAGCATCACGGGTCGCCACCCACGGCCAACAGGTGGCCCCATTGGGGGTGTCTTAGCCCTCTGCGGAGGTGCAGTCGGTTCATTCTAACGCCCCAGCCGACAGGGCGGAACGATTCTCAGTAATTGTTTGCTATAAAGAAGCATTAATAAACCCTTGATCGATTTTTAATACTGAAATTAGTCGTTTTAGCGAGTAATTATAAAGTTTTAAGTAAGTAATGATAATAACGATTTACAAAAATAATAAATTCAAGCAACTCTTCTTAAGGCAAATAATACGTTTTCAGTTTAATGGTTTCATATGTTTCTATCTAATATTGCTAATTTATAAAAGATCTAAGGTTTCAAGCAACTCTTTCTATTTAATAATAAACCTCATTTGCTTGTATCCTGTGTAATACCAATGATTCATATACAGTTATGTGTTTTCCTATTTAAAAAGGCAATCATTTAGGCAAGAAACTGCGAGTAACCAAGCGCCATTGACTTCATTTCTCCGCAACCATATATATATATATATATATATATATATATATATATATATATATATATATATATATATATATATATATATATAATAGAACGACTGTAAACATAATTATTAAATATATATATATATATAATATATATATATATATATATATAATATATATGTATGTATATAATGTAATAATTATGTTTACAGTCGTTCTATTGCTAATGAATAATGTATACATACATATTGTTCAATGATAATAAATAAAAGCTAAACCTTTTATTTGTTCATTTATCTCTCTCTCTCTCTCTCTCTCTCTCTCTCTCTCTCTCTATCTATATATATATATATATATATATATATATATATATATATCCGTATACATAACCTTTACACTGTCCATAAACACACACACACACACACACACACACACACACATACATATATATATCCGTATACATAACCTTTGCACTGCCCATAAACACACATACACATTCAAAACAACACCACATACATCCGCATAACATTTCATCCAATCATACACATCCTAGGTCTATTAAACTTTTTGTAATTTTCGAGTTTACTTGCATTTGAAACAACGTCAGCTGAAGATTGTTTGCACTTACGCATGCATGAAACCGAACGGTTGCGACTGTTCCTTTGTCATCAAATAAATAGATATGTAATACCTTTATATATTTATTCAATTTTATTATTACTAGCAAATTTATGCACCCGCCGGGTGCAAGTTTTTAAGTTTTAATATAATAAAATATCATGTTAAATTATAAAGGCTAATAAAACTAAATAAGAATGTAGGCAAAAAGATTTGGAACAGAGGGGGTATTATCGAAAAATAGAACAGCTTTGAAACTAACTCTTCCATCATTTTCCATTACTCCCGTCTTTCATTGGTAAATTTTCCTAATTTAACTCTTTACTTAAAATAGGAAGTAAAGGATAATATTACAGTTATTTCTTCTTCTTAATGAATTTCTTTTAAGATTTATCCCAGAGATTTTTGCTCATATTCAATAAGATAAAACCAAACAATTAGAAATCAATAATACTTAGCATATATTTATTAAAATCAATTTTTTAAGATCAATATGCAAATTAGCCTTCCCATTCACACTGTAAACCACTATTTTGTTGTATATATAAATACAATTGCGTATTATTAGTATGTAGATATGGTCAACAGTCTTAATAATGTAAAAACAATTTTATTATTCATTGAGGTTTAAATAAAAATAAAATCATGGAGAATGTGATGTAAATAACTAAGGGAACTGTGAATTGAGTAGTAATATAGTTTCGGTTACAGACAGACAGACAAACACACAATCTCCATTATAATAATATATATATATATATATATATATATATATATATATTAATATACCAAGCGTGTTGGTAGATCCTGCGGAGAGAAAAAACCCGGCAGAGAGTTTGATTGTAAAAATATACTACCAAACATCAACCAGGAAGAAAAAAATTTTTGAAAAAAAGAAAGGACCAAGATATTCGTACCAACAAAAAATAATCTATTGGTATAGTATTTGGCCAAAAGAAAAAACAATTTATATGTATATATATGTATATAAGAGATATATATATTCATATAACCGCTAGGAGAAGCTAATTTGTAAAAAGTGCTCGATACCTAAGTAGAGCCAAGTAATAAAGATAATCTACTGAGTCAGACGAACCTACTATTAGTTTTGCATAAAGCTCTTCAGGGCTAAAATCTGACTGAAGAAGAAAAGGAGCAATACCAATAAATACTACTAACCACATTAATCATTTAAATTATCAAATCATACTGTCTGACACGGTAGATTATCTTTATATATATATATATATATATATATATATATATATATGCGTGTGTGTGTGTCTGTGTCTGTGTCTGTCTGTCTGTCTCTGCATATGTCTGTGTATCTCTGTGTGTGCATTAGTATGTCAATATTTTATAAGCCTATGTGTGTGTTTATTAGTATGTCTTCATATTGGTAATAAAGGACTCTTTGCTCGTAAATTCCTACCATAAAATAAACTGAACCCACAATTTATGTCCGTGTTTTTGCAATAAATGTTTTATTTTTCTTGCACCCGTTATGTTACATCACTAAATATATTTCCTTTATTTATTTTAATATTCACTTCAATGTGTATATTCTAAAAGCTTTTATTTTGTGAGAATGCTTAGTTTTAAAGTGGGGGCTCGTTTTTACACTTCAACTTTTTACTCGTAAATTCCTACCATAAAATGCCCAAGCCTAATTTTATGGCAGGAATTTACGAGTAAAAAGTTGAATATTACTTTTTGTTGTTGTTATTTCTTTTCTTTTTGGCTTTGGTACTCTAAAATAAAAACGTCAGATTTTAATCCTCGTCGACGAAAAAACAAAATTACGGTCATACAAGGAGGATCCAATTTATGCCTAAATTGTAAAACGAGCCCCACTTTAAAACTAAACATTTTTACAAAATAAAAAATGTTAGAATATGCACATTGAAATGAATATTAAAATAAATAAATAAAATATATTTTGTACTGTAACATAACGGGTGCAAGGAAAATAAAACATTTAATACAAAAACACGGACATAAAATGGGGGTTCAGTTTATTTTATAGTAGGAATTTACGAGCAAATAGTCCTTTATTACCTTTATATTTATGGGATATGATTTGTGTGTGTGTGTTAACGTTCATAAGCATGCGTTAAGAATTTGATACTTCTAAATAGATCATGAAAAAAAACCTTCCCCTTTTTCTGAATTACAATAGCTTCACGTTTGTTAGAAATCAATTTCCCTTCATATTATTTGGCCAGTATTTATTTTCACTTCTTTTTCACACAGGGAAAATAACTTTAAAAAATAGCCTTTCACTTTTACTTTCGACGCTTTTTGTTTGCACCGAGCAGTGGTTTTTATTCTTTCTTGTAAAAAAAATAAATAAATAAAACGGAATTCATTATATATATACTGAGCTTCATTAGTTTCTGTCGTGTCCTTTATATTTAACTGGTCTTTGAAAAAATCACCTATGAAAAAAAAAGTACTTCTCAGACAAAAATAACTGGGCATTGAATGGGAAGTTCTACCGAGTGCAAACGTTTACGCATAAACGGATTTAGATAAAGCTAGGTGACAGGAGATGTACACAGGTTTTTCTATTGATTATAATCAACTATTGCTTTCTAACAGAGGATATACCTTATATATATATATATATATATATATATATATATATATATTTATCTACCCCTCCACACGAGCAGGATGCGATACAAGGTCAATTTCTTAAGCAGAGTTCAACAGGCTTGAATTCAGAGTTTTCCTTCTCCTAGACCGGTTGCCTAACCAAGGTTAAAGAGCCCAATCTGCCTTACTCTTTATCCTTAGCTGGAGGGGGAGTAGGATTCATACCTTTCCCAAGGGTATTAGCGCTAAGTGAAATGCAATTACCACAGCCAGGATTTGAACTCGGGGCGACGAGTCCATTTCCCATGACTTTAACCATTACACCACGGGCTTCCATAAATGGGGTAAATGTATATAAGCCCATGTATCTCATAAGATGTCATCTAAAATACTTGACTTTCCACTACGTCACTGCTTACGTCACTGTACCCGAAAACGTCATAACATAGAATAAATACACTCAAAAATTGAGCATGCAATATTAGACAGTCCTCATTGTTTTTTAAAACAGGTTTTAATAGATACATCTCCGGTATCATGTATCTATATATAGTTTGTTTTATTTTAATAGATATTCAAAGTTAATAGAACTTAGTTTTGATTTCAAATTGTTTTATTTCTTTTTACTCCTTAATTTAATGATTTTATGATTTATGGTTCAAACTCTCCGACATTTAATTTTTAACTTCTACCTCCTCAAGCAATATCTTTCAAAACTTATTTTACATCGCCCGGAGGGTGTTTTCTTATTTTGCTAGTCTTAGTAAACGCGGTCGAATCCCACTCACGCTATTATGTTCACTTTCGGACTTATACCCTTGGGAAAGGTTTGAACCCCCTCACCTCCTCCTGCTATGGGGTGAATAGTACCACTACTGTTCCATAAGGATGGATTTGGCATTAAATAACCCATGAAGGTTTGTCTATGAAATTACGTCTCTGTAAAGAATAGCTGGGCATTGAATGCCAAGTTGTGTCACGTGCAAACATTCACGCAAAAACAGATTTCGGTAAAGAGACGTCCAACAAAGGATGATAACTTTGAAAATTATTTGTATTAGTTATAAATACTTGATACCCTATGATTCTACAAACAAATGATTATTATCAAATATGAATAATTACTTTAAATAATATAATTTGATAAATTATTAGTATTAGGTAGGAATACTTGAAACAATGCAAATGTGTGCAAAATAGTTGTATTAGATAGAATACCTGATATCATATTACTGTGTAAATAATTTGGTTTGGTTTTGTTTTATTTTACGGCATATCAACCTCAGCGGGTCATTTAATGCCGAGAAAGTTTTGAAATAAATCAATTCTTAATGGATAATACAATTTTTTTCAATACATTTTTCTATTTAACCCATAGATGGGACCCTAACAGATACTACTACTCCGGGTAAGAGTGGACCAGGGAGCAATGGTGATGAAGGGGTGCTCCACATTCCCCAAACCTCCAAAACTGGAACCTCACCATCAGATAGAGTTTAACGTCATACCCAGGACATGTAGACCCGCAGCCACCGCCTTCTAGCACCCATATGATAAAAATGGGTTGGGGCTTGTCATAAGAGCAACAAGGTTGGGAAAATGATATAGGTGCTAGGGCTTGACGTGACCAGCCGATTGATCGGAGGGAGCCTCTCCGACCGCCCATCTAGCCCAAGATAGGGCCAAAGTGGAGTATTACATGTCATGAACTGCCCATCCACCTGGACTCTATCCTTAAGCATCACGGATCGCCACCCACGGCGAACAGGTGGCACCATTGGGGGAGTCTTACCCCTCTGCAGAGGTGCAGTCGGTGAATTCTAACGCCCCCGCCGACAGGGCGGTTATTAAATATGAATAATTATTTTAAATCATATAATTCAATAAAGTATTTAATATTAGGTAGGAATACTTGAAACAATGCAAATGTGTGCAAAATAGTTGTATTAGATCGAATACCTGATATCATATTACTGTATAAATAAATGATTTTAATCAACTATTCCTTTCTGTAATCCTTTCTTTGTTAAAGGGGTTTGAATATGTTTCTTCCCACTATTTCTTATTCGTAAATGTAAAACAGGTGGCAAAATAAGTTACAGTTAACCTTGTACTTACACATGTCAGGGTATTGCTATCTGTACACATATATTAAATGTATACTCGAATTTTTAATTTGCTATGAGTTTAGGAGCGACTCATCAAGTGCACCTGTTAGTTTTACAAGATGATGTCATGATCTCCTTATGGCATCGCATCATTCTTAAAGTTTTCGCGTTGTTGATTTGCTTGTTCTACTCAACTAGATACTTAAAAGGATTACAATCATCAGATGATAGATATCTATTTCTGGCAATTATTTCATTCGCTATTCTTAATCTTAATTCAATGATGTATTGCCAATAATTTGGAGATTATGTATTTAGGTCTTCCGTAATTTTGCTGGTTAATTTTCGGTAGTCCATTACCAACTACTGAAATTTAAATTGTCTTCTTATATATATTATAATATATTATATATAATATATATATATATATATATTATATATATTTGGGAATAAAAAGGCCTTAAATACCATGGGTATCGTGATTATGGACCATTTCCAAGAGTGATCTGAAGAAGCTCTTGAGCATGCTCTCGAGTGGAAATGGTCCATAATCACGATACCCATGGTATTTAAGGCCTTTTTATTCCCAAATAACTTTGCTCTGTTTACAATAATTAAACATTGAGCTCTCATACGGTACCTGAACTCTACAACAAACTACGGGTAGAGAATTAGGACCCACCTAGAATCACCTTGTACCAAGAAACTTGTTACCACACCAAAGAGTATATATATATATATATATATATATATATATATATATATAAAATAATAAAATTCGAAGGCAATACAATGCGTAAAAAATAAAGACAAAAAGATGTTTTATATGTCTAATCGATTTCAAAGCAAAGCTTTATCATCAGAGTGTATTTTCAGAAAATACACATTTTTCAAAATGTTATTTTACAAAATAATACATTTTTCTGAAAATACACTCTGATGATAAAGCTTTGCTTTGAAATCGATTAGACATATAAACATCTTTTTGTCTTTATTTTTTACGCATTGTATTGCCTTCGAATTTTATTATTTTATAACATACTTAACAATGCTTCAAGCAAATTACCAATTACTTTATATATATATATATATAATTATATATATATATATATTATATATATAAATATTTTTTTAGATGTTTGTTTATTTTTTTATAGAAGCATTGCTGAATAAAGTATATATATTAAATATTTTATATTTTTGCTCTACCATATGCGACAAGTGTGGCGCTTAGTGAACAATAACAAGCACATTCGGGGCCTTTATGCTTTTCGGCGAAAGAAATAAGATTTTTTAGACGCTAGTATCATTAACAGGTTAATTTCGCAAGTATTTCTCGGTGCTGTATCGTGTCTGAAACAGTATAGTGTCTAAGCTATCCTGCTGAAGTCCCAGTTTCGATTTCTGTCGGAGGAAAATCGTATATATATATCGCTGATGAGACTTAATAAAGTTGAAACAGTCTGTACGATATTCTACACACCGAGTAATTCTTTGCGAAATTCACTTGTCATTGTTATCTTCTATAATTATCGAATTCATGCGATATTCGCATTGTAATTGCCTTCAAGCAAAAATATAAAATATTTAATATATATATATATATATATATAATTGATAATTTTGAATCATATTACCACGACCAGACAACTCGGCAAACACCATTTGCGACATCCGGAGCACTGGACAGCTGTTTCGACCTCCTTTTGGTCTCATCAGCAGTGCATACCACAATCTCCGCCACTAGAGATTGAACCAGTGGACCACAGCGTGAAGAGCGGGGACTTAACACACTGGGCCACCAGCCCATGCCACAAAGGTGCCCTTGCCCTCTGTAATCCTTCGTTAGGATACATGGCAATATAGGTTAAGTGACTGCGCATTTGAATTATGTTACCATTGACTAGATGATTTGGCATTCTCCGTTTGTGGCATGGGCTGGTGGCCCAGTGTGTTAAGTCCCCGCTCTTCACGCTGTGGTCCACTGGTTCAATCTCTAGTGGCGGAGATTGTGGTATGCACTGCTGATGAGACCAAAAGGAGGTCGAAACAGCTGTCCAGTACTCCGGATGTCGCAAATGGTGTTTGCCGAGTTGTCTGGTCGTGGTAATATGATTCAAAATTATCAATTATATATATAATTCCTCTATCAAAAAAAAAAAAATTCAAAAATTCAATATATATATATATATATATATATATATATATATATTACTAAAAGTAGAGGAATCATATGTAAATAGGGAGGTGATATTTTATTATGGAATAAAATATAAAATAAAGGGGATACAAAGGCCTTTTCGACCGGTACTTTTTCAAGTATATACACAGGTGACAATTAAAAGTCAGAATGTAAAGAAATTAATAAGAATGAATGGGGGTAAACCAGACTGTGTGTGTGTGTGTGGGGGGGGTAATGCAGTAAAAGTACGACCAATAATTACCACCCGACCTGCATTTCGGTCTTTTCGCAAAGATGTACTCCCAATCTTTCAACAAAGTAATGTAATTTATAAGTTTAAATGCCAATGTAATTTGGTATATATTGGGCGTACATCCCAAAGACTCGAAATTAGAATAAAGCAACACGTCCCCTGAATACTTCGCAATTCTATCACTAACAATATATCCGGGCTATCCCAAGCATTTGACTCAGCTATCGCTGAACACTCATCTATAAATGCTTGGTTGACTGACTATACAGATGTGTGCTTTTCCGTCTTGCACAGAGCCAGGTCCAAACAACATCTAGCAGTCCTTGAGGCTGTTAGTATTTCTTTTCTCAGACCTACTCTGTGCAGACAAACACCGAGACGCTCCAGCTATTTACTAGGAGGTATTCATAACCCTGGTTTAACCTAGGACACACACACACACACATACCCCTCTTTCCCCATTTTTTGTCCCCCCACACTCTCTGGTTTACCCCCATTCGTTCTTATTAATTTCTTTACATTCTGACTTTTAATTGTCACCGGTGTATATACTTGAAAAAGTACCGGTCAAAAAGGCCTTCGTATACCCTTTATTTTATATTTTATTCCATAATAAAATATCACCTCCCTATTTACATATGATTGCTCTACTTTTAGTAGTTTATAAGTTTTCATGTACCAAATATATATATATATATATACACATATATACATATATATATATTATATATATGTGTGTGTGTGTGTGTGTGTGTGTATGTGTGTGTGTGTGTGTGTGTGAAAAAGGAATGACTTACCGGTGAAATTGTTCTCAATGTTTAGTTGATACAAGTTTTATCAAGATAAGTCAGCATTGTAACAATGTAACAATGTAATAAAGTGCTAAATACGTAAGTAGAGCGAATTTATTATTATACCATGTACAGAAATAACCTACTCGAGTTTCCCCATAAGGTCTTCAGGGTTAAATCCACTAAATTAAGCAAGATATTGATTAATTACAACTAACTACAGAAGTTTATGTTGTAGTTATGTCCGTTAAAAACGGATGAGCCATTAATGAACGCTGGTGCATTCTTTTGAAAGATGAATGGCAGACGCGGTGTTGGTACGTCGCAATGAAGATGGTAACAAAATTATTCAGAATTTTTTTTCAAAAGGTCAAATATAAACATTATGAAAAGTTCTCTTTAAATTTTAAATTTCATAAGAAGTATTATATATATATATATATATATATATATATATATATATATATATATGTGTGTGTGTGTGTGTGTGTGTGAAGAAAGGAAGTGAATCCGACGGTATGTAGTATATTAAGAAAAATGAAAAAGCACAGGTTTAAATGTACAGGTACTACCACTCCGGGAAAGAGTGGACCAGAGAGCAATGGTGATGAAGGGGTGCTCCACATTCCCCAAACCTCCAAAACTGGAACCTCACCATCAGATAGAGTTTAACGTCCTTCCCAGGATATGTAGACCCGCAGCCACGGCCTTTTAGCACCCATATGATAAAAAGGGGTTGGGCTTGCCATAAAAGCAATAGGGTTGGGAAAATCATATAGGTGCTAGGGCTTGACGTGACCAGCCGATTAATCGAAGGGGCCCCCTCCGAGCGCCCGTCTAGCCCAAGATAGGGCCAAAGTGGAGTATTGCAAGTCATGAACTACTCATTCACCTGGGCTCTATCCTTAAGCATCACGGGTCGCCACCCACAGCCAACTGTTGGCCCCATTGGGAGAGTCTTAACCCTCTGCAGAGGTGCAGTCGGTGCATTCTAACGCCCCAGATGACAGGGCGGGAAGAAATTGATGGATGTTTTATAGATGACAGGAGATGAAAATAGGGTAGGTCGGGCTCTTTAACCTTGGCATGGCAGCTGGTCTAGAAGAAAATAAACTGTTAAAAATTGACCTTGTGTCACATCCTGCTCGTGTGCAGGATATATATATATATATATATATTGTGCTAACAAGCGTCTGTTTCAACTCTATGAGAATTATAAAATGTAATTGTTTTTCTTTATCTATAGCTTACTGTCAGATTTGATTTCATTTTTCATATTCTTTCATATGCTTATTACTAAAATTTATAATACATTACCGTAACTCAGGAAAATGATTCCTTTTTTTTTTTAGCAATACACAATTTGCAACGGAAAAATAATTTTCCTTACGACATATTTTGATCCACCAGCTTCTGCCCATTTAGTCAAAACTGTTACTAAGAGTTTCACGTGAAGTAACTCACAGTCATCATTTTCGGTTTAATGAAATAAGTTTATATATCATAGTTATGTGACGAATGGCCAAATAAAGATTAAATAAAAAAGAGAACAGTTGTTTTGAGCTTTTCATAGAGAAACTTGCAGTAGGGAATATCTCAGAAATAATGCGCGTTTAGATGAAAATCGTAAATGAAGATTTTACATATGTTTATATTTTGGGAGATTATGTGCTTAATTGAAGTCATACCTAATTTGTTAATTAATTAATTATAATTAAATGAATTAGGCGTGCATATCGGTTTAAATGTAAAGCGTAAACAAATCGAGAAAACGTCGGCCTTCGCCATTTCAAACACATTGTTTGACCACTTCATACTGTCGTGTCATAAGTCACCCAAAAGGTGCGATATACAGATCAGTTTAAAATAAACGAGAAATTCTGGGGAAGCCAGCTAGTGTAATGGTTCGAGTGTCCGCCTGTCAGCCTGACAGGTAGGGCTTGAATCACGCACAAAGCACTGCCCTGTCTATAGCTCTACTGATGAGGCCTAATAGGCTAAAATGTACAACAGAGATCGACTTTTTTCTCGATTTGTTTACGCTTTACATTTAAACCGATATGCACGCCTAATTCATTTAATTATAATCAATTAATTAACAAATTAGGTATGACTTTAATTAAGCACATAATCTCCCCCCAAAATTGTCGGCCTTCGCCATTTCAAACACATTGTTTGTCCACATTGTTTGTCCACTGCCTTAAGTCACCCCAAAAAGTGCGATATACAAATCAGTTTAAAATAAACGAGAGACTCTGGGGGAGCCAGCTAGTGTAGTGATTAGAATGGCCGCCTGTCAGCCAGGCAGGTAGGGTTCGAATCACGCACAAAGCACTGCCC
>CM042144.1:19708674-19723674 GCA_023376005.1 Doryteuthis pealeii
TATATATATATATATATATAAAGCAATCTGCAGACGCGCGTTTCGGGGTTTACCCCTCATCAGTGCAGCTAGACTTATTTTTCAGCAGCTACCTCTGGTCTGGATCGAGACCCGAACGAACTTTCGCTCGTCAAGTCTCTTACCGATGGGTCCACAAGCAGCTGCCTAGAATAGAAGGCAGAATAATCGCTATATTTCCTAAACCGGAAATAAACTCACCAGAGGTCTCTAACTTGTAAAAGAAGTGAGACTAGCATTTCGCCGAAGCGGTGAATTTCGCAATTAGTCCCTTCTAAAACAGAGTGCTCAACCTGAAAATTAATATATATATATATATATATATATATATATATATATATATATAATATATATATATATATAATATTGGGAGATTGGCTGTATTTCTGTCTGTATCCAAGACTGCATCACAGATTATTTTTACAACATTCCCAATGCTTGCATAAGTCTATTAATTAGTAATTTATAGTCAAAATCCTTAATAGATGGAACAAAGAACAGCATTGCGTTATATACACTGAAGATTTCAGTAAGCTATTTTTAAAATTATTTTTTACCCTCGCCCCTTTTTTCAGTGAAAAGAACTTAACTAAAAAGTTTACAAATAAATTACTGCCTACGATTTTTTTATAAAAGTTATGTGGGAAATTTGAAATAATTATTTAATTAATAATTCATAGATGTGTGCAACATTTTATTTGAAGGGGGCCGGAGTAAGTTTCCATTTCAAATTGTTTTATTTTTTATTTACTAATTTAATAGATTTGATGATTTTAATTACTAATGATACAAACTCTCTTTTTTCTTTTGCTAGTATATATAATTCCTACATATGTAGATCTCCTTCCAGCACGTGTAAATCATACTGTGGTTTTTAAGCTTGGTTCATTTTACTCGGATGGTTTATCTAATAGGAGGTCAGTGGCCATACAACTGTTTTTATTCGGTTGCTTCTTCGATACAATAATCTTATTTTCAATATATTTACTACTTGTTTGGCTGAAGCGGAAAAACGGGGTTTTTCTTCTGGAATATTTTGCAAAAGCAATAGGGAAGGCTAGATGTTTTATTCTAGAACAGCACTAGGATCTGTTAGCCGTTGGAAACTTTAATTAGTTAACGAATAGCTCAGTCGGTAGAGCGTTCGGCTAGAAACCACAAGTTTCCTAGTTCGATACCCGCCCTCAAAAACTCAGCGTATGAGTAGCAAAGGGATCTGTGCGGTAAAGTAAGGAGCTGATGGTAGGTGTGGCGCTTCACCTCAGACGCTAAAATAATCTCCTTGGTCTAGCGCTAGTGAAAAGTGGATAGACTCCCTCGCTGCATGGCTGATACCGACAGTAGGCCACCCTGATGACTTTACTTACTTCTGCTTCTACCAAAGACACCGTAACACTTGTGAAGATCTTAAACAAAATAAGTTCGTCCTCTTGTTGCCCCCTCGCCACTGTTCTTTAATACTCGGCCTGGCCGAGACGTCACAACTCTCGTCTCGCCAGCTACGAGACTTGCCACTATAAATCACCGCCTCAAGGACATTCACGATTTTACATCCACAACTAGTCGGACTCGGCAAATGTTTTTCTTCCGCCCACACGTGCAACATGCCACCCGCTGTCTCTTCGATCGACGGACCGTTGTTGGCTCATCACAGGTTCGTGAATTTTGCCGTTCGCTCTCGCTACAGAAACAGAGAAAGACAGCTACCCAGGCGAGATATCGTCATATATTTTGCCGTACATATCGGTATATTAAGAAATTGCTTTATTTATACTGAATGAGTAAAGATCACACACACCACACAAGGATTGATGGATGTTTGGATGTTTTATTTTACGGCATATAATACTATTTTGGATTATTTAATGCCGAATCAATTAGTTTTTGATATCAAGTTGCTTACAGTCCTCGTGTTACATAATCGTGTGCTTGGATAATAAGGAGTTGCAAAAGAATCAGTTTTATTAAAAGTAAATTATGGATGAAAAAGAACGTAAGAAATATTTTGGAAAAGTATTTTGAAAGGAAGAATCTAGTTGGATTGCATTTCTGTGAATTGTTTATTTAAACTGTTTGTTTGAAATTGCCAATCAGAGAAATGCCGAAGTTAAATATTTTCGAGAGAATTAAAGAAATTGGAAAGGATTGTTTGATTAACATTCCAATTTACTTATATAATACAATATAACAATATACAATGGAATTAAAATATACAGAAATTATGACGTAAGATTAACTGATTAACGGTAATTATAAAAGATGGGGCGAATAGTCGAAAAGTAGACAGTGAGCGAAGGCAGCAAGTGTCAGAAAAAGCAAGCACGACGTAGACCTGTTAGCCTATCCAAAAAAGCTGCCCTTTTTCTTTATTTGTTTCCTCTCCCCATGAGTGACACTTATCTGACAAGCGAGAGAGTCATAGATTTACTAAATCTAATTCATCATTGGCAATTCAGTCTCGAAAGACTATGTTAAAAGTTTTTGTGTGCCCCTGAAGTTGCAGCGCCTCCTGTGACTATGAAGTCCTATGTTTGAGAAACATTCTCGACCACAGATTTTGCATTTGTAGGTTGTCCCTGTAGATGATGATGTTCCGATGCTTTGTTGCCGTTGTTTTCTTATGGACCTCTTCGCTTCATGATGTTGTATCAGGGTGACTTCTGACATGTACAGTCCTCTATGGAGATTCTGCCTCCACCGAGAGCGGCCTTGAGCTAAATTTTCCCAGCTGGAAGGGACAATGCCAAAGCACCTGAGATCATTTTTGCAGACATCCTTGAATCGCAAACTAAATCTAATTATGCCGATCATATTATTATAAACATTATTTCTATCTCTCTTTGTATTAACGATTACTATAGATTGTCACGGGCATAGTAAATATTGTTGACAAGAGTTGCAATCGAGTTTGTTTTTAATCAGCACAGCTTACCATGGGTCTTAATTTATTGGTCGTTTTCACATACGAAGAAACGAACCCATATATAAGAACGAAGACTCACTACGTTACACTCGCTTTTGCTTAAATCTTCGCTCATCTAAGTATTGAAAAGGCTCATCGTTGCTTAACTTCAGTGATCTAACGGGAACTCGGGAAAGGTAGACAAACACTGGACAAACATCCAGTTTCCATAACATCCCGTGTTTGTCTACTTTTCTCCTAACTTCGAAGTTATCGGACCAGTGATCAATGAAAAGAAACGTGCGACCCCCGAATTGATTTTTATTTCTTTTTGATCTGAGGACCTGACCAATGACTTCAGCAGTTTCGCCCAAAAGAGACGGCCAACTTCTTTTTTAAAAATCGAAAAAGGGGGAATATGGGCTGGCCTGTGAGAATAACAGGGTTGTGGATTGATACTGCCACAACAAGTGAATCAAACTCTTACTTGAACCCGCGAACCTTAAAATGCTCAAAGCACGGTTATTTATGTGTAAATTGTGTACGTTAACACTTAGAGGTTAAACCGCCCATTATTTCATATTATCGCTTGTACAGGACAGCACATTGCCGACACATTTATATTAATTTTATTCCCTTTTACTGAGTTACGTTCTATCGCTACAAACCTTATCCGGTGCCAGTATCTTTTTCGATTTAAGTGCTTGTTGGGCTTTAAAATTAATGTTATTTGAATCGTGTTCAGCCGCTGATAATTTTGTCGGTGGCAATTTCTGATACAGGGTCCGGTAGAATGATCCCACGGGTTTTGAACGGATATAAGATTTTAAAAAGACAACATATCTCCTATTCAAAAATTATCTTTACTATATATTTATCAACCCATTCGCACTAGTAGGATTTGACTCAAGGTCAATTTCAAAAGTGGCTTTGAACAGATTTCAGCAAAATACTGGGACTTAACTTACTCTGGTTTCCGGGATCCTTCTGGTTCTTTAACCACGTGGGTAAAATCATGAGCGTCGATCCCAGGGGGCCATCCCCCAGGCAACACCTGTCCTTTCGATTTAAAGGGGCGGGGCTGGGTTTATTACCCAGTGCCTGAGGCGCCCCCTTGGGAGGTAATGCCGAGGGGATAGACGCAATTTTTAAACCCGCCACCAATGAGTCTCAGCCTGTAGGTGGTCCCACGTTAATAGGGCCTTGTGCATGACTTTGTACAAGTGGGGTACGAGGATAATAACCTGGGACTGAACTCTATCGGGGAAGTGAGTATGAGTGAATAGAGAAGTTTAAAAGTGATTGGACGAGTGTGACGCACAAATAAAAAGCAGAACAGCCGTCAAACTCCACAACGAGCTTGAGAGATTGTATGGTAATCCAGTGAGATATCTTCGATGTGGTAGCTTGTTCTCTGGAGATTAGTCGTGATTCAGCCTATCAAATCGAGCTGGGCTTCCATAAAACAAGAGTGCAGATAAAAATTTTGAATCTCCTCGTAGTATATATTTACCAAGCTCCCCGCATGAGCAGGATGTAACATAAGGTCAATTCATAAAGCGACGTTTAACAGGTTTGTATTCAGATTTTCCCCTCACCTAGACTGGTTGTCTAACCAAGGTTAAAGAAACCAGTCTGCACTACTGTTTACCCATAGATAGAGGGAGGGTAGTTGGATACGTACATTTCTTAAGGTATGTTGGTTTTACGGCATGCCAACACTTGTATTATTCTATGCCGAAAACATTTTTCATTCTTGTTAGGTTTTAATTTTTTGTATTCAATGTTTTAACAATCATTTTTAAAACGCATTTTTAAACTATTTAACCCATAAAAGGAATCCTAACTGCTACTATCACTCTGGGTCAGAGTGTGCCTGGGTTTAATGGTTATGAAGGGGTACTCCACACTCCCCAGAGATACAGAATTGTATCTTCCCCTATAGATGCAGTCTGACATCTTTAAAACCCTAAGCCCCTCAACCACCGCGTTTTAGCATCTATATGATAAAAAAGGTTGGGAATTTACCATAAGAGCAATAGGGTCGGGACAATCATATAGGTGCTAGGGCTTTGACGTGACCAGCCGATTAATCAGAGGATGCCCTCTCCAGACGCTCGTCTAGCCTAAGTAAGGGCCTAAGAAGAATGTTGCATGTTATGGACAAGTAATTTATCAGAATACCATCCTTGAGCATAACGTGTCTCTACCCACAGCTAACAGGTGTACTCAGTAGGAGGTACTTTACCCCTCAGCTGATGTGCAGTCAGATTTTATACTGCCGCAGCCAACAGGGCGATATTTCTAAGGTGGTTTGTGGCTTCTTCCGAGTTTACAGAAAAAATAAAATTATTTGATAATCACGTGGAGTATTGTGGGTTGCATTCTGGGTTAGATTAGATGTGCTCAGTTTTTTCGACACGGCCAGCTAAAAATAAATTCTGAGGTTAAACGATAGATTTATTTCTCAATGCATAAACTGTTTGTAATCATCTTGAAAGCTGCTCTTTACATACACAGATGCGAAGACAGTAATTCAAATATACAAACGAGGCTAAACTGTATACATGCATGTAAAGAAATATGTCACTTGTACAGATTCTCCCAAATAAACACATCTCTGATTAAATGTAAATTCAGTGACATGTTTTTTGGAAGAATATGTACAAGTGATTTTGAATAAATACAGGTAACATATTTTACATACATATTTACATGCACAGCAAAAAATATATGTCTTGATATAAGGCACAAATCCGTTCAAAAAACAAAACAAAAAAAATCTCCCATAAATTTGGTATGAGCTCTCTAATTGGTAATTTAGATTAACTTTCACTACTAAGCATATAAGCAATGATCGTTTCCCCGGAAACTTGATCCCTCTGTGATCGTAAAAATATATAAACAAACCTACGTATTTCATTGTCTATAAACACTAGTCCCGCTACAGCAGCTGTCAGTGGCCGAGGGGATAAGATATCAGGCTGGCAAACATTCAGTCTGAGTTCGACCCTAGTTGTTGTGTTTAGCCACACTAAAGAGGCGTGAAACGCCTAAACACGTGTCTGTGGATGACTTATTAATATATATATATATATATATATATATATATATATATATATATAGTCATCCACAGACATGTGTTGCGACTCATCAAGTCTCTTCGGTGTGGCTAGACATTTTTGAGCTACCTACAACCGGGAGAGAACACTAATCGATTCAGCATCCGTCGGACAGCTTAACCGCTCGGCTATCTTCACCCACAGAATGCGCTGGGGATTTTAACTGTTTTAATACACAAATGTAATACACAAATCTGCATGTATGTAAAGTCTGCCATAGAGTATACCATCCCTTTTATAGGAGAACGTTTATATATATATATATATATATATGTGTGTGAGTGTGTGTGTGTGTGTGTGTATGTGTGTGCGTGTGTGTGTTTTCTTTATTCATTATAGTGTACAATACATTTAAGGTGGGATTGTTACCATTGGTTTCAAAGCAGCATGTTAACCACTTATCGTCAAGACAACGAAAGAATCATACTAGCGTATGGCTGTATAGCTATCTATATATGAGTTTAATCCCAAATATGATCTCCAAAATATTTAGAAATTACAGAAACGTTTATTACTTATTGTCAATGACGTTTATATAATTTTTAAGTTTCCACAGTTTTCTAATTTTCTACATTTTTGTCGATGCATTTTTTGGAGGCGCTGTGTTAGGGCTTTCATACATGTCACTGGCGGTAGCGTTAATAGCGAACTCCATCGGAAACAACTGGCAAACAGTGTTGCCAATAGCCGCACGAATAGTCTCTCTGCGTCACCAGGGCTTTGCTGACATTAGTTTTGGGAATACCCTCGTATAAAAATGCAATGACAGATTTAAAATATAGTCATTATTAAAACGAGGAAATATATGCACCCTCTGGGGGTAAGTATCTAAGTTTCAATGTAATAGATATTATATTAAATCAGAAAGGCTAATGAAACTAAATAAGAATGCAGATAAAAAGATATTAAACAGAGGGGAACATAAACAAATATAGAACAACCGAAACTTACCTTCCTTCACTCCTGTCTTTCATTGCTAACTTTTCCTAATTGAACTATTTAGTTAAAATAAGAAGTAACGAATAAAGTTAGTTATTTCTTTTTGTCAATGGATTTCTTTTAAGGTTTATCCGCAAGATTCTGCTCATATTTATTAAGAAACACCAAACAATTGGAAATCAATAATACTAAGCACATACATATTAAAATCAAATTTTTAATATCAATATGCAATTTAGCTTTCCCGTTCGCACTGTACACCCTTATGTTTTGTGTATCTAAATACAATTGCATGTAATTAGTATGTAGATAAGGCCAACAGTATTAATAGTGTAATTTTTAAAAATTAATATTTAAGGTTTAAATAAAAGTAAAATCATGGAAAATGTGACGTAAATAACTAAGGGAATTGTGACTTGAGTTGTTGTGCTGTTCAATTCTGGTTTATTTATTTACTAATACATTTGTAAACAAGTGTGAATTTATGCATATAGAAGTATTTATTCACTTTAATATCCTACGATAGTAGTCGTTTGATAATTTTTTAAAATCCCTTGAATGAACCTGCGCATAACAACTGTGCAATACATACATACTCACCTAAACCCAATTATGTACAAAGATACAAACACACAATCATACCAGTGTATTGCAATATACAGTATGTGACACAAAGTCAATTTTTAAGCGGAGTTTAACATGTTTCAATTCAGAGTTGTCTTACTCTTAGACTGGTTACCTAGCCATGTTAAGGACCCCATTCTGCACTACAATTTACCCATAGCTAGAGGGAGTGTACGAGGACGCATACCTTTTGCAAGGATATTAGCTCTATTTGAAATTCGAACAGCCATGTTCAGGATTTGAACTTGGGTTGATGAGTCCATTTCCTACGTCTTTAACCATTACGCTAAAGACCTCCAAAAAGTCCCTTGTATGAACATGGACATTAACTATGTCTTTGAGAAAATCAAATACATACTTACCTACTCCCAATTATGTACAAAGACACAAACACCCAATCATACACGCGTATTGCGGTATATGTATTTACCAAGCCCTCCGCACGAGCAGGATGTGACACAAGATCAATTTCTTAAGCGGAGTTTAACAGGTTTGAATTCAGAGTTTTCCTTCTCCTAGACTGGTCACCTAGACATGGTTAAAGAACCCAGTCTGCCCTGCTATTTACCCATAGCTGGAGGGAGAGTAGGATTCATACATTTCCCAAGGGTATTAGCGCTAAGTGAAATGCAATTACCACATCCAGGATTTGAACTCGGGGCGACGAGTCCATTTCCCATGACTTTAACCATTACACCACGCGCTTCCTACCACGTATTGCGGTATATGTATTTACCGAGCCCTTGGCACGAGCAAGATGTGACACAAGATCAATTTCTTAAGCGGAGTTTAACAGGTTTGAATTCAGAGTTTTCCTACTCTTAGATTGGTTACCTAGCCAAGCTTAAAGACCAGAGTTTGTCCTACTATTTACCCATAGCTGGAGGGGGGCGGATGGATACCTTTCCCAGGGGTATTAGCGCTATGTGAAATGCGAACAGACACATCCAGGAATTGTACTCTGGTCGACAAGCCCATTCCATACGACTCTAAGCAATACACTACGCACCTCTAGAAAAATCCCTTGTATGAACCTGCGCATTTATAAACTGTATTTGTGTAAAATCACATACATACTCACCTAAACTCAATTATTTACAAAGACCAACACACATTAGCGATATGTGAAATGTAAACAGCCTCGCCTAAGAGTTAAACTAGGGTTGATGAGTCCATTCTATACGAGTCAAACCATGACGCCAAGCACATCCAAAAGTCTCTTGTATGAACCTGGACATTTATTAACTATGTCTTTGAGTAAAATCACATACATACTCACCTACACTCAATTATGTACAAAAACACAACCATCCAGGCGTATTGCTCTCTTCTCTCTCTCTCTCTCTCTCTCTATATATATATATATATATATATATATATTATATATATATATATATATATATATATTTTGAATGTTTTTTCTATCCAGTTGATAATGATGTTTTTACACAGTTTATTTGAATCTTTATTTGAAACTTTTATTTTTATTTTAACATTCATTTTTTTTTTGTTGGGACGTTGATGCCACTCCATTGTGCATAGGCATTTGGAAAGATGCTGACAATGGGCTTTAAATTGGATGAGGCATTTGTGGATATTATGGGGTTATTTTTTTTTCGTTTTGGTTTAAATATCCGACTAACTTTCTAATTACGCGTCTGTCAATCAATCACCTGCTGTAATTCCTAAGTCGACTTGATCTTTACAACGCATGGTGGTAAACGAGCAAGAAGAAACGCATACACGTACGCCCGAACGTACATATGTACAAGCCAATAAAAAGTCAAACGATTAAATTCATAAAAAAACAAAAAACAATCCATACATACACATAAAAATCTAAAGTATTCAACTGAACACGTAGACACTTTCTGGTATATGCCATATATAAATATAATCTAGTGGAAGTATTCGACGTACTCTGGGTCTTTTTTAAAATTTTGAATAGAATTCGAAGCATAGTGCCTAAAGAATAACATAGAATAATTATAAACAATAACGATTTCCACCATATTTAATACCTAAAGTCGTATACGTGGCCTACGTATAATATATATATATATATATATATATATAATTATATATATATATATATGAGAGAGAGAGAGAGAGAGAGAGAGAGAGAGAGAGAGAGAGAGAGAGAGAGAGAGATCATCATGATCATCATGTCGCGCATGCAGCACGGGTATCCATGACAATCCCTCGCCAACCTTCCCAATCAATCATTGCACTGAGGCGCTCCTCTGCCGAGCAGCCAGGATCTTCGCATAGCTGGTCAATGTAGGTCCTTGCTGGGCGCCCCATACTTGCATGTCTATGTGTTGGCTTCAACATGAGTTTATCCTTGCTTCTCCAGCAGTGTCCTGCATGCCTTTTCGTCTCACTCATATAGTTTGTGAGATGGGGGCAGGTGACCATACAACTGTTTCCTTGTGGGGTGCTGTTTCCACGACTTTTTCAAGACTGCATGCAGCATTCTTGTGCAGCTCCCATCTAGCTTATTCTCAAGACGCTTCGTTAGGGTCCAGGTGGTGCAGCCATATAGCAGCACCGACACAACCACAGCCTGGAAGAACTATCGCTTCAGCCTGTCAGGGATATCGGACCTCCATATGACTGATAATCTATTTGTGGCCGACCATGCCTTTGCTATCCGTATATTAACATCACTCTCTGTGGAGGAGATATTACCACTCAGGTACGTGAATTGTTCTTCTGCCTTAAGAGGCTTGCTGTTGAGTGTGGTTAAGTTTCTTTTATTTTTGAAACTCTGTTTTACCGGAGTTCACATAGAGGCTGATATTCTTTGCTACGTGCTCTAAGCTTTGTAGCAGTGAATCACCCTGTGCCGGTGTATCTGCAAGAAGTGCAAGGTCATCAGCATAGTCTGCATCTGTGACTGTTTGCCCTTTTTAGTGTGAAACCTTCTTCTTTTATGGTATCTAATGATGTTCGGAGTACGTAGTCTAGGCATATTATAAATATATATGGTGCCAATATGTCTCCTTGAAGGACTCCAGCGGCGAAATCTGTGTCGCCGTCAGGTGAGCGTACCATCGCTTTAGTGTCTTTGTTTGACATCATTATAGCTGTAACCGTTTCTTTGGGAGAACAGATGCGTTGCCTCTAGATTCATTGCTCGTACCCCTTCTATGATCCGTCGAATAGTCAGGATCTGAGAGGTTGTGGATCGATTTCTGGGGAATCCGTTTTGGTTTCTCCTAAGGATTTTCTCTATTTCGTGCCGGATGCGATTAAGAAGAAGCGCATTATATATCTTGGCTGCAATAGCAGTGAGAGTTATGCCTCTGTAGTTTTTGGCGATTCCGAAATCTCCCTTTTTGGGGAATGGGAGGATGCAGCCTTTCGTCCATTTATCTATTCTATTTTGTCTATATACTGCATTACATAGCCTAAGCAGTATATCATTGAACTTTCCTATCTCCCACACCTCGGGGATATTTCGTCAAGTCCTGCTGCTTTTCTACCTTTTAACTTCTTTAAAGCTTGGTTGATTTAATCTGTTGTGAAATCCTCCAGCGAGAGATAGAGGGCGGTAATGAACAACATATAATGATTATAACCATTAAGACTTAACCCCATATTAAATATCTTTATTATATATATATATATATATATATATATATATATATATATATATATATACAAGTTTTGTTGAACTGTACAGACAATTCCTGTCGGACAAGTTTTTCTTTGATCCGTTCCAATTTTCTGGCCATCTTTCTGGCCAGAAAATTGGAACGGATCAACGAAAAACTTGTCCGAAAGGAATTGTCTGTACAGTTCAACAAAACTTCTATAAAAGAAAAAATGCTGCCAAAATACACTTATTTTAATATATATATATATATATATATATATATATATATATATATATATATATATATATATATATATGAATGTGCGTATGTGAGGGTTCGTTGATGTGTAGAAAATGTAAGTAGAAACGAGAGGATATACGCATACATACACACACATATATATTCACTCCCACATATGTATGTATATTCATACATGTGTATACACAGATGTAGACGTAGATATAGATACCTATAAATATACATACACTAAGAGATATATATATATGCCTAAAGTCACGTACAAGCATATATACATACACACACCAAGACACACACACAACAGAAAAGTTTTTTTCCTTCATTTATTGAATATCTTGCTCTGTCCGTCCACTCACTGGCACTGGCACATAGAGCTCTCATTACGGTTTACCTGCATCAGCTTGGTTAAACAACACATGGAAAGATCCTAACTTCAGAAATATATATATATTATATAATATATATATATAATATATATATATATATGGGGTAACGGATTGAGTAAATCCGACAAAATGTGATTGAAAATAGAGGAAATGCTGATAAACACAAAACAACTAAATTCAAATGATATTTCGCCTCGGTTTGTTACAAAGCTCTGTCAAATTTATTTCGAATACAACTGAGATCTACAGAAGAGGAGGGTACGACGTAATGCGTGATAAGATGTGAGGCGAAGGGAAAGGAAAGAGGAGAGGACTGGCTGTGTTGTAAGGGGTAAGGAAAAGGGAAGAAAAAAGGAATGGGTTTATTTGTCAAATAGGGCACGGTATTATATATATAAAATACCTAATACAAATATCTTAACGAAAAATCCACACATTCTGCACAAAGAAAAAATAAACAAAAACTCCAAATACTAGAAGCTTTATACATAA
The DNA here is from genome assembly GCA_023376005.1 of Doryteuthis pealeii. NCBI lineage: Eukaryota > Metazoa > Mollusca > Cephalopoda > Myopsida > Loliginidae > Doryteuthis > Doryteuthis pealeii. The sequence continues at coordinate 19,721,018 of CM042144.1, forward strand.
AACAATATAAACCATCCTTAAATAAAATTAATTTCCAATGCTGTACTCACATTTTAAAATGCCTATAACACTTTTCCTATCAATTCTCTTCCTTCCAGCTCCCACATCCATTAATATAATTTGAAAAAACTGGAACATATCGCCCCTGATGATGCCACTTTGAAGTGCCGAAAGCACCCGGGACCTGAACTTTGGTGGACTAATTCACGAATTCCACCCAAATATTAAAAAGTTGGCCAGAAAACTTGAAAAAACCACAAATAAAATTCTTAAACAGATGTGTATTTTGTTTAATTCAACATGCATATATATATAATATATATATATATATATATATATATAATATATATGTGTGTGTGTGTGTGTGTGTGTGTGTGTGTGTTTAAATCTACATGAATGCCATTGTTTTCTGTGTATTTGGTTATTTCAATTCTTATTTTTTCTCTCTCTCTCTCTCTCTAAAATTTTCACTCCTATTTTCCCTGCTTTTCATTCCATATTTTTTCATTTTGTAAACACGTATTTCCATTCTCTTTTTGAACACCTACTTTAAATATTCACAACTATCCCTCACATCGATTTGAAAACATTTATTCCTATTGCACTTTTATTCTCTATGATTAACACTTTCACGACCATATTTCCACTAAAGCCTTACAAACGTTTCTTGGTATTTTTCAACTGTATGCTGGGTTATTTCAAAGTTTATTATCTATTCACATCAGAACTGATTTTATTCAAACAAAGTCACATTATTATTGAACCTGAGTTCTTCTGTTCTAATGAACTAACCATCAATCATTGTACTTTGCTATGGTTTGGTTTGGTTTGGTTTGTTTTGTTTTACGGCATATCAACCTCAGTGGGTCATTTAATGCCGATAAAGTTTTGAAATAAATCAATTCTTAATGGATAATACAATTTTTTTAATAAAAAACATTTTTCTATTTAACCCATAGATGGGGCCCTAACACGTACTACCACTCCGGGTCAGAGTGGACCAGGGAGTAATGGTGATGAATGGGTGCTCCACATTCCCCAAACCTCAAAAACTGGAACCTCACCATCAGATAGAGTTTAACGTCATTCCCAGGACATGTAGACCCGCAACCACCGCCTTCTAGCACCCATATGATAAAAAGGGGCTGGGGCTTGCTATAAGGGCAATTGGGTTGGAAAATCATATAGGTGCAGGGCTTGACGTGACCAGCCGATTGATCGGAGGGGGCCTCTCCGACCGCCCGAGATAGGGCCAAAGTGGAGTACTGCATGTCATGAACTGCTCATCCACCTGGGCTCTATCCTAAGCATCACGGGTCGCCACCCACGGCCAACAGGTGGCCCCATTGGGGGAGTCTTACCCCTCTGCAGAGGTGCAGTCGGAGCATTCTAACGCCCCAGCCGACAGGGCGGTTTTCTATGGTGTAGTTGGAGAGCCGCTGTAAACTTTTTAAGGTAGGCAAAGAGTTAAACATCTTTTTTTAGCCTAAGAAACTTTTATTTATTGCCCATTTTAATCTATTCCATATTTTACATTTATGTATTTTTTTGCCCTCTTCCAAATATTCACTTCAATTTCTTGCACTTGGTACATGTTATATTTCCTTTCTTTTCTCTTTCTTTTTTTAATTGATGTCTTTTCTTTCTGTTTTTTTGTTCTTTTTCTTTTATTTTTGTTCTTTCTTTTTCATTCTCTTCCTTCTTTTTAAATCGGTGTATTTTTCTTCTTTTTTTTTCCTCTTTCTCTTTTCACTGTCTTTATTATTTAAAAGCGTTGTTCTTATCTTTCTGTCTTTTTCTTCTTTCTCTCTTCACCGTCTCAATTTTTAAATCAATGTTCTTTTCTTTCTCTATTTCTTTTTTTTTTTACTTTTCTTTTTCACCCTATTTATTCTTTTTAAATCGATGTATTTTTTCTTTGTTTTTTTTTCTTCTTATCTTTCTTTTTCACCCACTTTGTATTTTTTTTATTTTTATAAATCGATATTCTTTTCTTTCAGTCTTTTTTCTTTTTCGTCTATCACTCTCTTCTTTAAATCGATGTTCTTATCTTTTGTTTTTTCTTCTTTCTCCTTCCACTCTCTTTATTCTTTAAATCGATGATCTTATCTTTCTGTCTTTTTTTCTTCTTTCTCTTCTCACTCTATTCTTTAAAGCTATATACTTTCGTTTTTTTTTTTTCTTTTTTTCTCTTTTCCCTCTGGTTATTTTTAAAAACAATGTTCTTGTCTTTCTGTCTGTTTTTCTTCTTTCCCTTTTTCTTCTCTTCCTTCTAAATCCTTCCCATTCATTTCTTATCTATTTAATCTCTCTCGTTGCCCAAGCTGTTTTTTGTTTTACTCACTTATCATAGCAGAGACATGTCTCCTGTCAGCTCTTTTTTTCTTCGGCTTTCCCTTTATCTTGCACGCAAAATCAACTCTCTCTCTCTCTTTTGATTAACTCGACACGCTCTCTTGACCTTTGCAGTTGACATCTTTCATTTTAGTACAATCAGCAAAAGCTTAGTTTTATTATACCGTATAAATCTTTTTAAAATGGTCTCCTCTTTCGACGAACTAAATCTTTTCAGATTTTTGACTCATCCGATCAATTCATACGAATGATAGGTCGTAGTTTGATTGTGAAAAAAGATGAATTAAAACTAAATAAAAATA
>CM042144.1:19733674-19763582 GCA_023376005.1 Doryteuthis pealeii
GCCTACGATTTACTGAATGGAAAAATAAAAGTATATATAAGTAAGTATATAAGTTAAAAGAAAGGAAATGAATCCGACAGTATGATGAAAATAATAACAAAAATAAACTAAAAACTAAAATAATAACAAATACCGTCCATAACTTAATTTTTCTTTTTTTACTTTATATATAAAAAAACAAAATATAATAAATAATTAATCATTTATGAAATACAGAATATAAATATCAGCTATGATTATATTATAAATTGTTTTTCTCTTTAACAGCATTGTGTGATGTTTTCATTCCACCTTTTTCATACTCATAAGTAAGTATATATATAAGTAATACCATGTCTAAAAATCCGCCCTGTCGGCTCGGGCGTTAGAATGCATCGACTGTACCTCTGCAGAGGGGTAAGATTTCCACAATGGGGCCACCTGTTGGCCGTGGGTGGCGACCCGTGATGCTTAAGGATAGAGCCCAGGTGGATGAGCAGTTCATGACATGCAATACTCCACTTTGGCCCTATCTTGGGCTAGACGGGCGGTCGGAGAGGCCCCCTCCGATCAATCAGCAGGTCACGTCAAGCGCTAGCACCTATATGATTTTCCCAACCTTATTGCCCTTATGGCAAGCCCCAACCCCTTTTTTATCATATGGATGCTAAAAGGCCGTGGCTGCGGGTCTACATATCCTGGGAATGACGTTAAACTCTATCTGATGGTGAGGTTCCAGTTTTGGAGGTTTAGAGAATGTGGAGCACCCCTTCATCACCATTGCTCCCTGGTCCACTCTGACCCGGAGTGGTAGTACCTGTTAGGGTCCCATCTATGGGTTAAATAGAAAAAATGTATTTATAAAAAAATTGTATTATCCATTAAGAATTGATTTATTTTAAAACTTTATCGGCATTAAATGACCCACTGAGGTTGATATGCCGTAAAACAAACCAAACCAAAACCATGTCTAAAAATGTGGGTTGGTTTTGTGAATAATCCGTCGAGAAATGCAGACTAGACGTTGTCAGTTGTTTTTCACCAATTTATTCTCTGTGAACAGCAATTGTTCCAGAAAGATATTACCTTCCAGCTGATGATACAGCGAAGGAGACGTGTCCTTTCTTTTTTCAATCGATCCTTTTTACATGTGCAATTTAAAACAAAGAAGAAAGTCGCTTCCTTTTATTTGTTCATTTATTTTTTTCGTTGTTTAACCTTGCGGATAAATTGGCAAAGTTTTTTTTATTCGTTCAAACATTTACTCGCTTCACTTGAGGGCATCACAGGGCTAAAATGAGACAAATTAATCAATATATTCTGTAAATTGTCGACTCGACACTTTGGGCGAAAGAAAGCTTTTCTTGAGCTCTGATTGCTTTTTCGTTGGAATAATTTCAATCGATTTTTATCAGCTTTCACGTATTTGGACATTTTGTAACTTTTATAAGACAACACTTATTATAACCGATTTTAATTATTTACTAGTTGACTAAACAGATATTATAGGGTGACCCAGAAAAAACAGAACCCAAATTATTTATTTTCTTATCAAACTAACCCTAAAACTCAACCCTAACCCGAACCCTAACCCTAGTTGAGTATCATTATAAGACAACACTTATTATAACCGATTTTGGTTATTTACTAGTTGACTAACATGATATTACAGGGTGACCCAGAAAAAAAAACCAGAACCCAAATTATTTATTTTCCCATTAAACTAACCCTAAAACTCAACCCTAACCCTATCCCTTAACCCTAACCCTAACCCTATTTGAGTAACATGATATTACAGGGTGACTCAGAAAAAACAGACACCCATAAATTCTGTAATAAAACTGTTTATTTAATTATTTTTTAAAGTTTAAGTCCAACAAGGGTTGGGGTTAGAGTTTAGGGTTAGGGTTAGAGTTGGGGCTTAGGGTTAGTTTAATGGTAAAATAAATAAATAAATGTGGGTTCTGTTTTTTTCTGGGTCACTCATGTTACTCAACTAGGAAATAAACCCGATTTCTCTTTAATGCTCATTATGTTTTATACCCCTTTACGTCGGTATATATATATATATATATATATTATATATATAATATATAATAGAAGAGAGAGAGAGAGAGAGATGAGAGAGAGAAAGAGAAGAGAGAAGAGAGAGAGAGACTATGAGAGATGCTGAGGGATCCTTTACTTGTTTTCTCTGTCGACTTGCTAACTCATCGGCCGCCATCTTCTCAGGACTGATCCTGTGGCTTGCTTTATTCTTTTATGTTCCAGCTGGTCATCACTTGTTTTAAGGATTTAACGATATTTTTTTTTTGTTTCTCTTTTAGTTTTTATTGAAAAATCCCAACCCAAAAACCGCACGGATTGAAAAGTGACTCTTGAGAGGACATCCTCTCTCGTCAAGTAACTGGTCGCAACTGAACTAAACTAAAAATTGTGACTCACGCTTCATCTGGTGTTTTACGAGGGGTCAATTACATTCATTATTACATTCCAATAATGCTAATGGTAACGGTTAATGTAATTTTCCATTCAACCCCGTTATTTTGAATTTAACGAACTCTGATTCAAAAATATCTATCATCAGTACTTACTCAATTCATAAGCTACCTATGATTCATTTGATATAAAGACATAATCCAGTAGAAGCATAAGGTCTCAAGTTCGATACCGCCTCTCGCCAACTCATTGCATGAGTACCACTACTTGTATTTGTTCAGTAAATGGGGAACCTCGAAGGGAGAGAAATATACCTGTACTAGCGCTAGTAAAAAAGAAGATAGACCCCCCCCCCCCCGCTATTCAGCTGATAACAAACAATACGCTATTTCCGCGGACTAAATTATGATGCTTTAAATAGGTAGACCAATTTTATTCTAAATGCTGTTTGCCTTGCACGTGATATATATATATATATATATATATATATACAACTATTGCCTTGGATAGTTACCGCTTCAGCTTCACGGAATGTGCCCAATTGCAGTAGTATTAGGAGAGTGCTCGATATAAGAATAGAGTTATTATGCTCGATATAAAGAATAGCACGATTATATATATATATATATATATATATATATATATTATTATAATGGAGATTGTGTGTTTTTCTGTCTGTAACAGAAACTATATTACTACTCAAGTCACAATTCCCTTAATTATTTACGTAAAATTCTCCATGATTTCATTCTTTTAAACCCTCAATTATTAATAAAAATTGTTTTACATTATTAATACTGTTGACCATATCTAGTAGTAATAACATGCAATTGTATTTATATATACAACCAAAATAGCGGTTTACAGTTTGAACGAGAAGGCTAATTGCATATTGATATTTAACATTTATTTTAATAAATATGTGCTTGGTATTATTGATTTCTAATTATTTGGTTTTATCTTAAGAAATATAAACAAAAATCTCGTGGATAAATCTTAAAAGAAATTTATTTACAAGAAGAATAACTGTAATATTATCCTTTACTTCCTATTTTAACTAAATATTAAATTAGGAAAAATTTACCAATGAAAGAGGGAGTAATAGAAAATGATGGATAGTTAGTTTCAAAGTTGTTCTATTTTCGATTATACCCCCTCTGTTGCAAATCTTTTATCTGCATCTTAGTCAGTTTCATTAGCCTTTCTAATTTAATATGATATTTTATTATATCAAAACTTAAATACTTGCAACCGGAGGGTGCATATATTTGCTAGTATATATAAAGATTATAATTTAAATCTTGCAAAATAAACCGATAGTGTTCTTCGCGCCAGCTTAGCTACAATAATAAAACAATCATTTAGACAAATAATAACAAATAGTAACTTGCAATTAACTGTTTTTTGATGATTCAGAAGAGAACTGAATGTACATAGATCTCTAATGAAAACTCTTTCGGACAATTCATTAATTACTTTCAAGATAATAACATTAAAAAATATTATAAAAATTGAAAGAAAAATTGATAGATAGATAGCGAGAAAGTACTACAATTATTTCATATGTTCCCCTTGAGGAACGACCTTTACACCTAATGCTCTTGGGAAAGGTATGGATTCATCGGTTCAGTCCGCAGAAAATAAATATTTAACCAACCCCTCTGCACAGCTAGGATGCAACACAAGATCAATTTTTAAGCGGATTTTAACAAGTTTGAATTCATATTTTTCCTTCTAGATCGATTTTCATACCAATGTTTAATAGTCTAGTATGTCGTTCTAGCTACTCATAGCGGAAAATAGAATAGTTCGATTCATACTTTTCCCACGTTTCTTTTAGCGATATGTGAAAAGCAAACATTCTAGAACGGGATTTGAACTCGGGTTGTTATATAAATCATGGATAGCCAATTAATTATGTGCGTACTGTAGTTAGAATATTTTGAATTGGAGTTCGTTAGATGAAAAATAACGGGCGTTCATTAGAAATTTCCATCGACGGTTATTGACAGATAGTGACATTTCGCTTGACCCCTCGGAAAGCGCGCCAGTATGTCGTGAGATGTTTTAGATTAGTTGTGACCAGTTATTAGCCGAGAGCGGACGCTGTCGTCAGCTCTCGGGAGTCTTTTCCCGATCCGAGCGGTTAAATCCGGGGCTGGTATGTTTAAACTAAAAGACTGAAACCAAAAAAAAGCAAAAAAAAACAAACAAAAACAAACAAACAAAAAACAAACAAACAAACAAACAAACAACAAGTGTTGATTTATTGATAAATTAACACAAGTGATGACCAGCCGAACAAGAAAGAAGAACCAGCCCGAGAATACAGCCCAACAAAAGAATATGGCGACCGACGAATTGGCAGCAGGAACGAGAAGACAAGATTGTACAAGAACCCTAATTTCATCATCTCATCTATCATCCCCATCGTCTGTATCCCTCTCGCCATATATATACCCGACGATGGAAGGGCGTGGTGTAATGGTTAAAGTCATGGGAAATGGACTCGTCGCCCGAGTTAAAATCCTGGATGTGGTAATTGCATTTCAATTAGCGCTAATACCCTTGGGAAAGGTATGAATTCTTCTCTCCCTCCAGCTATGCATAAATATCAGGGCAGATTTGGTTATTTAACCTTGGTTAGGCAACCGATCTAGCAGACGGAAACCTCTGAATTCAAACCTGTTAAACTCCGCTTAAGAAATTGACCTTGTGTCACATCCTGCTCGTGCAGAGGGGTTGGTAAATATATATATATATATATATATATATATATATATATATAATCCAAAATCCAGAGAAAAAACCTTCCTTACGACACCAGAGTTTTATTTAGAAAAACCTGTCACAGTTTGAGAGCTCAATGTGTGCTCTTAATGTTACAGAGCAAATATATAAGTAAAGAAATAACAAAAGACTTAGAGATTTAGGTTTATATTCTATTTCAGGGAGCTTGAAATAGACTATAATGCTAAATCTCTTAGTCTTTTGTTATTTCTTTACTCATCATCATCATCACCACCATCATCATCATCATCATCATCATGTCGCGCTTTCAGCGCGGATATCCATGACAATCTCTCTCCACCCGTCCCTATCGCTCATAATTCCCGGGAGGTCCTTTATGCAGCATCCTGCATCCGCACAAGCTGATCAAATGTACGTTTTTTGCTGGTCGGCCCACACTGGCTTGTCCATGTGCTGCTTCTACAGAGAGACGTCGCTTATGAGTTCGTCCTTGCTTCTCCAGCAGTGTCCCGCGTGTCTTGTCCGTTTACTCTGATGTTGTGCGATGTGGCAGGTGGCCGTATAGCTGTTTTCTCGTAGGGTGGTTTGTTTCCAATCTTGTTCAGGATCAGCCGCAGCATTCTTGTGCAGCTCCCATCTAGTTTATTCTCTAGTCGCTTAGTTAGGTCCAGGTGGTGCAGCCATACAGCAGTACTGGTATGACAACGGCCTGGAAGAACCGTCTCTTTAACTTGTCTGTGAGGTTGGGTATTTTTTACGACAATAACCATTATGTCACAAATGCATCACCAGCTATGGATACATAGCGTGGACTGCGTTATTTAACATTAATTGAGCAAGCGGTATAGAAGAAGTAACTCTCTGAATTCAAAACAACTGTACTCCGCCTGCATATTTTAACTTGTATCACATCCTGCCCGTGGGGAGAGGACAGGGAATACATACTATAATATGTGTGTTGCGTTTGTTAGCAGAAACACAAAACAGAAATAGAGTAAAAAGATGGGATGGAACAATAATTATTTCACGTGACCATCTAATATTGCCATCATTCACAAATGAAAAAAACAGCATCAATCTGCAGTTCGTAATCAGAAAAATAATAAATTATATGATTAGGTAAGACATGATTAAAGGTCATATATATATATATTATATATATATATATAAATATATATAAATATGACAATAAGAGCACACTTGAGCTCACAAATTACGACATTTAAAAAAACTACTACGTCGTAAGAAGATCCCCCCAAATATAATATATATATATATATATTATATATATATATATATAGATAATATATATAATATATACTGGGGTTTTTTGAAGAATGAATATCTGTGTAGGTGTTCCAACTAGACTGACATTTAAAAAATACAAATGACTTACCAGTCGTGTTAGAATTAATATTGTAAGTGCTATTGAGCTAGGTGGGTATATAGTAACTTTAAATATTGCCGCTTATGGCAGATGTAATTTTTCTTTTTAGGTAATGGATTTTTATTGGAGAGTGTTTCATCAGTTAAAATATATTGAACATTTTCTCAGGAGGATTGCTTAGGGATTTAATATATTAACTAAAACTTAATTGGATATATATATATATATATATATATATATATATATATATATATATATATATATATATATACCTAAGTAAGGTTAAAGATCCCAGTCCTCCCTACTTTCGAGAGCGAATAGTTTTGTTCATATCTTTCCCAAGGGTATTAGCATAATCTCTTCAAGGATTTAAAAAAAATCTATGATAAAAAAGCATACACCGTTATTCCACTTTTGATTGGTTGGTTGGTTGGTTGGTTGGTTGGTGGATTTAACGTCATGTCAAACCTCGGGTCAGTTTATGTTTTTTTTAAATCATTTTTTTTTTTTTTGTGGGTATTCAAAATTAAACAAAAAAACAACTTTTTGATATAATATATAATATATATTACAATAAATTATAATATATAATATATATTACAATAAATTATAATATATAATATATATTATAATAAATTATAATATATAATATATATTATAATAAATTAATGGCAATTTGTATGTATGTCCGAATGAAACTACGAAAATATGTTGCATAGCGCTTTCTTCACTGGCACTAAATAATTATAATGTTGGCATACCTCTTTCATTTATTCTATTTCTTGCGGAGTCTTATAAGTATAAACTGCAATGGTCCTCTTTGGTATTTTCTATTACACATATATCTTGACTTGACCGTCTGGCATCTTCTAAGATCTTGGATATCTTGGGGACTTCTGGTATGCCGGTTTTCTATTGCTATACTTCCTTCTGGCTGGCTGGTCGTCCTGGATTTTCATTTCTTAGTCTTGTTACCAAGACATTCAGCAACCACAAGAAAAATTACTTATACAAACTTTTATTTCCTTAACTATACATTTCCATGTAACTAAATATCTGGACTAACATAGCGCGCGTGACTTCTCTTGCCTGACGTCTAAACTGAAAACTCTAAGGACCAGTAACACGGTCCCCGTGACTTCACGTATTTTGGCGGATTCGTGTAATTCCTTTCCATACATAACCGGCCCTACTTGATGAAAAGGGTCATCTCCCTCAGAATTAAGCAGGAATTGAACAATAATCTTATGCCACCGCATAGATTATGTAACAATAAAGCAATCAACGAGAAGTAAATATAGTATAGATATATATATAAATATATATATATATATATATATATATATACATAAAATAAAATACAATAATACTTATTTTTGTTTTTTTGCCGAAAATTTATCAAAATTTGATTTACATTCGAAATATTAATAAATTAAAATATATACATAGAAATATCATTGAGTGTCCCTACTTAAAAATGCCCAGCATTTGTAAATCTCAAAAAGTAAACAAACCAATAGATTATGATTTTTGCCCCCTATATCCCAGTCGGCAATGGGTAAACGCTTCTAGTTATAAATATGGCCGCTCATATTCCCGCTAAGAAAAATCGGATTCGCAACAAAACTTCCGTCACTACATTATCTCAAACTGGAATTTCCCATCGATTAATCGTCAACACAATTATTTTCTTTTGTTTTACCTTATTTTTCGTCACTTTGTAGTTCATTTGCACCTTCATAAATTATCCTGTGAAGTTTCGATGAATCACACTGTGTTCCTATCTATCAGATCTCTGTTACACACCTTAACATTTGCTAACACATTCTGAACACAAACAGATGACGGCCTTTCGAATCAATATCGTATAATTAGGCTTTCTACAGCTGTCAGTTACTAATTACTTCAACGACTATTTAAAGAAGAAAAAAAACACCAAACTTATCTTTAGTCAATCATAACTGGTTTTCAGCTTGGAACTAATCTTAGCAAATGACAAAACACTTTACAACTTATTGGCTTTATGTCAAAAACATTGTCATTCATTAAGATAATAATTGTCTTTGTTATATCAAGCGTTAGGATGATTCAAAATTGATATTCTGTGTAAATGCATACACTTCAAAATTATAATTCAATCGCAAACTGGACCTGACCTCTCGACTGAGACGGTAGAATACACCGTAAGTTTAAAATATATTTATATACCCAAACCATTCGCTATGGTTTGGATGCGACACAATGTCGCAAGTATGTGGAATCCATCGAGGATCGAACTCACTATTCAGTAGTAATGGATCTGTGAAACTAGTTTGCTAATCATTACACAGAGTTTCAAAAGCTATTAAAACTGGATCTGTAATTATACCAAGAGAAAAAAAAACCTTAAATGAAATTTTAATTTTATTCAAAGTTTTATTCTCAATTTGGCCAACTGTTAGTCGTGGGTAGCGACCCGTAATGGCTGAGGACTGGATTGAGTTCGCTGTGCGGTCTGTAATCCGAGTAAGAAGTACGCAAGTGACTTAGAACACTCCACTTCGACCCTTAATTAAGGCAAAGTCACGTTGAAAGCATCGGTTACATGACTGAAGTTAAGCAGAGATGAAACTGATCAATACTTAATTGAGTGAATAGTTAAGCCACAGCAGGTAATGTAAGCAACCTGACTTCTTTGTTTATAAAAAATGACTTGATTTGGCATTAAATGACCAGAAAAGGGTCGATATGCCGTAAAGAAATAACCAACCAATTATCAACTTCGGCCTTTTGTTGGGCAAGAGGGTCGGTTGGAGAGACCCCATCTGATTGGTTGGTCATGACAAGCCCTAGCAGTTATATGATTGTCCCGATTATATCCCTTAAATTGCTTTTATGGTGTACACCCACTCCCTTTTATCATATATGTGCTAGAAGGTGGCAGCTTGGTGTCAACCAGCAGAATTTATTGATACACATTAAGTTAATAAAAATGATTTCTACCAGGACTTGAAACATAGAAGAATTTATAAAAAGGATTTGATTTGGCATTAAATAACCCGAAAAGAACACGCAAACTTGCATTGAGTTATTTCACTAGAGCCTTAAGTTAAAACCTATTAACTATATTTGTTCATACAAATCTTACCTTCATGGGCCATTTTTTGTTGCGGTATGTTTACATAATGGTGATTTTTCGAAATATATTGATAATAATGATGATGATGATAATACTTTGAATTTTAATCATGTTAGAATAAACGGGTGGAATGCGAAGATAAACATTATGAATAAAATCAATATTTGATTCAAAGTTTTTTTTTCTCTCTTGGTAAATACAGATCCAGTTGTAATAGCTTTTGAATCTCTGTGTAATGGGTAGCAAACTAGTTTCACAGATCCATTACTATTGAATAGTGAGTTCCATCCACGATGGATTCTACCTACTTGTGACATTGTGTAACGTCCAAACCATCGTGAATGGGTTGGGTAAATAAATATCTTTTAAACTTACATTATAATTATAATAGAAAGTGTGTAATGAAAGTCGTAAGAAATGAACACGGCAGCCCGTATTCAAATCATTGAAGAAGCTTTTTGCATTTCACCTAGCTCTAATACCGTTGAGAAAGATACGAATCCAACTATTCTTCTTCTAACTTCTGATCTGTGTTGCTATTACTGACTCCAGTGAAAGACTATCAGCTTACGCTGTTGTGAAAAACTCACAAGTAGTGAAATAATAATAATAATAATAATAATAATAATAATAATAATAATAACATATATAGGGTTAATTATCTAGAAAAAATGAACGTATCATCCGGTGGATTTCGCCGATCCTGCAGGCCACAGAGAATAAATGAAAGAATACGAAAGGATAGAGAAATACTTGGACTGTTATAAAAAATATGAGTGTGAAGGTGATAGTAATTGGTGCTGAGGCATTCTAAACATTCCCAAAACTGTTAGGAAAAAGAGACTGGAGGAATTGAAAATCAGAGGAAGAATTGAGCCATCCAGATATTACATTGTTAATATCAGCTAAAAAACTAAAACTTAAAAAAAAAAAAAAAAAAAAACCCCTAAAAACTTAGAAGAGTCCTGATCACCAGAGGAGAATGTCTGTTATTCAGAAAGACCACCAGCAAATGGTTGTGTTAAAAACTCGCAAGGAGGGAAATAATAATATAAGATTTCGTTTTCAGTCTGTCTTGTTCGGGTTCATACATAACTCATTAATAACACTGGTTTACAAAGAAATTGAAGCAAGCACAAAAATAGCTCCTTTAACCTAATTTGGAGGTGCTGAATTCAGATTTGAAATCCGTTTTTACTCATCACCTCTAGTTTTTTTTAGATATGCATACTGTACATTTTGTACACATACTGTTCATAAAGGCGTATATGTATTCAGGGTTAATTTCTAATATTGTGTGACTTGTTTCTTATTTTTAGTTATTATGCAGGAAACTGAGAGCATGGGAAGCATTTAAGTCAGTCTGTAGTGGCTTCCTTGATAACACACGCGTACCAAATGACCAAGCCTGTATTGAGAAGTTGCAAAAAACTTGTGAGGATATGGGATGCCGAATGTCACTCAAAATTCAATTTCTCCATTCCCACCTCAACTTCTTCCCTCCAAACCTTGGAGCAGTAAGTGATGAGCACGGAGAAAGATTCCACCAAGACATTACGAAGATGGAGAGCAACGACCAAGGCAAGTGGAACCCTGGCATGATGGGAGACTTCTGCTGGATGCTCTTGCGTGACATCCCGGAGGTAAAATACAGCAGATCATCTAAGAAAATACACTTCTAACTGTCTGCTGTACTATGAATTGTGTACATTGTGTCATCCAAGTATATTTATTCCGTCAATGTTCTTTATCTATCCCGTTTTATCTCTAATAAGCTGTCGCAACTGTTGAAATAAGCACGTATATACTCTGTATATACTAAAATGAGACTATTTAAAAGACAGAAAACTAGAGGTGATAGAGCAAAACTGTTTATAAATTTGAATTCAGCACACCCAAATTATTAAAAAAACACCTATTCAGATTCTTACCTCAGACAAAAAATATTTTTTTGTAAATCAGTGCTATTGGAAATGGTAGAGCAGAGTTAACTTTTTAATCTTCAAATGACAATTATTCTTGGAGAAGAAAATGAATACGCTGAACCGAATTCAAATCATTGAAGAAGCCTTTTGCATTTCACATAAAGCTAATACGTTTGGGAAAGGTAAGAATTCAACTATTCTCCCTCTAACTATTAGTAAATAGTAGAACGGACTGGGCTCTTATCCTTCAAATTACAACTAGTCTTGGAGAAGAAAATGGATACAACCAACCGAATCCAAATCATTGAAGAATATGTTTGCATTTCAAAGTGCTAATATCTATGGGAAAGGTATACATCCAACTATTCTCCCTCTTGGTAAATAGTATTACGGAATGGGCACTTTAACCTTCATATGCCAACTAGTCTGGAAGAAGGAAACCTTAAAATTCTAAACTTGTAAATTCCGTGTAAAAATTGACCTTGTATCCACATCCTGCTCGTAGGGAGTGGTTGGTAAATACATACCTTATAATGATTTGATGTAAAGAAATGTTAAATTATCATTTGACGCTTTACTGTAATATTTTTATATTTACTAGTACAAAATAAAAAAACACCCTCCGGGCGATGTAAAAATAGATTTTTGAAACATATTGCCTGAGGGGTGGGAGTACAAAATTCAATGTCAGCGAGTTTGTAGCCTAAGTAAGTAAAATCATCGAATGCATTAAAGGATTAAAAAATAAAACAATTTGAAATGTAAACTTTAAATATGTATTAAAATAAAACAAACTATATATAGATATGTAATACCAGTCATGTATTTATTAAAACTTGTTTTAAAAAAACAATGAGGTCTGTCTATAATGTTGCATGTTCAAATTTTGAGTGTATTTGTTCTATGTTATGACGATTTTGGCTTAGCAGTGACGTAATTTTTGTTACAGACAAAAACCGGAAGCGAATCTCCATTATTAATAGATTGCATTGATTGATTTTAAACAAAATTTGAATTCTATATATATTTAATCTGAATAGACAATTTCATGCATTTAACTTCGCAATTACTTGATAATTACAATTACTTAACACCATTTTTTAAATCTTTAAATAATTATTGATTCCTGTGCAAGAGGTACATAGTACCCCCGACACCGATACCATAGAGTGGCTGTTTTGTTAAAGATATATAATACCAGTCATGTATTTATTAAAACTTGTTTTAAAAAAACAATTAGGACTGTCTAATGTTGCATGCTCAAATTTTGAGTGTATTTTATTCTATGTTATGACGTTTAGGTAATGTGACGTAAGCAGTGACGGAATTTTTGTTACAGACAAAAACCGGAAAAGAATCTCCATTATTAATGTATGTTGTGAAGAGGTACATAGTACCCCCGACACCGATACCATAGAGTGGTGGTTTTGTTCGTAGGCGTGAGTTGTAGTTGATATGACAAACTCTGCTCCCTGTTTAAATAAACATGAGAAAGAAGTAAACACAGGTGGACACTCGCTCATTGACTCAAGGCAGTTACGTGGGATTTGATAGATTTAGTTTGATACAAAAAGCCAGTTGAAAGAATCAGTCGAATATTTCATAGCGTAAGTAAAATGATCCTCTAATGGGGAAAGAATGGCCACGGCTTTTACAGGAAAAGGTGGATCTTTTCCTCTATCGATTGAACAGAAATTTCTCTCTTTCTTTCTTTCTTTCTTTTCTCAAAACTTTTTCTGTCAGTTTTTTCAAATAAACTTTTGGCATCACACTCTACCATTCTTTCTTTCTTTCTTTCTTTCTTTCTTTTCTCAAAACTTTTTCTGACAGTTTTTTCAAATAATCTTTTTGCACCACTCTCCCCCTTTCTTTCTCTCTTTCTTTCTTTCTTTCTTTCTTTACTCTATTCACTTTTTTCTATTAGTATATTTTCCTTTAATCTCTCTTTTACTCTAATATTTTCTTCTATGCCTTTCTTTCTTTCTTTCTTTTCTTCTTTTTCTTTCTTCTTTCTTTCTTCTCTTTCTTTCTTTCTTTATTTTTTCTTCTCTCTTTCTTCTTTCTTTACTCTAAGCACTTTTTTCTATTAGTATATTTTCCTTTAATCTCTCTCTTTTACTCTAATATTTTCTTCTATGCTTTCTTTCTTTCTTTCTTTCTTTATTTCTCTTCTTCTTTCTTCTTTATTTCTCTCTTTCTTTCTTTCTTTATTTCTTTCTTCTCTCTTTCTTTCTTTCTTTACTCTAATCACTTTTTTCTATTAGTATATTTTCCTTTAATCTCTCTTTTACTCTAATATTTTCTTCTATGCCTTTCTTTCTTTCTTTCTTTCTTTCTTTATTTCTCTCTTTCTTTCTTTCTTTCTTTCTTTATTTCTCTCTTTCTTTCTTTCTTTATTTCTTTCTTTCTCTCTTTCTTTCTTTCTTTACTCTAAGCACTTTTTTCTATTAGTATATTTTCCTTTAATCTCTCTTTTACTCTAATATTTTCTTCTATGCCTTTCTTTATTTATTTATTTCTCTCTTTTTTTCTTTCTTTCTTTCTTTATTCTAATCACTTTTTTCTAATAGTATATTTTTCTTTAATCTCTCTTTTACTCTAATATTTTCTTCTATGACTTTCTTTCTTTATTTCTTTCTTATTTTTGAGATCGGTAAAAGAAAATAGTAGCAACTAGAAACTGAGTGTTTTTTTTATAACCAACGTATCTGTACTTTACTTCCCGTCATAAGTATCTGTTGTATCTTGAGGTGGAAAGATACATAGAAGAATGGTGTGCTTAATACATTTATTAAGCACCAGCATCCGGTGCCAAACGGATACACACAAACAGAGAACAAATAAATACAAACAATCTACAAGACAAAAATTACACTAAATAGAGGAGGGTCAAATGAGGCATAGCCAACGCAGTACAGTCTGAATATTATGCAACTTGTTAATCGACTTTAATCGTAGGCTATTTTGAGGCTATGAGCCAGTCCATCTGGTAGAGTGCTGAAGGGGTGTTAGCTACTCTACAACAGTATCGAATGAATTTACTTTTTTTTCGTGAAGACCACCGAGGACATTAAACAAGGATTTTACAAACTAATCGCACAATTAAAGTCAGAAGAATAAACCTAGTAATAAGTAATTTAGAGAGTGAGTTGTCATCTCATATGTAACTCTCCACTATAGCCATTACTTTGGCTTGACTGCCGGTTAGAGAGTCCGCCCCTGATCAATCGGCAAGTCACGTCTAACCCCAGCACCTATATGATTGACTAGTCCCTGCTGGTCTTATGGCAAACGATCAAACCTTTTTTTATGTTATATGTACTAGAAGACGGTGGCTGAGAATGTAATTGTCCTGGGTTATGATGTTAAACTAAATTCAGAAGCTTGGCTTCCAGTCTGGAAACATCTTATATATATATATATATATATATATATATATATATATATATATATATATATATATATATATATCCACACTGGGCGTTTAAATAATAATATGGTGTTATATACTCGTTCTTCATCGAGTACATAAACGGGTAGAGAGTTCTCTGATAGTGAGAATGACAGAGAGATAGGTTACAGATTAAAGGTGGTTATTCTTACTTGGTGCCTCTGCTTGCTACTTCTTCGTCTTTGGCAGCCATTTCTAGTGGAAATCTGTTGTTAAGGGTTGGTCTTCTTCTTTATTAATTCTTCTTACATGGCTGGACTGGACATTTCTTGTTTAATAATTTAATTAACAACTTTTATTTCTTAGTCCATGATTCTGCCGCGGGGGGAGATGGACCCGGGAGCTGACAAACAACGTCTACGCCCCTTAAAAGCCGGGTCATATCGGCTCTAAACTAGAAACTATTCACACGCGTCCAGTCGCGCGCCTTTTAAGGGGTCCAAATTTATTAACCCTCACCGGTAATTTTCCATAGTGTTGAAATTTTTGTGGATACAAGGTGTGTGCCAGATGTCCGCTTCTACTTATAGACTCGCCGACAACCATGTGACCAACTTCTTGTCCAATCACTGGCAGTACTCTGCTGCTGATATCATTATTTATACTGGCCTTTTCTGGTCATACCTAAGCATTACTACTTGGATCTTCTTGGACCTCGGACCATAGGATTCTATATCACAGGACTTATTCACTTACCAAAGGATTCTATATCACAGCACTTATTCACTTACCAAAGGATTCTAAATCAGGACCGACTTACTTACTTATTTACTTCAAGTTCTTTACAACTGGCCAAGGATGGCGGCCAGATACTTAACACAGAGAGCCCCGTTATTTTAAAGTCAGGAAATTTGAATTAGGGCCTAATTCAAATTTCTAGCTACAGATACGTTCACAATTTATGACTGCCCATAAATTGTAACAATAGATAAAATGTCTATATCGAAGAAACAGAGAACTTACAATCGAGAAACCACTGAGGTGAATAAAACAAAACTATGAAGAATTCGGGAGACGAGAAAGATTTTGAATAAAATGAGCTAAGCTGAATAGACCCCAAAAAGTTTTTTTTTTCAAATCACTAGTAAGAACAAACTAAAAGAAAAAAGCATTAGAACGCATTATATCAAGGCGAAAATCGATAATGCCCAACATGTCGCCTATTTAAAGCAAAAGACGAGACAGTAAATCATAAGTGAATGCTTCAGACTACCTACAAAGAGTTACAAATAGACATTGATTCACTGGGACGGCTTGGGTTCAACCATTTAAATAAATGTACGAGACAAATCACAAGCTGTCCTTGAAAATGGTCGACATAAATCTCTTTGTTTTTTATTATTTGGGGGAGGAGGAGGAGGAGGAGGAGACTTTCAGATTTAAACAGATGTTTCTATCAAGTCTACGAGGCCAAAAACAAAAGGTAAAAATAAAGTATAAGAAATATTGAAGGAAACAGTCTGAATGAAAACGTTAGGCTAAAATATACATCGTCATTTCAGGAATTCCGAACCATTATTATCTAAGAAAAAGCGTTTGTTTTTCACAGAATAAAATGGAATGGTTCCAGAGATGCTCGATAAATATTGGAATAATTAGATTAATAAGAAAGAAATGAGAGGATTTAAAACACAGTTGTGTAAGAGAAGTCTAAATGACTATTGATTTTTAGGAATTTCAAGAGACCTATTTTACTTCGAATGATTTCCTACGTTGTGGAGATACGAGTAATAGAATCTGAACCGCATTTTTTTATAAATAAAAGGTGAGTCAAAATTAATGCCATTTCGTTTAGGACAGGTATAATTGTTGTATATCAATATGTTGTATACCCACATCGAGTATATAAACGGTGAGAGATCATCTCGGTGAGAGAGAGAGAGAGAGAGAGACAGACAGACAGACAGACAGACAGAGACAGAGACAGAGAGACCGAGACAGAGACAGAGACAGAGACAGAGACTTAGGTACATTATATTAGATTAGGTATAAGATGATCTTACTTGGTTGTTTCATTACTCTGGTTACTGCTTCTTCTCCTATGGCTGTCATTGCATGTCTAGTTGACTTCTAATTCTTCTGTTTTTCAATCTTCTTTGCTAATTCTTTCAGTGAGCTGAATTGGGCATTGCTTGTTTTCATATTTAATAGCACAAGACATTAAGTTTGCTTGATCAAGCTTTTATTATTTATCTAGCCCATGATTTAATTCCGCGCCGATGCGATCGACCCCAGAGCACGTCTAAGCTCCTTGGAAGCCGGGTCGAATCTAATCTAAGCTAACGATCATGGGTCCGTCATGACGTGTGAAATCCGCGCTTCTCAGGGTCAAAGGTTACCAACAGTCCCGGTATTTTTTCCATAGACTCTCCGATTCTAAATCTGACAGACCTCAAATTAATTCTAGCTACTCTCATGAATTGTAACATAATTACCAACACAGGAACATGTATCATACATCAAAATGAAGCTGGCTCTCTGTGGATCACATCCCTACTTCTCCATATTTGTTCTCTCTTCAGTCCCATGAAAGTGGGTTTGAGAAGCAGATGAGCAAGTGAAATCTGTAGTGAAGAAGTGGCTAAAATGATAGTCAACAGAATTTTAAAGGGTAGGGAAACATGCTCTTATTCGAAGGTGGAACATTACTATTGAGAGAAACCGTGAGTATGTGGAGAAGTAGGGATGGGATCCACAGAGGACCGGCTTCATTCTGATGATATGATACATGTTCCTGTGTTGATCATTATTTTATTGGTTGAGTAAGTACCTACCAAGGAAAAATATACAACACGATTTTTTCAAGTCTTGAACTTCGAGTGATAGGAAAAACTTATATAAAGAATGCATGAAAATCGTTAGATTTGATTCTGGCCTTTTCTACCGAGGTTCATGAGAAATCGACCCAGGTAATTACTTTCAACATCAATAATTGAGTTCAAATTCAAGAATAAAGTTTCCAGAAGACAGACAAAATAGGGTAAGCATCCGAATCAGAAGTCCAGTGACAAAGTTTCACCACAGAAATCTGCAATATTACAAGAGAGAGAGAGAGAGAGACAGAGAGAGACAGACAGACAGATAGACAGACAGACAGAGACAGAGAGAGACAGACAGACAGACATACAGAGAGAGAAAGAGAAAGAGAGAGAGAGAGAGAGAGAGAGAGAGAGAGAGAGAGAGTTAAATCAAGATTGTTATACTTTTTACATATTGAACTATTTGGCAATAGCTCTTAAGTAAACATATCAAACGTTGCAATAATGTTGTTAAATCATCATACTATGGTACATCCACAGGTCCTATAGGTATTGATATATTGGTAGAAAAGTGTTACGAATTTAGTGGCCATCCTTTAGGCTTCAAGTAAGAGCGCTTGTACAGCGGAAATCCTTGGTAAAGAATCCTTTGGTCGTTCCTTGGTGCTCCTCAGTATTGCAAGTCCTTTGTCAATGATTGCAAATGGACGTCTCTCTGTATCAGTGCTAAAGTAATCAACCAGCCACGCATTCAGGCTGTTGATTGGCTGAGGTTTAAACCATGTGACCTCGCTTAGTCTATAAATTTAAGTGGTGTATGGTAGCACGGCTTATATCACCAAATAATCCAACAAAGATTTGATTAAATTCATGTATATTAATCAATTCGTAGAAATAATTTTTGTGCTTGATTTTTTATTTACATCATGTGTATTTATAAATTGCTAGAATTTTTCACTAATATAAGGACAATAACACCCTCAGCCAAAGCATTCTAGCACATATGATAAAAATGGTTGGGACTAAACGTAAGGGTAATTCAATCATATTGGTTCTAGTGTCTGACGAGTCCAACCCATTGATCAGAAGGAGCCTCTCTGACCGCCTGTCAAGCCCAATTCAGTGCCTAAGGGAAGTATTGCATTTCACGGTACCACTTTGTACCCGGGTCACAGACTGATCAACCACCACAATCATGTCTTCAAGCATGACGGGTTGCCACCCATGGCCAACTGGTCGACCCACTGGGGAGGGAGTTACCTCTCTGCAGAAGTACAGTCTGCGTATTTTACATCCCCAGACGACAAGGCGAAATTTTATTTTAGATTCTTCAGATTTTAAATACAACTTTGTATAGTATTTGTATTAGATTTATCGCAGGATGCTGTATAGAAACCTGAAATTCTGAAGAATCTAGAAACAAAGAAAGAGTGATATTACTGAAGATAATTCAGAAATGGAAACACATTAAATTTACTTGCGTTTCAGTAATTCCGCCTCAAATTTCTGCATAGAATAAAGGTCATAATAAGCCGCAGAGAAACATTATGTACTTCCAGAATTCTTCAGAGGTTATTCACTATTGAAATGCGAAATCTTCTCAAGGTCTTTTTATTGGAAAAAGGAACTGAGTGATGACAGGCAATTAGATATAACATGTCTTCTTCCTGTTCTTGTCGAAAATAAGAGCAAGAAAAATAAATAAATAAAAATAAATAAAAAGATTTATTCCTTTCATAATGCATGTTGGATTTTGAACATTATTATCAAAAGTTGGCATCTAGCGACTTTTAAAATGTCAAATACATCTCTAATGTTTTGTTTTTTTTTCTGCAAGATATATATGTTTTGAGATATAAATCTGTTGTAGAAAAGCTAACACCCCTGGAGCACTCTACCAGATGGATTGGCCCATAGCCTTAAATAGTTAACGATTAAAGTGGATTAATAAGCTGAATGATATTCGGACTGATATTACTGCGTTTGGCTATACCGCATTTGACCCTTCTCTATTTATTGTAAGTTTGTCTTGTTAATTTGTTTTGTATTTCATTGTTCTCTGTTTTTGTATGTATCCGTTAGCACCGGATACTAGTACTGTATAATTATATTAAGCCCTCAATTTCTTCTGTGTATCATTCCACCTGGACGATACAATAAAATCCCTCTCTGATTTGGATTAGTTCCTTTGATCAATGCTTTATAGACCATCGGTGGTTATTCAATATGAAAGTGATGCTTGAAGAAGAACAGCTGTGGTACTATGTAAATCATAGTTCGAAAGTGAACATAATAGCGCTACTGTCATTCGAACTCTCTTACAACGATATTACTGCCCATTAAAAACGGTGAAATCTCGCTATCCTTCTCTATGATCGGATTTATCTTATTATAATGAAGATTGTGTGTTTGTCTTTCTGTAACCGAAACTATAATATTACTCGAGTCACATTTCCCGTAGTTATTTATTTCACATTCTCCATGATTTTATTTTATTTAAACCTCCATCATTAATAAAATCGTTTCGCATTATAATACTGTTGGTCATATCTCCATACTAATAACATGTAATTTGATTTATATGTAAAACAAAATAGTGGTATACAGTGTGAACGGGAGGGTTAATTTGCATATTCATGTTAAAAATTTGATTTTAATAAATATCGGCTTGGTATTATTGATTTCTTATTGTTTGGTTTTATCTTAATGAATATGAGCAAAAATCTCGGGAATAAATCTTAAAAGAGATCCATTAACAAGAAGAAATAACTGTAATTTTATTCTTTACTTCCTAATTTAAATAAATACTTAGATTAGGAAAATTTAGCAATGAAAGACGGGAGTGATGGAAGAGTAAGTTTCAGTTATTCTATTTTTCAATTATACCCACCTCTGTTTCAAATCTTTTTATTTACATTCTCTTTATGAGGTCAGCTATGTCATATCCGTCTTTAATCATGTCGCGTGACCGAATATTTTCCAGTGCGCATTTTCGAAAAAAAAAAAATTTCCTTACTAGAAAATTCATTCATTAGATGAAAACAACAGAATGCAGCAAAATTTATTACATACTATGAAGGATATAATAAAAGAATAAAAGTCCAGCCACAATAGAACTAACTTGTTTTTATTATCTTGGCATCAGTTCTATTATAATTGATATAAGTGAGTTACTTTGATAACAATGACTACAAGTTCATAACTTCTTAATTAGCAACATGAGATGTTGCTAATAAAGAAGTTATGAACTTGTAGTTATAATAACTACAGGTTCATAACTTCATAAATTATCAAAGTAATTCTCTTATATCAATTATCACGGGTACAGTGATATTCAACTGCCCCAAACCGGTTTTGTTATTAGTTCTCGATTTCCTTTGCATTCACCCTGTACTTTAATGGAACAGAAAACGGTTGGTAGTATACGTTCCCATAAAAATGAAAATAAAAATTAAATAAAATAAACTTATCCCCTATCTTTGTAAGAGCGTTGTAAGTAAGTAAAATCGTCGGAATGGCCTAAAATCATTATCAGCCTGACAGTGAGGGAGTCTATCCCCTTTTCACTAGCGCTAGACTATGGAGATTGTGTTTGGCGTCTGAGCTGGAGCGCCACACCTACCATTAGCTCCTCACTTTACCGGACAGATCCCTGTGCTATTCATAACTGAGTTGGAGAGAGCTGGTATCGAACCCGGAACCTTGTGTTTCCTACTCTGGCGCTCTACCGACTGAGCTAAACCAGCTCTTAAAGCTAAAACCGACTCATAAGAACGTTGTAGTCTGACTGAATCTTGAATTATTTCAATATTCTGCTCGATACAATAAAAGTGTCTGGTGTGTCTGGTCGAACATACGTCACTTGCACTGTTCTATGTGAATTACTAGTCCCTATTTTTTGCACAGTTTTAATATTTCTTCTTTGCTGCCTTGCTGCATTCACTTCAAAGTAGTACACTGCAGGTTTTATGAGGCATTTGATAATAACCTTGTGTTCCCAACATGGAGACATTTATTAGAGGCCCTATCTTCGGCTAAACGGGCGGTCGAAGAGACCCCCTCCGATCAATCGGCTGGTCACGTCAAACCCTAGCACCTATATGATTTTCCCAACCCTATTGCCCTTATGGCAAGTCCCAACCCCTTTTTATCATATGGGTGCTAGAAGGCGGTGTCTGTGGGTCTACATGTCCTGGGAATGACGTTAAACTCTATCTGATGGTGAGGTTCCAGTTTTGGAGGTTTGGGGAATGTTGAGCACCCCTTCATCACCATTGCTCCCTGGTCCACTCTGACCCGGAGTGGTAGTACCTGTTAGGGTCCCATCTATGGGTTAAATAGAAAAATGTATTTATAAAAAAATTGTATTATCCATTAAGAATTGATTTATTTCAAAACTTTATCGGCATTAAATGACCCACTGAGGTTGATATGCCGTAAAACAAAACAAACCAAACAAACATTTATTAGAGCAAACACATGGTAAATACAAAGAGATAGTTCACCCTGCCGGCTGGGACAGAAGAATGCACTGACTGCACCTCTCCAGAGAGATAAAATCCCCAACCGCAATGGGACCACCTAGGTGGTGACCTGTGATGCTTTAGTCCGAAATCCTGGTGGCTGATTTGTCCATTACATGCAACAATTCATTTTGGCCCTTACTTAGGCTAGACGTGCGATCGGAGTGGCCCCTTCCGATCAATCATTCGTCAAGCCTTAGCACCTATATAAGTGTCCCAAACCGATCAACCTTATGGCAATTCCCTAAACCCTTTCATCATATATCTGCTAGAAAGCAGTGGTAGAGGGTTTATTGTCCTGTGCATGCCGATAAACTGCATTTAATGGTGAAGTTTAAATTCTAGTGCTCTGGGGAGTGTGGAGTACACTTTCATTGCCATTACTCCCATGTAAGCAATGACCTCGAGTGGTAGTACCTGTTAGGGTCCTGAATCTGGGTTAAATATAAAAACTGAGTTTTAAAAATTTGGTTTAAAAAATTGAGTTAAAAAAATTGAATATCCATCAGGAATGAATTAAACGAAATGTTTTACGCATAAAATAAACCAGAAGGGTTGAAACGCCGTAAAATTCAACCAACCAACCAACCAACCAACTAGAGAGTTAGAGGCGAAATCCTATTGGGCATCACTAACAACATTCTCGTTTTTTTTTATTAACAAAGGTCCAGTTTTGATTATCATTGTCTTCATCTTTGTTTATTTCCCCGTCAATGTTGTTCATTCAATCATTATCTTCGCTTAAACAATTAAGTTAATGTTTCCTACATTCGTATAAACTAATCTATTTCTTTTGGATGGTCTAAAAATTTAAGATAATACTAATCTTTTGCAAATCTCTCTAGCAAACTAAATGTAATTCCTTTCGTCGTCAGCACAGTCTCTACCAACTGAGCACGTTACTCTCAATTCCTGACACCCCAAATAGCAGTCGTCAGATTTCACTTGCCGTCCAAACACTTGCTTTCTTCCTCACTCATTGTGTTAGCGACAGTCCGTCTTATTTCTGCTTGTTCGGCTGCGCTTATGCAAATTCCAATATCCCTCATCCGGATTTCTGCCAACAGCATTTCAGCTACGAGGAGGTAGCGAGTTCGAATATCCGTAGCCACTCACCACACTCTTCCCCTTCCAGGCCAAACATATCCTGACGCGCTTTGTTTGTGGGGGCTGGGAATCCGCTTGTTCATAGGTCTGCCTTTCAAATTGGTGTCCAACAAATCTACTTTCAATCGTTTTTTCAATTTTCAATCTAACTAGTCCAAGAGGTATCCATTTATTCTCTGGATTCATTTACATTCTAAACCACAACCAACACTGATATACTATGCTGATTAGAAAATGGATCAAAGTCAAACCATTTAAAACGATTTTATACTTGTTTTTCATTTAATTTTCTGTTTTACATTTCTCTAATCAGTGGGGGGGTCACAGTCAAGTCTGACGCAAGGTTCCAATCGACAGTCTAACACTCCCAACTGTATCACGCTCCAAAATCCAATATCCAAAATTATTTCTTTGTCCCGCTCGTCTCGACAACAAAATACAACTGCAGTCATTCACCCTGGTCTGTGAGAATAAGTCCTTTAAATACACCTCAATTTCACCACATCCGGGCTCCTCACTCATAATTGTCCGTGCAGCACGTGCGACACTCGTCAGCACGGCACGACCACCTACATCCGGGCCACTATGCTATTTATTATTTCACGGATCGTCCACAGCTCTCACATTCTGAAGGAAGCGGGTTCGACTCTAGGTCAGTCCTAAACGCCAGGCAAAGCCTAGCCCGCTTCCTTCGAGAATACGGCAAGTCTTCACGCCCGCCACTCTCTCTGTCACACCGTGTTGCACGAGGTAGGTCTCCTCTCTCACTACAATTTCATTCATTATTTAATAGAATAACTCTATTATACACCTCCGTTGATGCGATCTAACTAGTATTATGCTAAAAGCATTCATTAAATACATTAGAACAAAGACGTAATTAACGTAACGAATATTCTTCCCTTTTTTATTCTGCTATCAGAAACGTACTTATTAAATGAATCATACTTTTTTGTGGGTACGTAATATCTAATTAGAGAGTGTGTCTTACGTAAGTGGAATAGTAAAGTTTCATCGCCAACATGGGTATGATATAACTGAATAATCTTAAAATATATCCATTAAAAACGAAGAATATGGGTTATTTCCTATTACTACAACATAAACGAAGGGGAACAACTCTTGACTGATAAGTTTTTATTTATTTATTGATCTACTAGAAAAAAAGACGACGGGGTTATGGTTAGGGTTAGGGTTTAGGTTTAGGTTTAGGGTTTAGGGTTAGTTTAATGGGAAAATAATTTATCAGTCGAGAGCGGTTCCCTTTTGTTTATGTTGGAGTTATAGGAAATAACCAGAATATGTGTCCTTCATAATCATTTTCGGTGAAATCTGGGTTGTTAACTTCTGTTACTGATTCCGTTTTCAAACCGACTTTATTGTCACTGTTTCGGTTTCTTTTTTTTTTCATTTTCCCGGGGAAGTCAATGTTGTGACTCGTTCATGTATGTCTACATTACATTGGGAATAAGATGATACGAAAAAACACAGAAGTTGTTCAAATAAAGTTACTTCTTTTGCTTATTAATGATTAATTTAGCAGAATAAATAACTTCATTTGAGCAACATCTGTGTTTTTTCATATCATCTTATCCTTATATAACCACGACAAGCAAATTCAGCGAATATCGCGGTGCGATGTATGGAACACTGGACAGCTGTTTCGACCTATATTAGATCTCATCAGCAGTGTATACCGTGATTCCCAACGACAGAGATCGAACCAGCGACCACCTAAACACATATCCAGAGACTCTACCTCTAGGTCAGCGGCCCACGTTACACACGCCAAATTCACCAATTCACTTATCTCTCTCTCTCTCTCTCTCTATATATATATATATATATATATATATATATATATATATATATATATATATATATATAAACTACAACAAACAATCCCCATGAAGTCGATCATGGGTTGGGTCTAGAGTGCAAGCAGTTGGGAAAATATGAGGTACGTTCACTACCACTTTGACCTCGACATAAGTAAGCTAATATGAAAGCTTGAACGTAACCAAAAGTAGAAAAAAAGATCATCACCAAAAAGAGTTGCGTGGTACTCAAGTAAACATGATTAATTAATAGCCTGCTGCCGAAATATACATTGTTCAAACTCTCTCTCTTCTCTTCTTCTCTCTCTCTCTCTCTCTCTCTCTCTCTCTCTCTCTCTCTTACCCAAATTCTTTATTACATCTTCAATCTTAGACACCAAAAATTATTCTTTGCATTTAAGTCTCTGGTGAGCAGAACTTACAATGGCTTTTATGAGAATTACTATGTCATCTCGATCTGGTCAATTTTAACTGCAACTTATATCAATGATTAAGTAGGAAGCGCGTTGTGTAATGGTTAAAGTCATGGGAAATGGACTCGTCGCCCCGAGTTCAAATCCTGGACATGGTGATTGCATTTCACTTAGCGCTTATACCCTTGGGAAAGGTATGAATCCTACTCTCCCTCCAGCTATGGTTAAATAGTAGCGCAGACTGGGCTCTTTAATCTTGGTTAGGCAACCGGTCTAGGAGAAGGAAAATTCTGACTTCAAACCTGTTAAACTCTGCTTAAGAAATTGACCTTGTGTCGCATCCAGCTCGTGCGGAGGGGTTGGTAAATATATATATCAATGGTTAAGATAATGTCGATATTTTCTTTCAAATAAAAAATCTTTTTATCTTTATGATCGTCCCTTTCTGAAAATCTCATTAAAATTAACCAATTCTTAATTCATAAACAATGTGAACGGCTACATAAAATAATAGTTAAGAATAATTTTGCAAAGTGATCCAACTATATTCATTCGTAGCACGTTTCTATTTACTGTCCGGCTTCTCACTCATATCATTCAATACTGTCTTCAATCCGATTATCTAAGATTATTGAATCTTCGACATCATGAAAAATTAACGTATTATATTATAATAGAAAACGTAATAAGATTTCATGGGGATTGAATTTTATTTTAATTTCTTAATTTGCTGACAGTGTTTACTCATAACAAGATATTTTCACCTTATTACCAGAAAAGAGTTTGGACCATATGAACTTTAGGCACCCCTTTTTGAATCTCGATTAAGAAAGGACATGTTTTTCATTTACACCGTCAATATCCGGTTGTTTTAACAGACGATTTTTGGATTTGAAAATAAAAAATAAAACTAATCCCTAACCCTAATCCTAACCCCTAACAAACAACCGGATATTGACGGTGTAAATGAAAAACATGTCCTTTCTTTATTGAGATCAAAAAGGGGTGCCTTTAAGGTCATATGGTCCAAGAGTTTTATCAAAATAAAAAGATAAAAGCTATTCTCTGGTATAAACCTCTTCAGAAGAAGATCATTAGCATTAGGCTATATTTGACATGTATGTATGTGTGTGTGTGTGTGTGTGTGTGTGTGACTTTCAGTCGTTACCGGGAATTTTTTGAAAAAAAGAACCCTTTTGTCGTACAGTATAGGTAAAAAAAGAACAAGTTCCTCGTATATTCCTGCCATAAAATAAACTGAACCCTCATTTTTATGTTGTTTTTTCAATAAAATGTTTTATTTTTTTGCACCCGTTATTTTACAATACTAAAATATATTTTATTTATTTATTCTAATATTCACTTCAATGTGCATATTCAAAAAGTTTTTATCGTGAGAATGGTTAGTTTTAAAGTGGGGGCTCCTTTTGTTCTTGTTATTTCTTTTTTTTTTTTTTTTTTGGCTTTGGTACTCTAAAATAAAAAACGTCAGATTTTAATCCTCGTCGACGAAAAAACAAAATTTCGGTCATAAAAGGAGGATCCAATTTATGCCTAAATTGTAAAACGAGCCCAACCCCCATCCCCCAAAAAATATTGCAAAAATACGGACATAAAATGAAGGTTCAGTTTATTTTATGGTAGGAATTTACGAGGAACTTGTTCTTTTTTACCCGGTATAAATTTGGGGGTTTCGCATATGAGCAAACGGTCGTGACATAATGTAGGTGCTAGAACTTTTCGGGGCCAATCGATTGATCGGTCTCACAAACCGTCTGTCTAGACCAAGTAAGGGCTAAAGTAGAGTGTTGCAAGTGATTGACTTCTAACCCATCAGGATGTCGTCCTTAAGCATCACTGGTCACAATCCACGAACAACAGGTGACCCCATTGGTGTTGGGGTTCTTACGGCTCTGAAGAGGTGCAGTTGGCGTATTCTGCAATCATGGACGACAGAGTGAGAAATGAACGGATTCCTTTTTTAGGATACAGTATTTGTCTCAATAACAATTTATTAGTTGTAAGCATAACTATAGCAAAATGGATGATATGATATTTACTCCAATCAATATGTATTGTAGATTTGGCTGGAGAATTTTTTAAAAGTGTCTTTGAAGATAAGGCAGAGAAAGACAGACACAATCAATTCTTTCTTATGTCATAGAAGCCACAAGATTACCTAACGCCACACTAATAACAAAATGAAATTATGCTTTGTAAAAAGAACAAAAAACAAAAACCCCAAAGAAAAAAAAAAAACGCCATTGTTAACTTGTTCTCGTATGTTACTGAAAGAAATATTACTTCTGAGGTGTTTTTGACCCTGACCAAATATGTGATGTGCCGAAGGTAATGGCAGTGATATTTCGAAACACAAAGGAAAGAGGAAATAAACAGACGACAAGTATACTCCATCTTTACTAAAGGCTTTTTGCAAGGGACTTAGTGCGAATAACATTGTAATTACATGGCATGTAGAGACGCGGTGCTAGAGTCGAGTGAAACCACTTATTTCTTGTTATCAAGATGAAAAGCGTCGCCCTTCGGGGAAGGAAGTGTTGAGATTGTTGAACGTCTGCCAGGGAGATTTGGAACCATTTACGCTTATTCGAAACAGCTATAAATCTCTGATACAAGTTTACGTGTAAAGAGTTTTTCTTACTATCCCATTTATATGAAGACGCGATTAGTTAAGATATTTTATGGACATTTTAAGATGTCTTGTTTTATTATCCTCACAGCTGTAAGAAGTTCGATTTTGTTAAGCAAAAATATTTCATTTATTTCAAAATTGGCACATGTGTTGATTTGTGTTTGTGGCTTGAATGCCAAATCAGTGAACTGCATTATCTATTACTAAAGTAAATGATTACAGTGATTTCTAAGATTGCCAAAACGATATATGCGGGAATATATTATATTATATTATGTATGTATTCGCACATATCTTAGAAATCACTGGGTCATTTTATTAATAATAATAATAATAATAATAATAATAATATAATATATATATATATATATATATATATATATTATATATATATAATATCTATATATATATAAAAGTAAAAAATAATAGTTTGTTTATTTTGCGGTGACGATAGCCGACAATTTTTGGGAGAATATGTGCTTAATTGAAGTCATACCTAATTTGAAAATAATTAGTTGATAATTAATGAATTAGGCGAATATATCTATTCAAATGTTAAGACGTAAACAATTGAGAAATTTGAAAAATTATTTAGTTTATAATTAATGAATTAGGCGAATATATCTGTTTCAAATTAAGGCGTAAACAATTCCAAAGAATTAAAATTCTCGAGAAAAATATATATGTGTGGATGATATCAAGTGATTTAATTTATAGATTCAACGAAAAATACAGACTGAAACATACATATATGATGTGAAGAAAGGAAGTAAATCCGACGGTATGTAATATATCAAGAAAAAATGAAAAACACAGGTTAAATGAGTTAATTGAGTTTATTGGCCGACACTGCAGTGTTTCGATCTATTAATTAGATCATCTTCAGGGCATAAGATAATAAATTATTTATCACAGAATAATGGGAAAAGCGAGTATAATCCGGGCATTCAGTCTGTTTAAAAATTTCTGAAGTTTGAAAAAGGAGACGTTTTGAAATATGACATCAAATATTCTATTTTATGGTGTGAGTATGTAGCGCTGTAAGTGTATGTATTGAAAAGAAACATGTGCTTTTTCTTTAATTTTTGGGGTATGTGGTTGGTGTGTGTGTGTGTATAAATTTTTTCTGTTGCGATAAACGACAGTCTTCAGAAATTTTTTAAACAGACTGAATGACAAGGATTACCACTCGCTTTTCTCATTATTCTGTGATAAATA
This sequence comes from Doryteuthis pealeii, assembly GCA_023376005.1. Taxonomy (NCBI): domain Eukaryota; kingdom Metazoa; phylum Mollusca; class Cephalopoda; order Myopsida; family Loliginidae; genus Doryteuthis; species Doryteuthis pealeii. The sequence goes on from CM042144.1 coordinate 19,763,236, forward strand.
ATTTCTTATCTTATGCCCTGAAGATATCTATAATTAATAGATCGAAACACTGCAGCCCGTCGGCCAATAAACTCACACTTAACCCGTTTTAAACCTGTGTTTTCATTTTTCTTGATATATTACAACAATATATGAATATATTTTTTACATATACGGAGTATTATAAACAAATAGTTGAAAGGAATTACATTCGTGCAGATATAAATTTCTTTGCTTCATCGAATTGATCTTTACAAATCGAAACCACACAGCCGTCTCACTGTGTGAATCTTACTGTTTCATGGTCATTTTTTTGGTTTCACACTTTTTAAATGTTAATATGCCCAATTCATTGGCCTCGATCTCCT
>CM042144.1:19763682-19766182 GCA_023376005.1 Doryteuthis pealeii
TAAACTTAACTAATTAACAAATCCGTCCATAACTTTATTTTTTTTTTACTTTATATATTAAAAAAACAAAAATAATAAATTAATTAATCATTTTGAAATAAGAATATAAAAAAAATAATTAATCATAAAAATTCCTTTTCTAAACATCTTTTGAATACCAACCGTCACATTGTTTTAATACCATTTCCCTTTCGAATAAGTAATTCGTCTTGTTGCCAACATCTCAAAATCCACTACAATGAAGAGTTGACTGACAAAAAATTATACACAATCGGCATGACCCGACAAAATATGGCGCGAATGCCTACATTTCGTGAATAATGTAACAATTTTCGTTCTTTTTTGCAAAATAAGGTTTTTATTTTTTGTTTTTGAACTGATTTGACATTTATCTCCGACACAAACATCACGAAATATAATGAGCTCTGATGTGATTTTTTGTAAAACGAAATATTGATCAATATCAGCTATGATTATATTATAAATTGTTTTTCTCTTTAACAGCATTGTGTGATGTATTCATTCCACCTTTATCATACTCATAAGTAAGTATATATATAAGTAATACCATGTCTAAAAATCCGCCCTGTCGGCTGGGGCGTTAGAATGCATCGACTGTACCTCTGCAGAGGGTTAAGACTGCCCAAGGGCTACCTGTTGGCCGTGGATGGCGACCCGTGATGCTTAAGGATAGAGCCCAGGTGGATGAGCAGTTCATAACATGCAATACTCCACTTTGGCCCTATCTTGGGCTAGACGGGCGGTCGGAGAGGCCCCTCCAATCAATCGGCTGGTCACGTCAAGCTCTAGCACCTATATGATTTTTCCCACCAATTGCCCTTATGCAAGCCCCAACCCCTTTTTATCTATGGATGCTAGAAGGCGGTGGCTGCGCGGTCTACATGTCCTGGAATGACGTTAAACTCTATCTGATGGTGAGGTTCCAGTTTTGGAGGTTGGGGAATGTGGAGCACACCCTCATCACCATTGCTCCCTGGTCCACTCTGACCCGGAGTGGTAGTACCTGGTAGGGTCCCATCTAGGTTAAATAGAAAAAATGTATTATAAAAAAATTGTATTATCCATTAAGAATTGATTTATTTCAAAACTTTATCGGCATTAAATGACCCACTGAGGTTGATATGCCGTAAAACAAAACAAACCAAAACCATGTCTAAAAAATGTTGGTTGGTTTGTGAATAATCCGTCGAGAAATGCAGACTAGACGTGTCAGTTGTTTTTCACCAATTTATTCTCTGTGAACACCAATTGTTCCAGAAAGATATTACTTCCAGCTGATGATACAGCGAAGGAGACGTGTCCTTTCTTTTTTCGCATCGATCTTTTTACATGTGCAATTTAAAACAAGAAGAAAGTCGCTTCCTTTTATTTGTTCATTTATTTTTTTCGTTGTTTAACCTTGCGGATAAATTGGCAAAGTTTTTTTTATTCGTTCAAACATTTACTCGCTTCACTTGAGGCATCACAGGGCTAAAATGAGACAAATTAATCAATATATTCTGTAAATTGTCGACTCGACACTTTTGGGCGAAAGAAAGCTTTTCTTGAGCTCTGATTGCTTTTTCGTTGGAATAATTTCAATCTTTTTATCAGCTTTCACGTATTTGGACATTTTGTAACTTTTATAAAACAACACTTATTATAACCGATTTTAATTATTTACTAGTTGACTAAACAGATATTATAGGGTGACCCAGAAAAACCAGAACCCAAATTATTTTATTTTCTTATTAAACTAACCCTAAACTCAACCCTAACCCGAACCCTAACCCTAGTTGAGTAACATTATAAGACAACACTTATTATAACCGATTTTGGTTATTTACTAGTTGACTAACATGATATTACAGGGTGACCCAAAAAAAAAACAGAACCCAATTATTTATTTTTCCCATTAAACTAACCTAAAACTCAACCCTAACCCTATCCCTTAACCCTAACCCTAACCTTTGAGTAACATGATTATACAGGGTGACTCAAAAAAACAAACCGTAAATTCTGTAATAAAACTGTTTATTTAATTATTTTTTAAGTTTAAGTCCAACAAGGGTTGGGGTTAGAGTTTAGGTTAGGGTTAGAGTTGGTTTAGGGTTAGTTTAATGGTAAAATAAATAAATAATTTTGGGTTCTGTTTTTTCTCTGGTCACTCATGTTACTCAACTAGGAAATTAACCCGATTCTGTTTAATGCACATTTGTTTTATACCCCTTTACGTCGGTTATATATATATATATATATATATATATATATATATATATATATATATATATAGAGAGAGAGAGAGAGAGAGAGAGAGAAAGAGAGAGAGAGAGAGAAAGAGAGAGAGAGTGAGAGAGAGAGAGACTATGAGAGATGCTGAGGGATCCTTACTATCAGCAGTACTTACTCAACTCATAAGCTACCTATGACTCATGTAACGATTGATATCATGACATAATCCAGTCGGTAGGGAGTCCGCCTTAGAAGCATAAGGTTTCGA
>CM042144.1:19771182-19813682 GCA_023376005.1 Doryteuthis pealeii
GATATTCTGTGTAAATGCATACACTTCAAAATTATAATTCAATCGCAACTGGACCTGACCTCTCGACTGAGACGGTAGAATACACCGTAAGTTTTAAAATATATTTATATACCCAAAACCATTCGCTATGGTTGGATGCGACACAATATCGCAAGTAGGTGGAATCCATCGAGGATCGACTCACTATTCAGTAGTAATGGATCTGTGAAACTAGTTTGCTAATCATTACACAGAGTTTCAAAAGCTATTAAAACTGGATCTGTAATTATACCAAGAGAGAAAAAAACCTCAAATGAAATTTTAATTTTATTCAAAATTTTATTCTCAATTTGGCCAACTGTTAGTCGTGGGTAGCGACCTGTAATGGCTGAGGGCTGGATTGAGTTCGCTGTGCGGTCTGTAATCCGGGTAAGAAGTGCGCAAGTGACTTAGAACACTCCACTTCAACCCTTAATTAAGGCGAAGTCACGTTGAAAGCATCGGTTACCATTACATGACTGAAGTTAAGCAGAGATGAAACTGATCAATACTTAATTGAGTGAATAGTTAAGCCACAGCAGGTAATGTAAGCAACCTGACTTTTTTGTTTATAAAAAATGACTTGATTTGGCATTAAATGACCAGAAAAGGGTCAATATGCCGTAAAGAAATAACCAACCAATTATCAACTTCGACCTTTTCTTGGGAAAGAGGGTCGGTTGGAGAGACCCCATCTGATTGGTTGGTCATGACAAGACCTAGCAGTTATATGATTGTCCCGATTATATCCTTTAAATTGCTTTTATGGTGTACACCCACTCCCTTTTATCATATATGTGCTTGAAGGTGACAGCTTGGTGTCAACCAGCAGAATTTATTGATACACATTATGTTAATAAAAATGATTTCTACCAGGACTTGAAACATAGAAGAATTTATAAAAAGGATTTGATTTGGCATTAATAACCCGAAAGAACACGCAAACTTGCATTGAGTTATTTCACACTAGAGCCTTAAGTAAAACTTATTAACTATATTTGTTCATACAAATCTTACCTTCATGGGCCATTTTTGTTGCGGTATGTTTACATAATGGTGATTTTTCGAAATATATTGATAATAATGATGATGAATGATAATACTTTGAATTTTAATCATGTTAGAATAAACGGGTGGAATGCGAAGATAAACATTATGAATAAAATCAATATTTAATTCAAAGTTTTTTTTCTCTCTTGGTAAATACAGATCCAGTTGTAATAGCTTTTGAATCTCTGTGTAATGGGTAGCAAACTAGTTTTACAGATCCATTACTACTGAATAGTGAGTTCGATCCATCCACGATGGATTTCTACCTACTTGCGACATTGTGTAACATCCAAACCATCGCGAATGGGTTGGGTAAATAAATATCTTTTAAACTTACATTATAATTATAATAGAAAATGTGTAATGGTTATCGTCGTAAGAAATAAACACGGCAGCCCGTGTTCAAATCATTGAAGAAGATTTTGCATTTCACCTAGCGCTAATACCGCTGAGAAAGATACTAATCCAACTATTCTTGGTTCGTTTGGTTGGTTTCGTTTTACGGCATATCAACCTCGGTGGGTCATTTAATGCCGACAAAGTTGTGAAATAAATTCATACGGATAATACAATTTTGTTTATAAACTCATGTTTTTCTATTTAACGGCGTATATGCATTCAGGGTTAATTTCTAATATCATGTGACTTATGTCTTATTTTTAGTTATTATGCAGGAAACTGAGAGCATGGGAAGCATTTAAGTCAGTCTGTAGTGGCTTCCTTGATAACACACGCGTACCAAATGACCAAGCCTGTATTGAGAAGTTGCTCAAGATTTATGAGGATATGGGATGCCGAATGTCACTCAAAATTCATTTTCTCCATTCCCACCTCAACTTCTTCCCTCCAAACCTTGGAGCAGTGAGTGATGAGCACGGAGAAAGATTCCACCAAGACATTACGAAGATGGAGAGCAACTACCAAGGTAAGTGGAACCCCGAGTCTTCTTCTGGATGCTCTTGCGTGACATCCCGGAGGCAAAATAAAGCAGATCATCTAAGAAAACACACTTCTAACTCTCTGCAGTACTATGAATTGTATACATTGTCTCATCAAGTATATTTATTCCGTCAATGTTCTTTATCTATCCCGTTTTATCTGTAATAAGCTGTAGCAACTGTTGAAATAAGCACGTATATACTCTGTATATACTAAAATGAGACTATTTAAAAGACAGAAAACTAGAGGTGATAGAGAAAAACTGTTTATAAATTTTAATTCAGCACATCCAAATTAGTAAAAAAACACATATTCACATTTTTACCTCAGAGAAAAAATATTTTTTTGTAAATCAGTGCTATTGGAAATGGTAGAGCAGAGTTAACTTTTTAATCTTCAAATGACAACTATTCTTGGAGAAGAAAATGAATACGCTGAACCGAATTCAAATCATTGAAGAAGCCTTTTTCATTTCACATAAAGCTAATACGTTTGGGAAAGGTAAGAATTCAACTATTCTCCCTCTAACTATTAGTAAATAGTAGAACGGACTGGGCTCTTATCCTTCAAATTGCAACAAGTCTTGGAGAAGAAAAGCCAACCGAATCCAAATCATTGAAGAATATTTTTGCATTTCAAAGTGCTAATACTTATGGGAAAGGTATAAATTCAGCTATTCTCCCTCTAGCTATTGGTTAATACTATTACGGAATGGGCACTTTAACCTTCATATGACAACTAGTCTGGAAGAAGGAAACCTTAAAATTCTAAACTTGTAAATTCCGTGTAAAAATTGACCTTGTATCCACATCCTGCTCGTAGGGAGTGGTTGGTAAATACATACCTTATAATGTTTTGATGTAAAGAAATGTTAAATTATCATTTGACGCTTTACTGTAATATTTTTATATTTACTAGTACAAAATAAAAAACACCCTCCGGGCGATGTAAAAATAGATTTTTGAAACATATTACCTGAGGGGTGGGAGTAAAAAATTCAATGTCAGCGAGTTTGTACCCTAAGTAAGTAAAATCATCGAATGCATTAAAGGATTGAAAAATAAATCAATTTGAAATGTATACTTTAAATATGTATTAAAATAAAACAAACTATATATAGATATATAATAGCAGTCATGTATTTATTAAAACTTGTTTTAAAAAACAATGAGGACTGTCTAATGTTGCATGTTCAAATTTTGAGTGAATTTAATCCATGTTATGACGATTTTGGGTAAGCAGTGACGTGATTTTTGTTACAGACAAAAACCGGAAGCAAATCTCCGAAAATTCAATGTCAGCGAGTTTGTACCCTAAGTAAGTAAAATCATCAAATTCATTAAAGGATTAAACATAAAACAATTTGAAATGTAAACTTTAAATATGTATTAAAATAAAACAAACTATATATAGATATGTAATACCAGTCATGTATTTATTAAAACTTGTTTTACATAACAATGAGGACTGTCTAATGTTGCATGTTCAAATTTTGAGTGTATTTATTCTATGTTATGACGATTTTGGGTAAGCAGTGACGTAATTTTTGTTACAGACAAAAACCGGAAGCGAATCTCCATTATTAATAGATTGCATTGATTGATTTTAAACAAAATTTGAATTCTATATATATTTAATCTGAATAGACAATTTCATGCAGTTAACTTCGCATTAACTTGATAATTACAATTACTTAACACCATTTTTTTTTTAATCTTTAAATAATTATTGATTCCTGTGCAAGAGGTACATAGTACCCCCCCGACACCGATACCATAGAGTGGCTGTTTTGTTAAAGATATAATAATACCAGTCATGTATTTATTAAAACTTGTTTTAAAAAAACAATTAGGACTGTCTAATGTTGCATGCTCAAATTTTGAGTGTATTTTATTCTATGTTATGACGTTTAGGTAATGTGACGTAAGCAGTGACGGATTTTTGTTACAGACAAAAACCGGAAAAGAATTTCCATTATTAATGTATGTTGTGAAGAGGTACATAGTACCCCCGACACCGATACCATAGAGTGGCGGTTTTGTTCGGAGGCGTGATTTGTAGTTGATATGACAAACTCTGCTCCCTGCTTAAATAAACATGAGAAAGAAGTAAACACAGGTGGACACTCGCTCATTGACTCAAGGCAGTTACGTGGGATTTGATAGATTTAGTTTGATACAAAAAGCCAGTTGAAAGAATCAGTCGAATATTTCATAGCGTAAGTAAAATGATCCTCTAATGGGGAAAGAATGGCCACGGCTTTTACAGGAAAAGGTGGATCTTTTCCTCTATCGACTGAACAGAAATTTCTTTCTTTCTTTTCTCAAAATTTTTTCTGCCAGTTTTTTCAAATAAACTTTTGGCATCACTCTCACCCTTTCTTTCTTTCTTTCTTTCTTCCTTTCTTTCTTCCTTTCTTTACTGTAATCACTTTTTTCTATTAGTATATTTTCCTTTAATCTCTCTTTTACTCTAATATTTTCTTCTATGCCTTTCTTTTTTTCTTTCTTTCTTTCTTTCTTTCTTTTCTCAAAACTTTTTCTGTCAGTTTATTCAAATAATCTTTTTGCATCACCCTCCCATTTCTTTCTTTCTTTCTTTTCTTTTTTTTTTTCTTTCTTTCTTTCTTTCTTTCTTTCTTTATTCTAATCACTTTTTTTCTATTAGTATATTTTCCTTTAATCTCTCTTTTTCTCTAATATTTTCTTCTATGCCTTTCTTTCTTTCTTTCTTTCTTTTCTCAAAACTTTTTCTGTCAGTTTTTTCAAATAATCTTTTTGCATCACCCTCCCCATTTCTTTCTTTCTTTCTTTCTTTCTTTCTTTCTTTATTCTAATCACTTTTTTCTATTAGTATATTTTCCTTTAATCTCTCTTTTACTCTAATATTTTCTTCTATGCCTTTCTTTCTTTATCTATTTCTTATTTTTGAGAGCGGTAAAAGAAAATAGTAGCAACTAGAAACTGAGTGGGTTTTATAACCAACGTATCTGTATTTTACTTCCTGCCATAAGTATCTGTTGTATCTTGAGGTGGAAAGATACATAGAAGAATGGTGTGCTTAATACATTTATTAAGCACAAGCATGCCAAACGGATACACACAAACACAGAACAAATAAGTACAAACAATCTACAAGAAAAAATTACACTAAATAGAGGAGGGTCAAATGAGGCATAGCCAACGCAGTACAGTCTGAATATTATGCAACTTGTTAATCGACTTTAATCGTAGGCTATTTTGAGGCTATGAGCCAGACCATCTGGTAGAGTGCTGAAGGGTTGTTAGCTACTCTACAATAGTATCGAATGAATTTACTTTTTTTTCGTGAAGACCAGCGAGGACATTAAACAAGGATTTTACAAACTAATCGCACAATTAAAGTCAGAAGAATAAACCTAGTAATAAGTAATTTAGAGAGTGAGTTGTCATCTCATATGTAACTCTCCACTATAGCCATTACTTTGGCTTGACTGCCGGTTAGAGAGTCCGCCCCTGATCAATCGGCAAGTCACGTCTAACCCCAGCACCTATATGATTGACTAGTCCCTGCTGGTCTTATGGCAAACGATCAAACCTTTTTTTATGTATATGTACTAGAAGACGGTGGCTGAGAATGTAATTGTCCTGGGTTATGATGTTAAACTAATTTCAGAAGCTTGGCTTCCAGTCTGGAAACATCTTTTATATATATATATATATATATATATATATATATATATATATATATATATATATATATATATACCACTGGGTGTTTAAATAATAATATGGTGTTACATACTCGTTCTTCATCGAGTACATAAACGGGTAGAGAGATCTCTGATAGTGAGAATGACAGAGAGATAGGTTACAGATTAAAGGTGGTTATTCTTACTTGGTGCCTCTGCTTGCTGCTTCTTCGTCTTTGGCAGCCATTTCTAGTGGAAATCTGTTGTTAAGGGTTGGTCTTCTTCTTTATTAATTCTTCTTACATGGCTGGACTGGACATTGCTTGTTTAATAATTTAATTAACAACTTTTATTTCTTAGCCCATGATTCTGACGCGGGGAGAGATAGACCCAAGAGCTGACAGACAACGTCTACGCCCCTTAAAATCCGGGTCGTATCGGCTCTAAACTAGAAACTATTCACATGCGTCCTGTCGCGCGCCTTTTAAGGGGTCAAAATTTATTAACCCTCACCGGTAATTTTCCATAATGTTGAAATTTTTGTGGATATAAGGTGTGTGCCAGATGTTCACTTCTACCATGTGACCAACTTCTTGTCCAATCACTGGCAGTACTCTGCTGCTGATATTATTATTTATACTGGCCTTTTCTGGTCATACCTAAGCATTACTACTTGGATCTTCTTGGACCTCGGACCATAGGATTCTATATCACAGGACTTATTCACTTACCAAAGGATTCTATATCACAGCACTTATTCACTTACCAAAGGATTCTATAACTCAGGACTGACTTACTTACTTATTTACTTCAAGTTCTTTACAACTGGCCAAGGATGGCGGCCAGATACTTAACACAGAGAGCCCCGTTATTTTAAAGTCAGGAAATTTGAAATTAGGGCCTAATTCAAATTTCTAGCTACAGATACGTTCACAATTTATGACTGCCCATAAATTGTAACAATAGATAAAATGTCTATATCGAAGAAAACAGAGAACTTACAATCGAGAAACCACTGAGGTGAATAAAACAAAACTATGAAGAATTCGGGAGACGAGAAAGATTTTGAATAAAATGAGCTAAGCTGAATAGACCCAAAAAGTTTTTTTTTTCAAATCACTAGTAAGAACAAACTAAAAGAAAAAAGCATTAGAACGCATTATATCAAGGCGAAAATCGATAATGCCCAACATGTCGCCTATTTAAAGCAAAAGACGAGACAGTAAATCATAAGTGAATGCTTCAGACTACCTACAAAGAGTTACAAATAGACATTGATTCACTGGGACGGCTTGGGTTCAACCATTTAAATAAATGTACGAGACAAATCACAAGCTGTCCTTGAAAATGGTCGACATAAATCTCTTTGTTTTTTATTATTTCGGGGAGGAGGAGGAGGAGACTTTCAGATTTAAACAGATGTTTCTATCAAGTCTACGAGGCCAAAAACAAAAGGTAAAAATAAAGTATAAGAAATATTGAAGGAAACCGTCTGAACGAAAACGTTAGGCTAAAATATACATCGTCATTTCAGGAATTCCGAACCATTATTATCTAAGAAAAAGCGTTTGTTTTTCACAGAATAAAATGGAATGGTTCCAGAGATGCTCGATAAATATTGGAATAATTAGATTAATAAGAAAGAAATGAGAGGATTTAAAACAAATTTGTGTAAGAGAAGTCTAAATGACTATTGATTTTAGGAATTTCAAGAGACCTATTTTACTTCCAATGATTTCCTACGTTGTGAAGATACGGGTAATAGAATCTGAACCGCATTTTTTTATAAATAAAAGGTGAGTCAAAATTAATGCCATTTCGTTTAGGACAGGTATAATTGTTGTATATCAATATGTTGTATACCCACATGGAGTATATAAACGTTGAGAGATCATCTCGGTGAGAGAGAGAGAGAGAGAGAGAGAGAGAGAGAGACAGACAGACAGACAGACAGAGACAGAGACAGAGACAGAGAGACCGAGACAGAGACAGAGACAGAGACTTAGGTACATTATATTAGATTAGGTATAAGATGATCTTACTTGGTTGTTTCATTACTCTGGTTACAGCTTCTTCTCCTATGGCTGTCATTGCATGTCTAGTTGACTTCTAATTCTTCTGTTTTTCAATCTTCTTTGCTAATTCTTTCAGTGAGCTGAATTAGGCATTGCTTGTTTTCATATTTAATAGCACAAGACATTAAGTTTGCTTGATCAAGCTTTTATTATTTATCTAGCCCATGATTTAATTCCGCGCCGATGCGATCGACCCCATAGCACGTCTAAGCTCCTTGGAAGCCGGGTCGAATCTAATCTAACCTAACGATCACGGGTCTGTCATGACGTGTGAAATCCACGCTTCTCAGGGTCAAAGGTTACCAACAGTCCCGGTATTTTTTCCATAGACTCTCTGATTCTAAATCTGACAGACCTCAAATTAATTCTAGCTACTCTCATGAATTGTAACATAATTAGCAACATAGGAACATGTATCATACATCAAAATGAAGCTGGCCCTCTGTGGATCACATCCCTACTTCTCCATATTTGTTCTCTCTTCAGTCCCATGAAAGTGGGTTTGAGAAGCAGATGAGCAAGTGAAATCTGTAGTGAAGAAGTGGCTAAAATGATAGTCAACAGAATTTTAAAGGGTAGGGAAACATGCTCTTATTCGAAGGTGGAACATTACTATTGAGAGAAACCGTGAGTATGTGGAGAAGTAGGGATGGGATCCACAGAGGACCGGCTTCATTCTGATGATATGATACATGTTCCTGTGTTGATCATTATTTATTGGTTGAGTAAGTACCTACCAAGGAAAAATATACAACACGATTTTTTCAAGTCTTGAACTTCGAGTGATAGGAAAAACTTATATAAAGAATGCATGAAAATCGTTAGATTTGATTCTGGCCTTTTCTACCGAGGTTCATGAGAAATCGACCCAAGTAATTACTTTCAACATCAATAATTGAGTTCAAATTCAAGAATAAAGTTTCCAGAGGACAGACAAAATAGGGTAAGCATCCGAATCAGAAGTCTAGTGACAAAGTTTCACCACAGAAATCTGCAATATTACAAGAGAGAGAGAGAGAGACAGACAGACAGACAGACAGAGACAGAGAGAGACAGACAGACAGACATACAGAGAGAGAAAGAGAAAGAGAGAGAGAGAGAGAGTTAAATCAAGATTGTTATACTTTTTACATATTGAACTATTTGGCAATAGCTCTTAAGTAAACATATCAAACGTTGCAATAATGTTGTTAAATCATCATACTATGGTACATCCACAGGTCCTATAGGTATTGATATATTGGTAGAAAAGTGTTACGAATTTAGTGGCCATCCTTTAGGCTTCAAGTAAGAGCGCTTGTACAGCGGAAATCCTTGGTAAAGAATCCTTTGGTCGTTCCTTGGTGCTCCTCAGTATTGCAAGTCTTTGGTCAATGATTGCAAATGGATGTCTCTCAGTATCAGTGATTAAGTAATCAACCAGCCACGCATTCAGGCTGTTGATTGGCTGAGGTTTAAACCATGTGACCTCGCTTAGTCTATAAATTTAAGTGGTGTATGGTAGCACGGCTTATATCACCAAATAATCCAACAAAGATTTGATTAAATTCATGTATATTAATCAATTTCACGGTACCACTTAGTACCCGGGTCACAGACTGATCAACCACCACAATCATGTCTTCAAGCATGACGGGTTGCCACCCATGGCCAACTGGTCGACCCACTGGGGAGGGAGTTACCTCTCTGCAGAAGTACAGTCTGCGTATTTTACATCCCCAGACGACAAGGCGAAATTTTATTTTAGATTCTTCAGATTTTAAATACAACTTTGTATAGTATTTGTATTAGATTTATCGCAGAATGCTGTATAGAAACCTGAAATTCTGAAGAATCTAGAAACAAAGAAAGAGTGTGATATTACTGAAGATAATTCAGAAATGGAAACACATTAAATTTACTTGCGTTTCAGTAATTCCGCCTCAAATTTCTGCATAGAATAAAGGTCATAATAAGCCGCAGAGAAACATTATGTACTTCCAGAATTCTTCAGAGGTTATTCACTATTGAAATGCGAAATCTTCTCAAGGTCTTTTTATTGGAAAAAGGAACTGAGTGATGACAGGCAATTAGATATAACATGTCTTCTTCCTGTTCTTGTCGAAAATAAGAGCAAGAAAAATAAATAAGTAAAAATAAAAAAAGATTTATTCTTTTCATAATGCATGTGGGATTTTGAACATTATTATCAAAAGTTGGCATCTAGCGACTTTTAAAATGTCAAATACATCTCTAATGTTTTTTTTTTCTGCAAGATACATATGTTTTGGGATATAAATCTGTTGTAGAAAAGCTAGCACCCCTGCAGCACTCTACCAGATGGATTGGCCCATAGCCTTAAATAGTTAACGATTAAAGTGGATTAATAAGCTGAATGATATTCGGACTGATATTACTGCGTTTGGCTATACCGCATTTGACCCTCCTCTATTTCTTGTAAGTTTGTCTTGTTAATTTGTTTGTATTTCATTGTTCTGTGTTTTTGTATGTATCCGTTAGCACCGGATACTAGTACTGTATAATCATTTTAAGCCCTCAATTTCTTCTGTGTATCATTCCACCTGGACGATACAATAAAATCCCTCTCTGATTTGGATTAGATCCTTTGATCAATGCTTTATAAACCATCGATGGTTATTCAATATGAAAGTGATGCTTGAAGAAGAACAGCTGTGGTATTATGTAAATCATAGTTCGAAAGTGAACATAATAGCGCTACTGTCATTCGAACTCTCTTACAACGATATTACTGCCCATTAAAAACGGTGAAATCTCGCTATGATCGGATTTATCTTATTATAATGAAGATTGTATGCTTGTCTTTCTGTAACCGAAACTATAATACTACTCGAGTCACAGTTCCCGTAGTTATTTACCTCACATTCTCCATGATTTGATTTTATTCAAACTTCCATCATTAATAAAATCGTTTCGCATTATAATACTGTTGGTCATATCTTCATACTGATAACATTCAATTTGATTTATATGTAAAACAAAATAGTGGTATACAGTGTGAACGGGAAGGTTAATTTGCATATTCATGTTAAAAATTTGATTTTAATAAATATCTGCTTGGTATTATTGATTTCTTATTGTTTAGTTTTATCATAATGAATATGAGCAAAAATCTCGGTAATAAATCTTAAAAGAAATCCATTAACAAGAAGAAATAACTGTAATTTTATTCTTTACTTCCTAATTTAAATAAATACTTAGATTAGGAAAATTTAGCAATGAAAGACGGGAGTGATGGAAGAGTAAGTTTCAGTTATTCTATTTTTCAATTATACCCACCTCTGTTTCAAATCTTTTTATTTACATTCTCTTTATGAAGTCAGCTATGTCATATCCGTCTTTAATCATGTCGCGTGACCGAATATTTTCCAGTGCGCATTTTCCAAAAAAAAAAAATTAATTTCCTTACTAGAAAATTCATTCATTAGATGAAAAAAAAAACAGAATGCAGCAAAATTTATTACATACTATGAAGGACATAATGAAAGAATAAATGTCCAACCACAATGGAACTAACTTGTTTTTATTATCTTGGCATCAGTTGTATTATAATTGATATAAGTGACAATTTGATAACAATGACTACAAGTTCATAACTTCTTAATTAGCAACATGAGATGTTGCTAATAAAGAAGTTATGAACTTGTAGTTATAATAACTACACGTTCATAATTTCATAAATTATCAAAGTAATTCTCTTATATCAACTAGCAAATTTATGCACCCTCCGGGTGCAAGTTTTTAAGTTTTAATATAATAAAATATCATGTTAAATTAGAAAGGCTAATAAAACTAAAAAAGAAAGCAGATAAAAAGATTTGGAACAGAGGGGGTATTATCGAAAAATAGAAAAGCTAACTCTTCCATCATTTTCCATTACTCCCGTCTTTCATTGGTAAATTTTCCTAATTTAACTCTTTACTTAAAATAGGAACTAAAGGCTAATATTACAATTATTTCTTCTTCTTAATGAATTTCTTTTAAGATTTATCCCAGAGATTTCTGCTCATATTCAATAAGATAAAACCAAACAATTAGAAATCAATAATACTTAGCATATATTTATTAAAATCAATTTTTTAAGATCAATATGCAAATTAGCCTTCCCATTCACACTGTAAACCACTATTTTGTTGTATATATAAATACAATTGCGTATTATTAGTATGTAGATATGGTCAACAGTCTTAATAATGTAAAACAATTTTATTATTCATTCAGGTTTAAATAAAAATAAAATCATCGAGAATGTGATGTAAATAACTAAGGGAACTGTGAATTGAGTAGTAATATAGTTTCGGTTACAGACAAACAAACACACAATCACCATTATAATAAGATTATCACGGGTACAGTGATATTCAACTCGCCCCAAACCGGTTTTGTTATTAGTTTTCGATTTCCTTTGCATTCACCCTGTACTTTAATGGAACAGAAAACGACTGGTAGTATACGTTCACAAAAAAAAAAGAAAAAAACAGAAAATAAACTTATCCCCTATCTTTGTAAGAGCGTTGTAAATCGTCGGAATGGCTTAAATCATTATCAGCCTGACAGCGACTGAGTATATCCCCTTTTTCACTAGCGCTAGACTAAGGAGAGTGTGTTTGGCGTCTGGGGTGGAGCGCCACACCTACCATCAGCTCCTCACTTTGCCGGACAGATCCCTGTGCTATTTATAACTGAGTTACAGAGAGCTGGTATCGAACCCGGAACCTTGTGTTTCCTACTCTGACGCTCTACCGACTGAGCTAAACCAGCTCTTAAAGCTAAAACCGACTCATAAGAGCGTTGTAGACTGACTGAATCTTGAATTATTTCAGTATTCTGCTCGATACAATAAAAGTGTCTGGTGTGTCTGGTCGAACATACGTCACTTGCACTGTTCTATGTGAATTACTAGTCCCTATTTTTTGCACAGTTTTAATATTTCTTCTTTGCTGTCTTGCTGCATTCACTTCAAAGTAGTACACTGCAGGTTTTATGAGGCATTTCATAATAGCCTTGTGTTCCCAACATGGAGACATTTATTAGAGGCCCTATTTTGGGCGAGACGGGCGGTCGGAGAGGCCCCCTCCGATCAATCGGCTGGTCACGTCAAGCCCTAGCACCTATATGATTTTCCCAATCCTATTGCCTTTATGGCAAGTCCCAACCCCTTTTTATCATATGGGTGCTAGAAGGCGGTGGCTGCGGGTCTACGTGTCCTGGGAATGACGTTAAACTCTATCTGATGGTGAGGTTCCAGTTTTGGAGGTTTGGGGAATGTGGAGCACCCCTTCATCACCATTGCTCCCTGGTCCACTCTGACCCGGAGTGGTAGTACCTGTTAGGGTTCCATCTATGGGTTAAATAGAAACATGTATTTATAAAAAAATTGTATTATCCATTAAGAATTGATTTATTTCAAAACTTTATCGGCATTAAATGACCCACTGAGGTTGATATGCCGTAAAACGAAACAAACCAAACAAACATTTATTAGAGCAAACACATGGTAAATACAAAGAGATAGTTCACCCTGCCGGCTGGGACAGAAGAACGCACTGACTGCACCTCTCCAGAGAGATAAAATCCCCAACCGCAATGGGACCACCTACTGGCTATAGGTGGTGACCTGTGAGGCTTTAGCTCGGAATCCTGGTGGCTGATTTGTCCATTACATGCAACAATTCACTTTGGCCCGTACACTTTCATTGACATTACTCCCATGTACTCAATGACCTCGAGTGGTAGTACCTGTTAGGGTCCTGAATATGGGTTAAATATAAAA
Organism: Doryteuthis pealeii; assembly: GCA_023376005.1. NCBI lineage: Eukaryota > Metazoa > Mollusca > Cephalopoda > Myopsida > Loliginidae > Doryteuthis > Doryteuthis pealeii. The sequence goes on from CM042144.1 coordinate 19,784,726, forward strand.
ACTGATTTTTTAAAATTTGTTTTAAAAAATTGAGTTTAAAAAGTTGAATATCCATCAGGAATGAATTAAACGAAATGTTTTACGCATAAAATAAACCAGAAGGGTTGAAATGCCGTAAAATGCAACCAACCAACCAACCAACCAACTAGAGAGTTAGAGACGAAATCCTATTGGGCATCACTAACAACATTCTCGTTTTTTTTATTAACAAAGGTCCAGTTTTGATTAACACTGTCTTCATCTTTGTTTATTTCCCCGTCAATGTTGTTCATTTAATCATTATCTTCGCTTAAACAATTAAGTTAATGTTTCCTACATTCGTATAAACTAATCTATTTCTTTTGGATGGTCTAAAAATTTAAGATAATACTAATCTTTTGCAAATCTCTCTAGCAAACTAAATGTAATTCCTTTCGTCGTCAGCACAGTCTCTACCAACTGAGCACGTTACTCTCACTTCCTGACACCCCAAATAGCAGTCGTCAGATTTCACTTGCCGTCCAAACACTTGCTTTCTTCCTCACTCATGTGTTAGCGACAGTCCGTTTTATTTCTGCTTGTTCGGCTGCGCTTATGCAAATTCCAATATCCCTCATCCGGGCTTCTACCAACAGCATTTCAGCTACGAGGAGGTAGCGAGTTCGAATATCCGTAGCCACTCGCCACACTCTACTCCTTCGCACAGGCCAAACATATCCTGACGCGCTTTGTTTGTGGGGGCTGGGAATCCGCTTGTTCATAGGTCTGCCTTTCAAATTGGTGTCCAACAAATCTACTTTCAATCGTTTTTCAATTTTCAATCTAACTAGTCCAAGAGTTATCCATTTATTCTCTGGATTCATTTACATTCTAAACCACAACCAGCACTGATATTACTATGCTGATTAGAAAATGGATCAAAGTCAAACCATTTAAGAACGATTTATACTTGTTTTTTCATCTAATTTTTCTGTTTACATTTCTCTAATCAGTGGGGGGGGTCACAGTCAAGTCTGATGCAAGGTTCCAATCGACAGTCTAAACACTCCCAACTGTATCACGCTCCAAAATCCAATATCCAAAATTATTTCTTTGTCCCGCTCGTCTCAACAACAAAATACAACTGCAGTCGTTCACCCTGGTCTGTGAGAATAAGTCCTTTAAATACACCTCAATTTCACCACATCCGGGCTCCTCACTCATAATTGTCCGTGCAGCACGTGCGACACTCGTCAGCACGGCACGACCACCTACATCCGGGCCACTATGCTATTTCTTATTTCACGGATCGTCCACAGCTCTCACATTCTGAAGGAAGCAGGTTCGACTCTAGGTCAGTCCTAAACGCCAGGCAAAGCCCAGCCCGCTTCCTTCGATAATACGGCAAGTCTTCACGCCCGCCACTCTCTCTGTCACACCGTGTTGCACGAGGTAGGTCTCCTCTCTCACTACAATTTCATTCATTATTTAATAGAATAACTCTATTATACACCTCCGTTGATGCGATCTAACTAGTATTATGCTAAAAGCATTCATTAAATACATTAGAACAAAGACGTAATTAACGTAACGAATATTCTTCCCTTTTTTATTCTGCTATCAGAAACGTACTTATTAGATGAAGCATAGTTTTTTGTGGGTTCGTAATATCTAATAAGAGAGTGTGTCTTACATAAGGAATAGTAAAGTTTCATCACCAACATGGGTGTGATATAACTAAATAATCTTAAAATATCTACATTAAAAACGAAGAATATGGGTTATTTCCTATTACTACAACATAAACGAAGGGGAACCACTCTTGACTGATAAATTATCTATTTATTTATTGATCTACTAGGAAAAAATGACGACGGGGTTATGGTTAGGGTTAGGGTTTAGGTTTAGGTTTAGGGTTTAGGGTTAGTTTAATGGGAAAATAAATAAATAATTTATCAGTCGAGAGCGGTTCCCTTTTGTTTATGTTGGAGTTATAGGAAATAACCAGAATATGTGTCCTTCATAGTCATTTTCGGTGAAATCTGGGTTGTTAACTTCTGTTACTGATTCCGTTCTCAAACCGACTTTATTGTCACTGTTTCGGTTTCTTTTTTTTTTTCATTTTCCCGGGGAAGTCAATGTTGTGACTCGCTCATGTATGTCTACATTACATAGGGAATAAGATGATACGAAAAAACACAGAAGTTGTTCAAATAAAGTTACTTCTTTTGCTTATTTATTATTAATTTAGCAGAATAAATAACTTCATTTGAGCAACATGTGTGTTTTTTCATATAATCTTATCCTTATATAACCACGACAAGCAAATTCAGCGAATATCGCGGTGCGATGTGTGGAACACTGGACAGCTGTTTCGACCTATATTAGATCTCATCAGCAGTGTATACCGTGATCTCCCCACGACAGAGATCGAACCAGCGACCACCTAACACATATCTAGAGACTCTACCTCTAGGTCAGTGACACACGACACACGAGAAATTCACCAATCACTTATCTCTCTCTCTCTTCTCTCTCTCTCTCTCTCTCTCTCTATATATATATATATATATATATATATATATATATAATATATATATATATATAAACTACAACAAACAATCCCCATGAAGTCGATCATGGGTTGGGTCTAGAGTGCAAGCAGTTGGGAAAATATGAGGTACGTTCACTACCACTTTGACCTCGACATAAGTAAGCTAATATGAAAGCTTGAACGTAACCAAAAGTTAGAAAAAAAGATCATCACCAAAAGAGTTGCGTGGTATTCAAGTAAACATGATTAATTAATAGCCTGCTGCCGAAATATACATTGTTCAAACTCTCTCTCTCTCTCTCTCTCTTCTCTCTCTCTCTCTCTCTCTCTCTCTCTCTTACCAAATTCTTTATTACATCATCAATCTTAGACACCAAACATTATTCTTTGCATTTAAGTCTCTGGTGAGCGGAACTTACAATGGCTTTTATGAGAATTACTATATCATCTCGATCTGGTCAATTTTAACTGCAACTTATATCAATGATTAAGTAGGAAGCGCGTTGTGTAATGGTTAAAGTCATGGGAAATGGACTCGTCGCCCCGAGTTCAAATCCTGGACTTCACTTAGCGCTTATACCCTTGGGAAAGGTATGAATCCCACTCTCCCTCCAGCTATGGTTAAATAGTAGCGCAGACTGGGCTCTTTAATCTTGGTTAGGCAACCGGTCTAGGAGAAGGAACATTCTGACTTCAAACCTGTTAAACTCTGCTTAAGAAATTGACCTTGTGTCCCATCCTGCTCGTGCGGAGGGGTTGGTAAATATATATATATCAATGGTTAAGATAATGTCGATATTTTCTTTCAAATAATAAAATCTTTCTATCTTTATGATCGTCCCTTTCTGAAATCTCATTAAAATTAACCAATTCTTAATTCATAAACAATGTGAACGGCTACATAAATAATAGTTAAGAATAATTTTGCAAGTGATCCAACTATATTCATTCGTAGCACGTTTCTATTTACTGTCCGGCTTCTCACTCATATCATTCAATACTGTCTTCAATCCGATTATCTAAGATTATTGAATCTTCGACATCATGAAAATTAACGTATTATATTATAATAGAAAACGTAATAAGATTTCATGGGGATGAATTTTATTTTAATTCTGAATTTGCTGAGAGTGTTTACTCATAACAAGATATTTTCACCTTATTACCAGAAAGAGTTTGGACCATATGAACTTTAGGCACCCCTTTTTGATCTCGATTAAGAAAGGACATGCTTTTCATTTACACCGTCAATATCCGGTTGTTTTAACAGACGATTTTTGGATTGAAAATAAAAAATAAAACTAATCCCTAACCCTAATCCTAACCCCTAACAAACAACCGGATATTGACGGTGTAAATGAAAAACATGTCCTTTCTTTATTGAGATCAAAAAGGGGTGCCTTAAGGTCATATGGTCCAAGAGTTTTATCAAAAATAAAAAGATAAAAGCTGTTCTATGGGGTATAAACCTCTTCAGAAGAAGATCACAGCATTAGGCTATATTTGACATGTATGTATGTGTGTGTGTGTGTGTGTGTGTGTTTGTATGACTTTCAGTCGTTACCGGGAATTTCTTTTGAAAAAAAGAACCCTTTTGTCGTACAGTATAAGGTAAAAAAGAACAAGTTCCTCGTATATTCCTGCCATAAAATAAACTGAACCCTCATTTTATGTCCGTGTTTTTTCAATAAATGTTTTATTTTTCTTGCACCCGTTATTTTACAATACTAAATATATTTTATTTATTTATTCTAATATTCACTTCAATGTGCATATTCAAAAAGTTTTTATTTCGTGAGAATGGTTAGTTTTAAAGTGGGGGCTCCTTTTGTTCTTGTTATTTTTTTTTTTTTTTTTTTTTTTTTTGGCTTTGGTACTCTAAAATAAAAACGTCAGAGATTTAATCCTCGTCGACGAAAAAACAAAATTTCGGTCATAAAAGGAGGATCCAATTTATGCCTAAATTGTAAAACGAGCCCAACTCCCATCCCCCGCAAAAAATATTGCAAAAACACGGACATAAAATGAAGGTTCAGTTTATTTTATGGTAGGAATTTACGAGGAACTTGTTCTTTTTTACCCGGTATAAATTTGGGGGTTTCGCATATGAGCAAACAGTCGTGACATAATGTAGGTGCTAGAACTTTTAGGGGCCAATCGATTGATCGGTCTCACAAACCGTCTATCTAGACCAAGTAAGGGCTAAAGTAGAGTGTTGCAAGTGATTGACTTCTAAGCCATCAGGATGCCGTCCTTAAGCATCACTGGTCACAATCCACGAACAACAGGTGACCCCATTGGTGTTGGGGTTCTTACGGCTCTGAAGAGGTGCAGTTGGCGTATTCTGCAATCATGGACGACAGGGTGAGAAATGAACGGATTCCTTTTTTAGGTTACAGTATTTGTCTCAATAACAATTTATTAGTTGTAAGCATAACTATCGCAAAATGGATGATATGATATTTACTCCAATCAATATGTATTGTAGATTTGGCTGGAGAATTTTTTAAAAGTGTCTTTGAAGATAAGGCAGAGAAAGACAGACACAATCAATTCTTTCTTATGTCATAGAAGCCACAAGATTACCTAACGCCACACTAATAACAAAATGAAATTATGCTTTGTAAAAAGAACAAAAACAAAAACCCAAAAGAAAAAAAAAACGCCATTGTTAACTTGTCTCGTATGTTACTGAAAGAAATATTACTTCTGAGTGTTTTTGACCCCTGACCAAATATGTGATGTGCCGAAGGTAATGGCAGTGATATTTCGAAACACAAAGGAAAGAGGAAATAAACAGACGACAAGTATACTCCATCTTTACTAAAGGCTTTTTGCAAGGGACTTAGTGGAAATAACATTGTAATTACATGGCATTGTAGAGACGCGGTGCTAGAGTCGAGTGAAACCACTTATTTGCTTGTTATCAAGATGAAAAGCGTCGCCCTTCGGGGAAGGAAGTGTTGAGATTGTGAACGTCTGCCAGGAGATTTGGAACCATTACGCTTATTCGAAACAGCTATAAATCTCTGATACAAGTTTACGTGTAAAGAGTTTTTCTTACTATCCCATTTATATGAAGACGCGATTAGTTAAGATATTTTATGGACATTTTAAGATGTCTTGTTTTATTATCCTCACAGCTGTAAGAAGTTCGATTTTGGTTAAGCAAAAATATTTCATTTATTCCAAATCTGGCACATGTTTGATTTGTGTTTGTGGCTTGAATGCCAAATCAGTGAACTGCATTATCTATTACTATAAGTAAAATGACTACAGTGATTTCTAAGATGGCCAAAACGATATATGCGGGATATATATATATATATATATATATATATATATATATATATATATATATATATATATATATGTATGTATGTATTCGCACATATCTTAGAAATCACTGTGGTCATTTTATTTTTAATAATAATAATAATAATAATAATAATAATAATAATAATAATAATAATATATTATATATATATATATATATATATATATATATATATATATATATATATATATATAGGTAAACAAATAATTTGTTTTATTAAAATCTGTTAAATGCGCCAATTCATGGGCTCGCACACACTCGAAATCTTCAGTTTTCAAATACGTTACGCCGAAGAATAATATTATTCATAAAAAATATTAGCCCTAAAACATATTACAACACATAATTCAATACATTCTATTTTATAATACTCTTATATATTTTATCATTAAAAATAAGTAAAATATTTTTTGTGGGGACTGGAACATATTATTGGCATTGCAGTTGATTTCAATCGATGAAATTGATACCATATACGAGGAAATTGAGTTACGTGTGGAACGAATAAAACTCGTAAGTCAATTTAAGTGTGGTGTCCATGTGTGCTTCTTATATCTTCTTATTATAATGGATATTGTGTGTTCTTCTGTCTGTAGCCGAAACTATATCTCTACTCAAGTCACAATTCGCTGAGTTATTAACGTCACATTCTCCATGATTTTATCTTTTTATTTAGATATCAATTATTAATAAAAAATATTTTACATAATTAATATTGTTGGCTTTTTCTACATACTAATAACATGCGAGTGTTTTTGTCATGGTAGTTTTTTTTTGTTTTGTTTTTTACTTGTGAATATGTATGTTTTCATCATCATCGTGTCGCGCAAGCAGCACGGATATCCATGACTATCTCTCGCCAACCTTCCCTATTACTCATGGCCCCTGGCAGCATCCCAAGTCCTCGAATAGTTGGTCAATGTAGGTCCTTAGTGGGCGTCCTACGTTAGCATGTCCATGTGTTGGCTTCCACAGGAGAACGTCGATTATGAGTTCGTCCTTGCTTCTCCAGCATTGTCCTACATGCCTAGTCCGTCTCACCCGGATGGTTTGTGAGATGGGAGACAGGTGACCATATAGTTGCTTCTTTGTGGGGTGCTGCTTCCACGACTTGTTCAGGACTGCTCGCAACATTCTTGTGCAGGTCCCATTTAGCTTATTCTTGAGGCGCTATATTCTAATTTCCTATATTTTATGTATCTTATGTTCCGATTGTTGGGGTTTTGTATGTGTATATATGAGTATGTAAATGATCTCAGGTTTTTCATTTTTTAAAAATATAAGTTTAAAGTTATTTGCATGTTGATAGTTGAATATTATTTTATTTCTTCTCTTCAGCAGTTACTTCTGGTTTTTGAATTTTATTATGGCTATTTTTCCTCCCAACAATGATGGATTTGTTTTTGAATCTTGTTGCTGTTTTTAACTTTTTTAATGATTTTCTATTTTATTTGTGGGTTTTGATTTCTTTCTTTTAATTTCCAGAAATATTTAGAAAGTACTTTTTGTTGTTGTTGTTTTTTTGTTTTTTTTTCATTCGTAAAGTATTGTCTGTGATTGTATAATCGTAATTTCCAGGGCGTCCTATCGCTGCCGAAATAAATACATTTTAGATCAATTTTTTTGGGGGGGGGATCTGTGCCAGATATACAATGATTTTTGATTGGTATAAACCTCTCAGTGGACAATTGTTTTTAGTTTTACAGTTGCAATCATTTTCGTCTTTTTTATTATTATTAATGTTCTTCAATAAAATCTACACCCAATTTAGTTCTAGATTAAAAAATTAAACTGTTTACTCAACATTTACATAAGAAATGGTAAATAAAAATCTAATTCGTGTATAGATCAATTATTCATATTAAAAAAAATAAAGGATAAAACATATTGATAAGTAAACAAAATAATTTAAAAATCTAACACTAGTAAAAAAACGTAGCTTAAAAAAAGAATATGTAAAGAAGAAAATATGTATACATGCGCTACTATTTACGCATAACTGGAGGGAGAATAGCTGGATTAATATCTTTTCGAAGGGTATTAGCACTAGGTGAAATGCAAACTACCTCGCCCAGGAGTTGAACTCGTCTCATCGGGTCCATTTCCAACGATGGTAACCATTACCCCACGCGTCTCTATAATTAAGGCATGTAGGAAGCGCGTGGTGTAATGGTTAAAGTCATGGGAAATGGACTCGTCGCCCCGAGTTAAAATCCTGGACGTGGTAACTGCATTTCCCTTAGCGCTAAAATCACTGTGAATAGTATGAATCCTACTCTCCCTCCAGCTATGGGTAAATAGTAGGGCAGACTGGGCTCTTTAACCTTGGTTAGGAAACCTGTCTAGGAGAAGGAAAACTCTGAATTCAAACCTGTTGAACTCCGCTTAAGAAATTGACCTTGTGTCACATCCTACTCGTGTGTAGGGGTTGGTAAATATATATAATTAAGCCATATATAGACATAGAAAAGTATTTTTTTAAACCTTTGAAATCATTGGCAATATATAGTGGGTTGCTTTGCTAGTATAGTATATTAATTCAGCTATTCTCCCTCCAGTTATGGGTAAATAGTAGGTCATGTAAACATATTTTCTTCTTTACATATTCTTTTTTTAAGCTGCTTTTTTTTTTACTAGTGTTAGATTTTTTTAATTATTTTGTTTACTTAACAATATGTTTTATCCTCTAGTATAGATATAAAATATTCAGAGTGAGTATTTTTTCATATTTAAAGTTTTTTATATTTTTTATATTTACATACCATCAGATTTATTTCACTTTTTCTTATTTTTTAGATTTATTTATTTCGCTTTCTATCTATTTATTTTTCATTATTTATTTATTTCCTGTTTTATTTACTTCCCTTTTTCACCCTATATATATATATATATATATATATATATATATATATATATATATATATATATATATATATATATATAAGAAAAGAAAGTAGAATACAACGATATATACACTGATTACATTTGCATTGTCTTATCATGACAGAATTTAGCGTTGTCACTTGGCCTGTCAATTAGCCACCTGACGCTCGACATCGACCCGTGAAATTCTCTCTAGATGCAATCAGTAAATTAGATTCGCTGTCTCAGTCAAAAATCACTCACTAAGTGGCATCAATATCTCTTGATAATGGAACTGAACACTGAATAAAAAAGGAATTTTTTTAATGCTGATAAAAAAATATTGACATGATTTAAATAATTATGTACCGAAGAAGATTGATTCGGTTAGAAAAAAACATTCCTTTTGCAATGGTTCTCTAGAAATTGTATTTATTATTTGGCGTCGAACATCTCATAATTTCTTTAAAATATCATATATATATATATATATATATTATATATATATACATACATACACACACAGACACACACACACACATACACACACATACACAACACACACACACACACATATATATATATATATATATATATATATATATATAATGTACTACTAAATGACTTGTTTGTGTCTAGCATCCAATCAGATCCTATTGTTGCGATGTTTATTTTCGGCATAATTCTCGTGAAAGTACGTTATCTACTTGCAACGTTTACAAAAGAAATTACGGTTGTTTTACATTTTACATTCATGGTGAAACATTGAACGAAAGTTGATCAAGCGGTTTCACTGATACATGTAATTAGAGACCGTTTGTCTTCGGATTTTAATTGTTAGTAAAAATGTTAAGTTAAAAATGTCAACACATCAAGAAAAATGGCGTATGTCCGCTAAAAGCAGCAAGGGAATTTTTGGTGTTAACATTTTGTCATGATCTGACAAAACTTACTATGAAAAAGTGTAAAATATTGGGACCAGGTATCAATAAGCACCCCGGTTGAAAGCAGTTTTGAAAAGAACAGATTCTGCTTCTCACCGCTAAACTCCGATTTTGTTTGAAGGCAAAAGCAACAGACGATTAGTGTTACATAATCTATGCGGTTGCATAAGATTATTTCAATCCCCTGTAATTCTGAGGGGATGGACCCTTTCATACCATGGCCGGGTCCTTCTATGGAAAATTACAGAAGCCCGCCAAATATGGGAAGTCACGTGGGACCTTTTTCAGAGTCCCCAGTTGGCAGTTAGACGTTAGACAGAGCAGTCGGCCTGATGCTCTGTCTAAAACTGTAACTCTGCATACGCGCGCTCTGTTATGTCTGGTTGGGGATTTACAAATAAAGTAACATCAAAGCAAATCGGAGTCTTGTGTTTATTACCTAAAAACTAACAATGACACAGGGCTTCTGATAAGGAGAAATCCCCATAGAAGACCAGACCCGAAGTCCCCAGGAAATTCAAAACTAGACGCTAGACCAGACCAAGATAGATGATAGACAATCAGAATAGCAAAGCCGGCCAGAAGAAAAGACGACTAGAAGCAAGAAGTAAGAAAAGGGTATACAACATGTATCAATTGGTACTGTGAAAACGTCAGTATGCAACATTAGAATTTCACTGTAAGATTAAAAAAACAGTTTTTATGTTTATTTACAAACTAAAGACACGTTTTTATGCTAAAATATTTTTTGATTCTAATGAGAACAAATAGTTATTTAGGGTTGTTGTTAGCATATGTGAAATGATAATTTTGCATTAACGATAAATAGTTTGTTCGTTTTCAAATGATAAAACTTTAAACGGAAGTTAGCGGTGAAAAACAAAATCCACTCTTTTCAAAACTGCTTTCAGTTGGGGTGCTTATTGGTTACCTGGTCCAAATATTGAAACCAAAAGATTACTGCTTAATATTCACATTCCGTTAAAAATATTAAGACTTTGTTTATCCGAGTTTAGTAAGGATTCAAATTGCATTCACGTAATATGATAGAACTTATCCGTTTTACGATGGTAAGTACATAGTGTAGGTTTTACTAAAATGTAGGATAATTACCGTTTTTAACGAACGATTTATTTTTAAATTATTTATTTAATTCGAGTTGCTGCCTTGTTTATCCAGAGAATGTTTCTACTAAAACGTCTTAGACATTTTTTTATTGCCAAACAACATTGACTGACAGTAACCAAAAATATTTATATATAGCAGTTCCAAAATAAATACACATCTTATTTTCGGATATCTAATTTTTCATTACAAAAAACCCTGGAGTCTGAAGTACATCTTTTGCGTGCGATATAGTTTGGTAATGACTAATACAAACTATATTAATATAAGTAGTTTAATATAAATTAATATTCACGAAAATCCTTATCAACGGTATAATGTTTCAATGTAGCTTATAAAAATCCTCACATATTTGGTTTAGAAGAAAAAAAATCCTTTAAATATACGACTTTCGGCTGACCGAAATTCGAATGACACATTTTGTTCTTATATTAAAAATATTTATCCTGATTTAAGAAAAGTTAACACCAGACGAAATATTTCTACATACTATCACACATGGATATAATTTCAGATCATCCAGTTTATTAGACCGGTCCTCATAGAGATTGCACCATCGATAATAAGGTGAGTGGTATATTTCTGTGACCAGATGTCTGAATTATCCTTCCTAGATGTGAATATGCCGTCATATTTTCATGTCATCTTTTTCTCCACCAACTCTCTTCAAGATTCCAAATCCATACATACATCATTGTATCTGGCCTTCAAAATTATATAACCATTTCAACTTATTAGTTAATAAAACATTACACAGCAAGCGGATTCGAAATCTTCCGTAATCAAAAATGTCTGTATACAATGGATATTTTATTGATATATTTTACATTCTTATCCAATTAACGGGAATCACGGGTTGTGTAAAATAAAAGTATTGGAGTAATTGTTGTACCGGCCGTTCCTACAGTGGAGAATATACACCGGTTCTCACTATAAATAGTGAGACACCGAGTGAAAAGGTTGTACTGTTACCGTTAACGGCAAGCTAGCCGTTCCTGTACCATTATTGTAAATACACTTGTCTTATTTTACCCTACCTCGACTTGACTTCATTTTTACTGTTGGATTAACATCACAACAGATGGCGACGAGGATGAGATCATGGACACAGTGTTTGATACTTTTCAGGTGCCCATACCAGAGACTACTCCTGAGAATAGGAGATCAAAAAGAAAACGGAAATCGACTGAGTTGATTATGGTGAACCCCAAACAAAAACGTTATTATTCCCCAGACGGGATATTTTCAAAGGGGGGTGTTGTACCGGCCGTTCCTACAGTGGAGAATATACACCGGTTCTCACTATAAATAGTGAGACACCGAGTGAAAAGGTTGTACTGTTACCGTTAACGGCAAGCTAGCCGTTCCTGTACCATTATTTTAAATACACCTGTCTTATTTTACCCTACCTCGACTTTACTTCTTTTTTACTGTTAGATTAACATCACAACAGTAATAAATAATAATCAAAATCTATTATACACCATTAGATTTAACTATCTAATACCACCAATCTAAACCAAACCAACAAAACAACAATAGGTTCTCATTTTTTTCAGGTGTTGGCTGTATCCGATTATTCTATTTATTTTGTTGTTTTTATATGTGTCCATATAAATATTCTATAATGTCATTTGTAATTAAACCGCAGTATTTCTGATAGTAATTATAAACATGTTGCCGATATAACTTTAATTGAATAATATCCACAATGACAAAACATTACCACACCAGCATAGAAAAGCAACAGTCTACTATAAATGACAAAAAAAGTTAATAACAGCATTAAATCAAAAAGGTACATTAATTAGTTAATTCAATGTGCACGAGAAACATTAAATTAATTAGCATACGTTTTGCTTTATATGAAAATACTGACCACATTGAAAACCTGAAAATAAAATAAAAATGAATTTTAAATTGTTAAAATCTTTATCGATCCATATATTAACAAGTATTTTTACAAAATATTATAATGTTTTTTTGTTTTTGTTTTGTTTTACGGCATATCAACCTCAGTGGGTTATTTAATGCTTTTAAAGTTTTGAAATAAATCAATTCTTAATGGTTAATTTTTTTTAATAAATACATTTTTTTTATTTAACCCATAGATGGGACCCTAATAAGTACTACCACTCCGGACCAGAGTGGACCAGGGAGCAATGGTGATGAAGGGGTGCCCCACATTCCCTAAAACCTCCAAAACTGGAACCTCACCATCAGATAGAGTTTAACGTCATTCCCAGGACATGTAGACCCGCAGCCACCGCCTTCTAGCATGCATATGATAAAGAGAGGTTGGGGCTTGCCATAAGGGCAATAGGGTTGGGGCAATCATATAGGTGCTAGGGCTTGACATGACCAGCCGATTGATTGGAGGAGGCCTCTCCGACCACCCGTCTAGCCTGAGATAGGGCCAAAGTGGAGTATTGCAAGTCATGAACTGCTCATCCACCTGGGTTCTATCCTTAAGCATCACGGGTCGCAACCCACAGCCAACAGGTGGCCCTATTGGGGGAATCTTACCCCTCTGTAGAGGTGCAGTCGGTGCATTCTAACGTCCCAGCCGACAGGGCAGAAAATATTTTAAGTGACTAAAATATGACAACAAAATGTTAGTAACAACATATATAACCCACTATTCTCAATAGAACCAATAGAGGAGCATACAAACTCGGCTTCAGAAAGTCCAGAAACAAATAAGTCACTATAACCCGAATACCTTTAGCTTACAAATGACCAACACATGTCTATTTCTCTGAATGTTTGAGATGAGGCTTGATGATTAGTATTATCTGCTTTATTCGGACTATTGTCCTCATCTTCATTGTTATCTGTACAAGGTTTCGGTCGATATGCCCTCGGGTCTTCTTCGGGAACTTTCTTGTCGTAGTCGTGGACCATCTTATCGTAATCGGTAGCCATCACGGGTTAGGTTCAAAGTTCCGTAATGGCTCCCAATTGTGACAAGAAGGTTCCCGACTACGACAAGAAAGTTCCCGAGTTCGAAAAGAAGGTTACCGAGTCCGAGAAGTTCCCGAGTCCGACAAGAAATACCTGAAGAAGGCCGGAGGGCATATCGGCCGAAACGTTGTACAGATAACAATGAAGATGAGGACAATAATCCGAATAACGCAGATAATACTAACATGTCTTTTTAATTAAATAGGAAAACCAGCCATAATGCATAACATGCCAAACACCGTATACTTTTAAATACATTTAAATAGAATGTGGTGATTTTTCTGTTATTAAACATTTTTACAGCACAAACAACGAGAGATATATTTAAAAATGTCTGTATACATGAAATTTCGTCCATCTTGAAATTATACCAAGATACTGGACCTGTGGATATGCCACAGTATGATAATTTGATTATTACAACGTTTGCTATGTTTATTTGATAGCTATTGCAATAGTTCAATATGCACAAAGTATAATGATCTCACTATTTCTAAAAAGGGAGGTTGTAAATTTGTTTGACGCTAACTCGCTAAAACATAGAGTAAATTAGGGCAGGAGGCCGGGACAACATAAGATCAAAATTGCCAAAATATTTTCCGTAATTATTACAAATAAAACAAACTTTTTTTCAGTTCGTTTCAATTTTACGATAGGCATTTAAGCGACGCAAGCCTACTTGGAATGTTTCATTTATAAAATTGGGAGAAATATAATGGGAAGAATAAGAAATCTGTGATTAAGTAACACCAGATTATCTGGATTTTCATTTTTGCATTGCATCTTGGACGATTTGGACGGTCTCATTTTTAGCCAGAGGGTGCTGCAGGATTATACCGGACGTATGAGTCAGGAACAGCCGTATTAATATAAAGATAATATCAAATAATATAACAATAGAGAACTTTACCCTGTAAACCTATTCTTCAATGTGATTCTTCATTCATTTAGCAACAAACAACAGCAGAAAATACAGAATTAAAATCAAGAAACCTTCTTAGAAAAAGACATAACGCTGAATCGATAAACCACCCCACACAATCTACCGCTTGGCACAAAATAACGTAACGGTTTAATAAAATAACGGTTTCACGTACCGGTGAAATCAATCAGTCCATCATAAATTTTCTTAAACACTTAATGGTAACGGTTGATAAATAATTTAATACTAGACATTGGGTCACCTATTGAGCTCTGGGTAGATAATTGTGATTAGGGAAAAGTGAATTTGCAAAGAAAATAAAAAAAAAAAAAATAAACACGACCGGAGAATCTAAAAGAAAAACAAAACATTAGAATCTTTTTTTAAGGGAACTTTAGACCTAATTTAAATTAAGTAAGACCCAATAAATTGGTCTGGTTGGCAGCTTGTTGCACTATACATAAAAACCGTCTCAAACTGTAAATCTCTCTCTCTCTCTCTCTCTCTCTCTCTCTCTCTCTCTCTCTCTCTCTCTCTCTAATCACATTGAGATACTAACATATATAACAAGGAAGAAAGCAAGACATACATAGGGAGTGGGAAAGTGATAGACAGAATGTGAAGTGAGGAACTGGTCTTTTTTTTACTTAATTGCAAATTAAGACTAATAAGAAACCATTGAAATGCAATTTTTTCAAACATAACTCAATCCTAGAATTAAGGAATACTTTAGTATAATTTTTGTGTCTTTAAATTAAACAGTACAAAGTCTTTAGGAAACAAAGCTCGGTTTGCTCAGCTTTAGTATAATAATAGATAGTGTATGAACATTATATTTTTTTTCTATTTAAAATGAAAAAATCCTATGATTAGATAAAATCTTCTAGATTTTTGAATATATTTTTATCAGTTCTTCGTTATTTGACCTGATAACGACTAATTAATGTTATTTCAAAGTTGCTTAAAGATCAAATATATTTTGGACATTGGCACGGAATTTATTTAGCATATATTTCACGGTAGAATCGTCTCCAGCATAAAGCCTGGAAGAAGAAGGAATGAGAGTCGTTTGGCTATTGAAGCTGGAAAAATGTGTGAAACAGATCAAAAGAGTCAGTGAATGGGTCATGAAATGTTGCTAGTTAAATCCATGCAGAATAGCTGTTCCATTTGAAGGCAGCTGTGACCGGATGAGATCTATTGGTTTTGCTCCTGTTATTCCCGAGGATGTTTTTCTCTCACTTTTCCTCGCAGATCGATCAAATAATGTGCCAGATGTTTGCCTCATGTCAGAGACGGGGTTGGAAAAGTCATTATTTGAGTCATGGGTACGACAGATTATTCGATTTTCGTTAACACCTCTCGATGGCAGCAAGAGGAATGTGGCCATTCTGAAAACAACAAATCCAAGCAATAACCAAGGCTTTCTTAAAAATAAAAAAAGATAAAATAAAAAAAAGCAACACGAAATGTTTAAATTCCATTTTCTACAAAGCAAAATCCGATATTTTCATGAACGTTACCATGACTACACTTCGTTATGAAAGGAACGGAGGAGGACTAGCTATTTATACAACCTGAATTCATCGGTAGGATTTATTAAGCAATAAATCTCGATTAGAGAAAAACAAGTGATGTATCCAGGCAATATAAGACTGGGGGTCCTTTAGGCTTAGCAATTATCGTCGTAGTAAGAGGTATTGGCAACCCGAGTTCAAATCCTGAACGTGGTTGTTTGGGCTTCACTTCGTGCGAAGATGATTGAAGTAGCTTTGTAGCTGTTATTTGGACTTCTCTTTTATCATCAATGCTATCGTAGGTGAATTGGTAAAACAGTTGACCACGTCTGGGATGTGACACAAAGTCGGGACATCGAGCGATGATCGAATTCACTATTCAATAGTATTGGATCTACGAGACTAACTTACTAACCATTACAACACAATGGGCCGTCGTCTTAAAGTAGATGGTATGTGGTACCAATAATCTCAAGGACATTAGTGCGCGTCTCAATAAGTTCTTATTTTTCTTTCTCGTAGTTGCATTCCTTGACGTCATCGAAGTGACAAGCCGAGTGAATTTCTATTAAGAGGAAGATGAAGAATAACACTAGTCAGAATTTGAAAAAAAAAATGGACGACGAGTCTTCATCTAAAAAAAGACAACCAAAAAATCAAAGTTCTCAAAATTCACACTCAATTGCCAAATTAGACACATGGCCTATTGGATAAGGTTTAAGACAGTTCTAAGTGACAGTTATCTCTGGATTCCCGGTTCAATCCTGAGTAACGGCAGTAACATATAAAAATAATTAACACAACTCCTACCCCAGCTATGGTTAGCGGAATGAGAACAGGATACCCCCGTGGACTGAATAAAGGGTTAAGTTCAAAGTTCCGTGATAGCTCCCGATTACGACAAGAAAGTTTCCGAGTTCGAAAAGAAGTTCCCGAGTCATACAAGAAATACCTGAAGAAGGAGGGTATATCGGCCGAAACGTTGTACAAATAAAATAAAGATGAGGACAATAGTCCGAATAACGCAGATAATTCTAAAAAAAAATTAAAGTATTCTGTACTTAGAGAAACTCAACTGATGATTTTTAGGTTGTTTTTTGTTTGTTAAATAACGTTGTCCTAAGGGGCCGTCTCCCCAGGCAGCATATATCCCCTTGCCTAAAACGAGTAAATGTCAGATATATCACCTGGTGCATGAAGCGCCTCTAAAGCGGAATCCCGATGGGATCACGCATTTTTGCACTTGGCATTGCATGAACATCGGTTTGTGCGTGGCTTCTCACGTTAAAAAAAAGTCTTAATCTTAATCGGCTTGGTGTAAGGTCAGAGAAATATATAAATACCTTAATTTCAAGTTTTGAGAATCAAGAAGAAAGAGACTGTCAGTGTCAAAGTATTAATTCAAATATTACTGAAAGGAAGAAATCATGCGTAATTTGTAAACGTAATTATCTATTATTATACTAAAGCTGAGCGAATCCTGTTTTGGTTCCTAAAGGCTTTCTAACTGTTTAGTTTAATGAGACAACTTTTATACTAAGTTATTCTTTAGTTCTAGAATGAAGTTTTCTTTGAAAAAAAAAATCAAGAATGTACTACAAAACCATAAGAAATGGAATGGCTGGTCAGATTAGAAAACGTGTTTATTGAGCTCTGTAAGTAAATTCTTTTGGCTGTAGTATTCAGCATTTGCTCATTGAAACTTTTGCTGATGCCATGCGCGTACAATCAGGCCCACTTTGTTTGTTTTGCCTTCGTATCGAAGACAAGAAAACAGCTGTGGGTTACATCGCATTCTAATTCAATACCCAAGGACAAACATGCCCGATTGTGCGTGCGAATCCTAAAGGCTGCATACTGATTGCACGACACTTTATATATTGAGTATGAATATGAAACTTTACTAATGTAATGGATATAAATAAATAAATAAATATAGAGGCGCATGGGCTAGTGGTTAGAGTCGTGGAAAATGGACTCGTCGATTCGAGTTAAATCCCTAAACGAAGCTGTTGGCATTTCACATAGTGCTAATACCCTTGAGAAAGGTATGAATCCATATATTCTCCCTCCAGCTATGGGTTAAATAGTGGGGCAGACTGGGTTCTTCAGCCTTGGGTAGGTAACCAGTCTAGGAGAGGGATAACTCTGAATTCAAAATTCCTGAGGTCGATCGTTGATTGGGTTTGTGGCAACCCTTGATTCACCAATTCTTTCCTATCGACTGTGCCAAAAAGTGTGGATGGTCCAACACAAGCCTTCACCACTATAAACAAATCCCTGTGTGGGAGTTCATTGTGTGTATGAACCCTAATACGTCGAAAATCGACGGGAGAGTCCATATATATATATATATATATATATATATATATATATATATATATATATATATATAAATCCATAATAACTTCAAACTGCTGGATGATGAAAAAATAAATATTCTCGTCCGAAAACTCTTAATAAGCAACTTTTAATGTATTCTTGTATTTGGTAAGCGATTATGAATACTGACTGAAATCCTTTGGATGAATATCTTATAAAAGGAATCGGATTAGAGAAATTGTGATTTCTAAAAATCTTAATTACATTAATGTACATTTCAAATTTTTTCATTGAAAGATGATTGGTTGGTTTTATATTACCGACACTGTTTGATAATGTGATGTGAAAGTAAGACCTTTTGTAACGTAATCATATCTAAGCTTAAAAAAAAAACAAAAAAAAAACAAATGTGGAACATGATACTAAGTGTCATACCAATTGTAATTGACGCCCTTGGAACGGTCCCCAATAGTTTTGAAAAAAAGTTTGGATGAATTGGAAATCAGAGAAAGAATAGAGACTATCCTGACAAAAAGATTATTAAGATTGGCTAGAATATTCAGAAGAGTCTTGGAGACCAGATAAAACTCGCGTGAAAAACGACGAGGTAAGGCGGGTGTGAAAAAATCTCAATAATTATACAAAAATCGGAAACCGTTCTAGAGAATGAGACACAAAATATTGTACGGGACTGAGATACAGACAGATCAGTTTATCATAACCAGAAGACAAGATCATTTATAAATTACCAAGAAGTTATTTTGGTAACAAGTGGATTTGCCATCGGCTTGCATGACACGGTGTACATGAAAGAAAACGAAAAGATGGACAAATACTTGGACGTTGCAAGAGAACTAAAATACTGTGGAATATGGGGAGAATATACTACCAATTGTAGTTGGTGCCATTGGAAAGGTGTCTCAGTACTTGCAAAAAAGACTGGTACAATTGAAAATCAGAGGAAAAATCGAGACCATCTAAACAACACCTAGGTTAAGATCGGTTAGAATACTCAGATGAGTCGTGGAGACCTGAGGACACTTGATGTCACTCGGACTCCAATAAAAGACCACCAGCTAACGTTGATGAGACAGATTTGCAAGGTGTGATCTAATAATAATAATAATAATAATAAATAATAATAATAATAATAATAATAATGTGAAACATAAAGGTGAATGTCGTACCAATTGTAATTGGTTCCCTAGGAACGGTGCCCAAAGTTCTGTTAAAGTATTTGGGCGAATTGTAAATCAGAGGAAGAATCGAGACCATCCAAACTACGACACCGTTAAGATCGTCTAGAATACTCAGAAGAGTCCTGGAGACCGGAGGAGACTTGCTGTCCCTCAGCGTCCAGTGAACCACCGGCTATAGCAAGTGTGAAAAACTCGATAATAATAATAATAATAATAATAATAATAATAATAATAATAATAATACAAGACTGGTTACAACTGGGTGAGAGAGGTTATTCCGTGGAAATTGTGCAAGAAAACAGAGGTTTAAAAAAGAGACCGGGGTATTGGAGACCAGAAGAAGGATCGAGGCCATACAGACAATAGCATTATGAAGACCGGGCAAAATACTCAGACTAGTCCTGAAGACATGAGAATATTTGATGTCACCCAGGATCGAGAGAAATACCAACATTTGACGCTAGTTTGAAAAGTTTGCAAGCAGTGAAATAATGATATAATTATTATAACATAACTAAATAAAAAAAGATTTGATAGTGACATAAATCATATTATGTCTGAGTGACAATTAATTCACTTTCGAAAACATTCGCAAATATATAACGAGTTCATTAAAAAGCAAATGAAGCGAAAATGTGTGAGAAATCGTGCAGTCAAGCAATGCTATATTGACTGACTGACGAGAAGAAGAAAAAAATGCTAACAGAAAATGTGATACAAGTCAACAAAGCCATTAGAAGTGATGCACATGTTTATCAGTCTCATTTAAATGTGGTTTATTGATTTTCCTGTCGTCATGTATTTAATGAAACAACACTATAGATAAATAAAATAAAATATATGGAAAAGACTAAAACAAAAAAATAATAAAGAAAAAAAATAAAGAAAAAGAATACCGTCAGTAATATCCGCATGACGTCATACAATCAACGCCATCCCTTTTATTTAATGAAAAAAAAAAAAAAAAAAAAAAAAAAAGAAGCAGCCCGAAGCTGTTAGTATTAATTAACAGCCAAGATACAACGGCGATTTCCAAGGCCGCGCATGCGCCGGAGGTCTGTTTTTAATTTCTTTCTTTCTTTTTTTTTTCTTCAGTTTTTTTACTTTACATTATAAATAAAATTGAAAAAAAATCACTTTACAAGTTATTTTATTTCTATAGGCACAAAGGTACAATACGCTGATCTGTCGATTGTACTACGTTGAAGTTACTAGAAATAAACTTAGTTCAGTACTGGGTCCTGTTTTTCGGGGACGTCCAAAAAAATTATAGGACCATATTACCTTCAGGCACCCCTTTTTGATTTCGATTAAGAAAGGACATGTTTTTCATTTACACCGTCAATATCCGGTTGTTTGTTAGGGGTAAGGATTAGGGGTTAGGGCTAGGGTTAGCGGTTAGGGCTAGGGGTTAGGGTTAGTTTTATCATTTTATTTAAATCTAAAAATCGTCTGTTCAAACAATCAGATATTGACGGTGTAAAGGAAAGACATGTCCTTCGTTAATCGAGATCAAAAAGGGGTGCCTAAATGTCATATGGTCCAAAATATAGAATATTTGTTGTAATATTGGGGTACGGCAATTAAACATTCAATGAGAAAAAAAACATTGACATTCATGACGGAAAACTAATTGAGGTCCTTGGCTTGTCGAGTCGACGGTTGGTATCAAACAGACAACGAGAGAGTCTATCTCTTTTTCACTAGAGCTAGACAAAAAGATTGTTTTGGTGTCTAAGGAAGTGTGCCACGCTTACCATCAGCTCCTCACTTTACTGCACAGATCCCTGTCCTACTACTGAGTTGGCGGGGCCGGTATCGAACCAGGAAACTTGCGATTCCTATGCAAGTGCTCTACCGACTGAACTTTACTCGTATATACATTCACATGAATGTCATTCTATGAATAAGTTTTCTTTCTTTATATTGATCCTTTTTGTTGATAACCGCGTAATTTTCCTGCCGTGTGTGTAAATCGACTGTTGGATTTCAGAGTTAAATGTTCCCCTCAGTACACATGAGTCATTTGGTAATCGGTACGTATTACCAAATTAACAAAACATAATTATTTCAAACTAGTACGAAAAAAAAAAAACACCCTCCGGGCGATGTAAAAATCGATTTTTAAAACATATTGCCTGAGGGTTGGAGTAAAAAATTTAATGTCACCTTAAGTAAGTAAAATCATTAAATTCATAAAAAGATTAAAAAATAAAACAATTTGAAATGTAAACTTTAAATATGTATTAAAATAAAACAAAATATATATAGATATATAATACCAGTCATGTATTTATTAAAACTTGTTTTAAAAAACAATGAGGACTGTCTAATGTTGCATGTTCAAATTTTGAATGTCTCTATTCTATGTTATGACGATTTTGGGTAATGTGACGTAAGCAGTGACGTAATTTTGGTTACAGACAAAAACCTGAAGCGAATCTCCATTATTAATAGATATTCAATGGCGTAATCTTCTAGTCATACAAAACAAATTAACATAACTGAATTAATGTTTCATTATTTGGATCTTGTGTGCACTTGAATTTTACGAAAACCCTCTTCTCTTTCAGGTTCCGTGTCAGTTAAAATAAATCTTACAGCAATAAATCAATACAATGTGATCGGAAATATTTGAGTGTAACAAAGGATTATACGAAGTGAGTTCTCTTGACTTTGCATTCCCCTGCTGTAACGGAAAACCAACTAAGTTTGGTGGCACTACAACATGCTGATTGCGAGCTTTATATTAGTATTTGATAATAACTTTATTGGTCGATATCTTTTATGCCAATATATATATATATATATATATATATATGTGTGTGTGTGTGTGTGTGTGTGTGTGTGTGTGTGTGAAAATGGAAAAGGAATTGAATCCGACAATATGAGGAAAAATGAGTAAAGAAAAGAAATGTAAATGGATAAAATGAATTTAATCGATATCACATTAATCGATATCACTTACACATGTGTTTCGGTCAGTTTATGTGTGTGAAAATATTTCGCACACATCAGAGTAAACATTTATTTGCATAAATAAATGTTCACTCTGATGAAGGTCGATTCTTCTATGTGTGCGAAATATTTTCACACACATAAACTGACCGAAACACATGTGTAAGTGATATCGATTAATGTGATATCGATTAAATTCATTTTATCCATTTACATTTCTTTTCTTTACTCATTTTTCCCTCATATATATATATATATATATGTGTGTGTGTGTGTGTGTGTGTGTGTGTGTGTGTAATATATCAAGAAAATGAAAAAACACAGGTTTAAATGGGTAAAGTGGTGAGTTTATTGGCCGACGCTACAGTGTTTCGATCTATTAATTAGATCATCTTCAGGGCATAAGATAAGAAATTATTTATCACAGAATAATGAGAAAAGCGAGTGGTAATCCGTCATTCAGTCTGTTTAAAAAAATTTGAAGTTTGAAAAAAGGAGACGGTTTTGAAAATATGACATCAAATATTCTATTTTATGGCGTGAGTATGTGGCGCTGTAAGTGTGTGTATTGAAAGGAAACATATATATATATATATATATATATATATATATATATATATATATATATATATATATATATATATATATATATATTAAATTATATTTCGCCTCGGTGTATAACGAATATTTATTTAAGAAAACTGAGACTACAGTCATTTTATAGGGCTTTATCATCATGCATTTTCTTCACCAGGTATTGACGATATACTTATGTTGACAACATCCAAAGAAGAAGCCAATGACATAGCCGAGAAATTCCATAGTATAGATAACCACATTCAATTCCAAATAGAACATCCAGATAACACTATTCCCTAGCACTCCTAGACTTTAGAATAAAAATATCACCTGCAGGCAAAAATTTACACTAGCTTCTATAAAAAAAACACCACTAAGGATAATCTTGTAACACTTCAAGTCAGCACTTCCACTCAGTTCCAAGAGAAGTTACATTAGAAATGAAATCAATAGAATACACAATATATTTAGTGAAGAGACAGACAAAATCACCCACACAGCACAATTTATGCACACTCTAAAAATAATGGCTACCCAACTTCATTCATACACCATTTAAATAATAGAAAAACACGGACACTACACACACACACACACTAACACCTGTTTCCTGAAACTACCACATTTCAGCGAAACAATCACAAATGAAATACGCAAGGCTATTCGTAAAGAGGGACTAGATATCCAACTAGCACACTCTGGACCCTCACTACGCCAGCATCTAACAAAAAACATAAGAATGATATTACAACATGCACACTAGCCAACTGCCCAATAAAAGACCCTAACATATGTCACAAAACCTATACAGTTTACCGTTTAACTTGCTCCAAATGCCTTAATTTCTATATAGGAAGTACAATTAGACCCCCCCCACACACATTAGAATCAAAGAACATATCCACACACGTGCATCCTCATTCCATAAACATTTAATCAAATGCAAAAAAAAAAAAAGTTTTTCCGTTAAGATAGAGACAGTAATACGAAACATTGGTAATCTCAGAATTAGAGAAAGTTTATCAATAGCCAAATTAGGTCCTAGTATAAACAATAGATTAGAGCTAAACACTGAATACATAAATAATTAACATACATGTTCCTCATATATAGTACATAGTATGTACATTTCATTATACATATATCAAATGAATAATACATAAATATATAAATAGATGAAAATAATAAAATAAAAATTGAATGAACGGCTAAATGACTATCAGGACATTGCACGTGGCGTTTAAAAAAAGAACACCACAAGACGCGTGTTTATAACATAAAATCGTCTCTGAAGATAAAGTTTTACTTTGAAATCGAAGACAAAAATAACATCTTTTTTTTTTTATTTTTTATTTGCATTGTAATTGCTTTCAAATTAATATATTATATACTTAAACAATGCTTAAGCAAATTACCTATATATATATATATATATATATATATATATATATATATATATATATATATATATATATATCGTTTGCGCTGAGAAGTAGTTGCTAAGTCTAGCCACAGTCAAGAGACGTGAAACGTCGAAACACATAATCTTCGGCTATAGGGGGAGAAATGTATAAATGTAAGCTGAATTTGGCTATTTGCCAGTCTGAATAAAATAAAAATGTGGTCTAACGAAGCTCGGTGGGCCTCAGATACCCACGAGTGGAAATGGTCCATAATCACGATACCCCTGGTATTTAAGGCCTTTTTATTCACACACACACACACACACACACACACACACACACACATATATATATATATATATATATATATATGTGTGTGTGTGTGTGTGTGTATGCATGTGTGCGTCAGTGTTAAACAAGGCAAATTGGCATAGTTGTATGCTCATTAGTAATTCAGGTAATTATTCAACCATTCCCACACATAGAATATCTTATGTATTTTTATTACGAGGAACCTTTTAGAACTTATCACCAATTATATGTTTCATGTCGGACATGCAACATTAAGAATGACACAAATATGATACAAATGAGCAGTTTGCAACCTATATCGGTCGATTATGACATGATTTCATGACAGCAGATAATTAAGACCGTCGATTATATTCACCAGATAACTTCAGTGGTTTTGTTTACATATAGTCACCTAAGAGACAATGCTACGATTCACTCGATACATTCTTAAAACTCCAATTATGGAGAAGGCGTACATACATCTCCAAAACTGGAAGCTCACCATCAGATAGAGTTTAACGTCATTCCCAGGACATGTAGACCCTCAGCTACCGCCTTCTAGCACCCATATGATAAAAAGGGGTTGGGGCTTGCCATAAGGGAAATAGGGTTGGAAAAGTCATATATGTGCTAGAGCTTGACGTGACCAGCCGATTGATCGGAGGGGGCCTCTCCGACAGCCCGTCTAGCCCAAGATAGGGCCAAAGTGGTGTATTGCAAGTCATGAACTGCTCATCCACCTGGGTGCTATCCTTAAGCATCACGGGTCGTCACCCACGGCCAACAGGTTGCCCCATTGGGGAGTCTTACTCCTCTGCAGAGGTGCAGTCGGTGCATTCTAACACCCCAGTCGACGTAGAAGCATATTTAAATTATTTTTTGCCTTAATGGAAACTAAATTTGTTTTATTTATTTTATAGTAAAATGAGGAATCTTTGATGGAATTAATTTAAATACAGTATTATATTTGTCTTTAGATTTTCTATATAATAATACGTTACTACATACCTACGTGTGTCACACTTTTACCGTCCCTGATCCGGAGAAGCTTCTTATGGAGTTGCATAGGGAAGGTTTTGGCTATGGGGGTCGTTGTTGTAACTATAGCTAAATGATGGGCCATTCCGTTTTTATTGTGAAGAAAGAAAGGGAATAAAGGGACTTGCGTTCTGGATGTGTGGGGTAAGTGGAACATGCCTTATGAACATTGCTCCCAGGTCCACGCTAACTTGGAGTGGTAGCTTCCCATCTATGAGTAAAATAGGATAATGTGTTTATAAAATAATGAGTATCCATTAAGAATTAATTTATTTGAAAACTTTGTCGGCATTAAATGAAACACTGAATTTGATATGCCGTAAAACAAAACAAACAAATAAACTATTAGCTACAAGTTTTAAAAAAATATGCTGGATTTGTTTTGTGATATCCTGTTTTGTCTTTATCGATCGTCTCCATAAAGAATGTCTATGCGCGAGCGACATCATTTTGTACTTGGCCATCCTCAGTAATGTATATATTGTATTTGTTTTTAAGACGTTTGTTATTTTTCTCTCAATTCTAAAGACAGACACAATGAACATCATACTATAAAAAGTAAAGAAAAAGAAAATCGAATTAACGAAGATGAAATTTGAATAAAAAAATATAATGATGCAAAAATCTAATCGATGAAGTTCATTTCTGTCAGACTTAATCAAACTATTTTCCAGCTATCATTTCAAAATGATAATTTTAATCAGCCATGCGCATTCTTATGGTGTTTTATCACTCTGTCGAATAATTTGCAAATGTACATGGGACACTTCGAACGTAAACCTTCCACTCTCTCTTCAGTGACGGTTAGAATACACTGATTCTATCCCCTGCAGAGGGTTAAACAAACCACTGAAAAATATTTCCCTATGTATATAACTAAACTGTATCTGATGGCGTGGCCGTTTTGCTAAAGATTTGGGGGAGTGTGGAATATTCTCTAATTGAATTTACTCTCAGGTCCAATTAGACTCAGCGTGAGAATACCTGATAATATCCTATCAACTTGTCAAATAAATTTGTTTGGTTTGTTTTGTTTTACGACATATCAACCTCAGTGGGTCATTTAATGCAGATAAAGTTTTGAAATAAATCAATTCTTAATGGATAATACAATTTTTTTATAAATACATTTTTCTATTTAACCCATAGATAGTACCCTAACAGGTACTACGACTCCGGGTCAGAGTGGACCAGGGAGCAATGGTGATGAAGGGGTGCTCACATTCCCCAAACCTCCAAAACTGAACCTCACCATAAGATAGAGTTTAACGTCATTCCCAGGACACCGCCTTCTAGCACCCATATGATAAAAAGGGGTTGGGGCTTGCCATAAGGGAAATAGGGTTGGGAAAATCATATCGGTGCTAGGGCTTGACGTAACCAGCCGATTGATCGGAGGGGGCCTCTCCGACCGCCCGTCTAACCCAAGATAGGGCCAAAGTGGAGTATTGCATGTCATGAACTGCTCATCCACCTGGACTCTATCCTTAAGCATCACGGGTCCCCACCCACGACCAACAGGTGGCCCCATTGGGGGCGTCTTACCCCTCTGCAGAGGTGCAGTCGGTACATTCTAACGCCCCAGCCGACAGGGCGGTTGTCAAATGAATTTGTTTAATTATTTGCATACCAACACTGTATTTACACTAAATATTTCAGGTATTTTTTAACTGTCTGGTTGGATATTTCAAAGTTCTTTATCTATTCACCTCAAAAACTCATTTTATTCGAATAAAGTCCAATTATTAGTGTAATATGCGTCCTTTTGTTCAATTATAATGAGCTAACTATCGTTTTTTGTACTTTGCTAACGGTAGGATCGCAGTGGTGGGAGAGCCACTGTAAGCGGTTCAGTAGGCAAATAGAGGACCACCTGAAGAATGTTTATTTTTAAACTAGTTAAATTTCAACACAGATCAACATATATTTGATACACCCTTTCTATTTATGCAGGTTCTTTTATTGTCCGATTATTAGTAATTTCTTTTACTTCTATAGAGCAGGGATAGTACTAAAATTCTATCCATTACAATGGTTGATTGACCCCGAAACACCAAAATTGCTGATTTATAGTTATGGTGTGTGGAGTCCAAATCCCATTCAAACGTCTCGGAATCTGTGCAGTAAAATTTGAAAAAAGAATTATTCCACAAACTATTGAATATACTCTACTGCAAATTATCTCATATCCATCTTAAGGGAATCTAACAAACTGGGGATCAGGTTACAACTTGGTTATAATACCAAAATGATACCTCACTTTATATCCAGAAACACAAATGGCTGAAGTCATTTTTTTACGGCATATTAACTCATTTTGGATCATTAAATGCTGAATCAAGTCATTTTGATAAACATAATGTTGCACACCCTTCTCATTACTTACTTCTTTCTTACTCTATTCTTCTGGCCGTCTTTGAAGTCTTATAACATCTTGTCTTGGTCTGGAATCTTCTAAGGTCTGGATTTTCTTGGGGACTTCGTGTCTGGTCTTTCATTGGAGATTTCTCTTTATAGAAGCCCTGTGTCATTGTTAGTTCTTAGAGGTAATAACTCAAGACTCCGATTTGCTTTGATCTTACTTTATTTTTAAATCCCCAACCAGACACCTGCACAGATTAAGACGGGAGCGCGTGTAACGCGACTTACCTTTCCGTCGAGCTCGGTTGCTAGTCTCTAACTGACTGAAACTTTCTATCTAAACCGGAAGCGAGGGTCCTCTCTACCGGTTCTCACAGTATCCACCGGAAGGAAGGATCAGGACAGGTCAAGCCTTGTCATTCAAATCCTTCAATGCCATAGGCTGCAGCGTATAACGGCCATTTTGATTTCTACACTATTGCACAGAATATTAGGTATCTAATAATTATGTAACAATAAGACAGGTTGCTTACAGTACCTGCTATTGCTTAAGTGGTCACCCCATTAAGTATTGAACAGGCAGGGTTAGACTATACACTGTATATATCTATAAATAGTTT
>CM042144.1:19818682-19821182 GCA_023376005.1 Doryteuthis pealeii
ATGTCTCCACTACCTTATAGTAATTTAATTATTTACTAGCCCCCCCCCCCACCCCACCCAATGCCAGTTGGACACAAGGATCATTAACCTGTGGGACTACACACAACAAACCGAAGCTCATACATGGCCAGGGAAACATTGCGTGGATCCCTTCGGCATTTTTCTACTGAGGCGCCTCATGCAACGTGCAATAAAGCCAGACATGCTCCTTTTAACCAAGGAAACAGGAGTTGGGAGCCCTGGGAGCCCTGGGATCACGCTGTTATTAAATTCATCACCGGTTCAATGTCAGTTAAGTATTACTACCCTAACTTATATATACATGCTCTATCAATGATATTGAGGACACTTTACTGAGAAATATAGAACATTATATATATATATATATATATATATATATATATATATATATATATATATATGCTCTATCAATGATATTGAGGACACTTTATTGAGAAATATAGAACATTATATATATATATATATATATATATATATATATATATATATATTATGAGTATCTAAGGTGGTTTGATGCTGAAACCCAATGCTACCCATCAACTCTTGCGACACTACCGTTTCTAAACTGCATTGGTTCCTTACCTTTCCTTTGGATCACAGCAGAAGTGTGGAAGGGGAATTTGCTGCATGGACAACATCTCATCCTCCATATGAAATCGCCCAGGCCATGTAGTTCAAAATTTTTTTAAAAAATAAAAGAGTTTGACACTACTCCATCGTCCCTCGTAGACAGAAGGCTGCCAACAACAACAACAACAACAACAATATAAGAGTATGTATGAGTGCGCGCGTGTGTGCGTGTGTGCGTATGCTAGAATATTTATACAAGTGATTTGTTTATAATGGTGCATGTTTCTATTGGACCTACGGCACATTTTGGATGAGGTAACTAAAGAATGGTGCACCAATGCCTCATAGAAACCCCCGAACAACACTTTTCAGATTGTTAATGAAGAAAGGTAAGAGTACAACTATCCTCCTTCTAGCTATGGGTATATAAGAGATCAGACTGGTATCTTTAACCATGCCAGGGAAAGGACAATTCTAGATGCAAGACTGCAAATTCTGCTTTAAAAATTGACGAACGTCCTGCTCGTGTAGATGGGCGTATATATATATATATATATATATATATATATATATATATATATATATATATATTCTTCGATGCACCTAAATTTTAGATATCCATTGTACCCAAATATATACCCACCTATATCCATTACTTCACGGGGAAACGATCATTATTATGAACATGTGTGTGTGTGTTTTGTGTGGCAGTCTGTCTGTGTGTGTCTGTGTGTGTGTGAGGGGGTCTCTAATTCAGAGGATGAGCTTGAAAGAGAAAAAACGGCTTTCACACTTGGCTCCACTTCCTTCAAGAAATCCCATCGAGGAATCACCCATTTTTGCTTCGAAAGATCCTGCATGCCTTTTATCAAAGGCAAAACAAACTGAAATTGACTGAGGAATTGAAGGGGGGTGCGTTTTGGCATGAAATAAAGAAGAAACTTGGATCGGTTTCACTCGTGAAGACTCTGCTAATAGTGTTATTAGCTTTTGCTGTTAAACCTACGAACCGGCTCTGATCTCGAAGATGATTGCAACTTTGAGATCTGCACGTCAGTAATGCAGATGCTTGCTTTCTCTGCTTTTACATGACCTTTGAAACGATGAAAGGCAAATAGAGTAAGGTATACGTTGACATCAATATGAATACAAAGTTAGGTCTACAAAGTTAAATATTTCATTACCCATATGTCATGTTGTATTAGTCACACGTGAATAATTTTTCTTAATTTTCTTATTGTGAATATATATATATATATATATATATATATATATATATATATATATATATATATGAATATAGATAAATAGATAGATAGATATGAGGAGTAAATCCGACAAGATCTAATTGAAAATAGAGGAAAAGCGGATAAGACACAAAGCAAATAAGTTCAAATATTATTTCGCCTCTGTATGTAACCAAAGTTTGTCAAAGTTATATATATGAATCTGACAAAGCTTCGTTACACACCAAGGCGAAATATTATTTGAACTTAGTTGTTTTGGGTTTTGTCCGCTTTTTCTTCTATTTTCAATCACACACACACACACACACACACACACACACACACAACACACACACACATACACATATATATATATATATATATGCATGTTGAATTAAACAAAAGACACATCCCCTGTTTAACAATTTTATTTGTGATTTTTTTCAAGTTTTATAGCTAACTTTTTAATATTTGGTGGAATTCGTGGACTAGTCTACCAAAGTCCAGAGTACTTTCGGCACTTCGAAGTGCAATCATCAGGGGTGATGTGTTCCAGTTTTTCAAATTATATTAACGGATGTAGAGGCTGGAAGAAGAATATATATATATATATATATATATTATATTATATATATATATATATATATACGCGTTTTTATTTGCTTTTTACTGTGTATAATATG
>CM042144.1:19826182-19833682 GCA_023376005.1 Doryteuthis pealeii
TGGCCGTACAGCTGCTTTTTCGTAGGGTGCTGTTTCCACGTCTTGTTCAGGATCACCCGCAGCTTTCTTGAGCAGCTTCCATCTAGTTTATTCTCTACTCGCTTCGTTAGGGTCCAGGTGGTGCAGCCATACAGCAGCACTGACACGACAACGGCCTGGAAGAACTGTTCATTAACTTTCTGTGAGATTGGATTTCCATATGACCGATAATTTATTTATAGCGGCCCATGCCTTTCATATACGTGCATTAACGCCGTTATTTTTGTGTGTACGCCAATATTAGGACAGTTTTACGAATATAATTAATATTACGAATAAATATACGAGTATATTAATTAACAGAAGTAATTTCTTCCCTTGACTAGGGTAATTACCTCACAAATTATCAACTAGCATCACAGTTGATCCTCTCCACACAGGTAATTTACCAAGGGTGGATAACTTATTTATCCCAACATTTCTAATTTAATATATTTCATTACATAAAATATAAATACTTATGCCCGGAGTGCACATATTCTGGGATTATAGTGGAAGGAAAAACAGATCAAGCAAGTCACAGAACCGGAGACGAACGATCAAAAATTTGATACGAGAAGGGTGGTTCATACGGGCTATCAAAAAAGAACATTTTTATCTTTTGTTCCAATAGAATTAAAGTCTTGTCCGATACAAAATAGTAGTTATTTAACCAATTCTCAATTTAGACGTGTGTATATATATATATATATATATATATATATATATATATATATATATATATATATATATGCGTATCTAAAAAATGAAGTGCTTTGTTGTATGGTATATATATATATATATATATATATATATATATATATATATATATATATATATATACTACCTTCTGTGCCATGAAGGCATTTTTCCAGAACTTTAAGGAATAAGATACTTATATTGGACTCTTATAACGTCTTACATCAAGATAGAATACATGAAATATATAATTAGGTTTTGTCACTTAGTGTTAACAATTTAAATTGCTACTTTTTACCGAGTAGATTAGAGAAATTACTAATTTCTAATTATAGAAATTACAGCATAGTATCTTGCAGTTGTAAAAATATAACAACGCCCTCAAAATATAGTGGATATTTTAGCAAAAATTTTTTTTTCAAATATGATAGCAACCATGTCAATACCATTGTCAATATCATTGAGGACTATGGAACATTTCAACAATTGTTGCATACTGAGGTTTTCACAGTACCAAATCGATATAATGGTGTATACCCTTTTCTTACTTCTTACTTCTAGTTGTCTTTCTTCTGGTGGCTTTGGTTCTATCTTCTAACATCTTGGTCTGAATCTTCTAAGGTCTGGTCTTCTATGGGGATTTCGGGTCTGGTTTCTGTTAGGGATTTCTCCTTATCAGAAGTCATGTGTCATTGTTAGTTTTTAGGTAATAAACACAAGACTTCGATTTACGTTGATGTTACTTTATTTGTAAATCCCCAAACCAGACATCTGCGGAGATGACAGGATGCGCATAGAAATGCGACTTACACCTTCGAGGTCCTACCTGCTAACTGGGGACTCTGAAAAAGGTCCCACGTGACTTCACATATTTGGCGGGCTTCTGTAATTTTCCATAGAATGACCCGGCCATGGTATGAAAGAGTCATCCCCTCAGAATTACAGGGGATTGACAATAATCTTATGCAACCGCATAGATTATGTAACACAATGAACATGACAGTGACCCGATATTGTCATTGAAGACTACATCGTTGAGGTCATTGTTATTGATGACCACAGTGAAACAGAGGACAAACCAACCATAACATCAATCCCTACAGCTGTGTAGTGCCCCCATCATTATAATGTAAGCATAATCCTTTTTTTACACTTTTAAACTTCCCCTCTAATAACGTAAACCACTCCTCACCAACTTCAGCACTTCCACCATGTTGTTTGGTTTCTCTCCCATAGTACAAAATTTGAAGCTTTATCCCTAAGAAAAATATTTAAGATGTGTAGTATAGTTTTTATATAAATTACTTTTTAAAAAATTAAGGAAAAAGAAAAATTATAGTATTTTATCTAATATTTAAAAATAAAATAATTGTGATTTTTTATAGAAGAGTTCACCTGGCATTAACAGGGTTGATTGTAATAAACATCACATAACATCTTTATTATAATGAGATTGTATGTTTTTCTGTCGAAACTATATTACTACTCAAGTCACAATTCCCAGTTATTTACGTTCATTCGCCGTGACTTAATTTATGCTTTTGAATCTGTTTTACTTTAATACTCTTCTTAGTCTACATGATATTTACCGCGTACTTGTACGGGTAGTCCATTAACGTTAAGCCGAAGCTGCATGGAGTGGCAGGTTGCTACGTCGAGCATTCCCCTCTGATCAGGCACTGGGCAATAAACCCAGCCCTGCCCTTTAAATCGAGGGTGGCAGGTGCTTAAAATCGACGCTGAACTCGTAAAGGAAGGGCCGAAGCAAAATGACCGGATTCTACATAGTATTATTCATGCGATACTACAAGTGATAACGGGAAGGCTATTTGCCTAAAAATTTTATTTTTAATAAGTATTGATTGATAAAGTACTTAATGAACTAAAATCTCGGGTATATCCTAGCTATTAACTGTAATTGTAAGACATATTTATTTTCGCTAAATTGTTACTCAGTTCTATTTTTCGATTATACCTCTTGAGAGTAGCTAATTTAATCTAATATTTTATCTACACTGAATAGCTTGCACCCAACATATATGCTAGTTACAATAGAAATTCATTGGAAAAATTATATTTTTTTCTAAATTATACAAATTCCTTTTGCCTAGTTCAAATCTCATCAAAAACTTCATAGAAAATGTATGCAGCAAGTTATACAATATAAGACATACTCTTGATTAGTTAATAGTGAAAATTATTTAATTTTTCGAAAATTTTCATACTTCTTAATTTTGACTTTACTCTATATTATTTTTTCTTGTCCGATTTGCATTTAAAAATCACAGACAACATAACAACGTTTTCTAGTTGCCATCCGAGACAAAACGCTAGCAGTGTTGAGTACTGTACAGTGGCAGGTGGCACACTCAGTATCAAATAGGGTAATTTCTCCCCTGTGACTTTCGTTTGGTTTGTTTTGTTTTTACGCATGATTCAACTCAGATGGCATTAATGCCGATAAAGTTTTTGAAATAGGAATCAATTCCTTAATGGATAATACAAGTAATTAAGATGCGGGACCCTAACAGCGAAGCAATCTGATGAAGGGGCCGTGCTCCACATTCCCCAAAAACTCCAGAACTGGAACCCTCACCATCAGATAGAGGTTTAACGTCCCATTTCCACGGACACTGAGTAGACCCGCAGCCAACCCGCCTTCTCTACACCCATTATGATAAAAAAAGGGTTGGGGCTTGCCATAGGGGCAATAAGGATTTGGGGCAATCATATAGGTGCTAGGGCTTGACGGTGACCAGCACGATGATCGGAGGGCCTCTCCGACCCGCCCTCTAGCCCAAGATAGGGCCAAAGTGCGAGTATTTGCATGCATGAACTGCTCATCCACCTGGGCTCTATTCCTTAAGCAAGGTCGCCACCCACGAGCCAACAGGTGGCCCAATCTGGGGAGTTTCTACCCCTCTGCAGAGGTGCAGTCGGACATTCTAACGCCCCAGCCGACAGGCCGGCCCTTGACTAGGGTAATAACCTCACACATAAGTAGCAAGGGAAGAGTTGATCACGATTTTGTTTGACTTTATTTATTATTATTCATGAAGCTGTTTAATGGCATTCTTCTGAATTTCCTTATTTGTCATTTGTCATGACTGGCCCGATTGTCTATCTTCTATTTGTCTCTTCTGTGCTACTATCTGGCCTGACTTCTCCATCCTTGTTATTCTTTATGGGCTGGTCTTGATCGTCTCTTCATCTTTGTGTCTGTTCTGTGTTTCATAAATGAACTCTCTGACCTACTTACTATTCTCACGATTGGAATGACCAATCAGAGATTGGCCACAAGGTCAGCGAAAGGTTAAGCCCTGTCAATCATTTTACGGTATTTTCTATGAATCTGAATCAAGTTACTTTATGAATTATATACTACTTTACATATTTAACGTTCTAATGCCACCGAGACAAAAAGCCAGCAGTGTAGTCATTACAGGGTGACACTCAGTATCAACAGGTAATTACCTCACACATAAGAAGCAATTTATTTATTTATTATTTATGAAGCTGTTTCATGGCATTCTTCTGAATTTCCTTATTTGTCATTTGTCATGACTGGCCCGATTGTCTATCTTCTAATTGTCTATTTTATGCTACTATCTGGCCTGACTTCTCCATCCTTGTTATTCTTTATGGGTTGGTCTTGATCGTCTC
Organism: Doryteuthis pealeii; assembly: GCA_023376005.1. NCBI lineage: Eukaryota > Metazoa > Mollusca > Cephalopoda > Myopsida > Loliginidae > Doryteuthis > Doryteuthis pealeii. Next base: position 19,830,563 of record CM042144.1, read on the forward strand.
TTCATCTTTGTGTCTGTTCTATGTTTCACAAATGAACACAGGCCTTAGCTTATTTTTAACGTCTTAATTCAAGTTCTCATGTTAACCAAACACGTGTAGGGGAGAAATAGTTAGTGAGAAACAGATATTTGCTTCGATCCCGTTCGCCACCCAGGTAAAATTGAACTCTCTGACTCTACTTACTGTTCTCACGATTGGAATGATCAATCAGAGACTGGCCACAGGTCAGCGAAAGGTTAAGCTCTGTCAATCATTTTACGGGTATTTTCTATGAATCTGTATCAGGTTACTTTATGAATTTATACTACTTTACATACTTAATAAGTAATTCATTAAGTATGTAACAATGGAGAGAAATATATATATTCAATAAAATAAAAGTAGTAGTGTTCAATGTTGTGATATTTTTAGTTCAAAAATTAATTCATTGCAGCATTGGGATCTTTGCTAATAAGGACATGGATTTTACCATGATCTTTTGTAATGAACCAAAACATTGATTAAGTTGTCGTCGAGGTATCCTAAAGTCAGTATCAGCCAGACAGCGAGGGAGCCTATCCCTTTTTCCCTAGCACTAGACCAAGGAGACTGTTTTTGCGTCTAAGATGGAGCACCACACCTACCATAAGCTCCTTACTTTACTGCAGATTCCCCTGTGCTAATCATACGCTAAGTTGGCGAGGTACGGTATCGAACCAGGAATCTTGTGCTTCCTAGTGGGACACTCTACCGACTGAGCTAAACCGGTCTATAAAATTGATTAATCCCTTCCGAACAATCGGAAACGAGGAGGGGAGAGGAGAAGAAAGGAGAAATAATAGATAGATAGATATATAGGTAGGTAGGTAGGTAGGTATGTAGAGAGAGAGAGAGAGAGGAGAGAGAGAGAGAGAGAGAGAGAGAGAGAGAGAGAGAGATCATGTACAAGTAACACATTGTCCATCACTTACATTTTTGAGCTATTCAATTGTTATAAATAATTAACGTACGGTTTCAGTTTGCAATAAACCATTTTTTAAAAAAGTTTCATGAGAGTAATTCCAAAAGTAAGGTCTCCAAAATATTTAGAAATCACAGAAATATCTTTTATTTTAAATGATGTTTAAATCTTTTTAAAGTTTGAACATCTTTCTATTTTTCAACATAATCTCCATTTCGATCGATGCCTTAGGCAGTTTGTGCATGCCCATGTCGTACCAACTCACCACCTTGTCATTGAAATATGTATTTGTCGCAAATACTAAAGGAAAGTATAATATTCACATTTAAAATTAAGACAAAGAATATCGTCCATCACAAGAACGGAGTTTTTTTTTATCCAATGTGAAGTTGTTTATGCATTTCTAAACATGACTTACTTGTAAAAGAGGGCTACAGACTTCACAAGAACATGGCTTCTCACCTCTGTGTGTTTGTAGTTACTACAGGAAACTTTATGTGTGTGAAAATATGTGCAACTAAAGATGATTTTTCTGAAAATAAAGAGCCATAATCTTCACAAGAATATGTTTTTTCGGTCTATATGACATTTAGGCACCCCTTTTGCGATATCGATTCATAAGGACATTTTTTTCATTTACACCGTAAAAATCCGGTTGTTTGTTAGGGGTTAGGGTTAGGGGTTAGGGTTAGGGTGAGTTTTATAATTATAAAACAAACTCTAAAAATCGTCTGTTAACAAACAACCGGATTTTGACGGTGTAAATGAAAAAATGTCCTTATGAATCGAGATCGCAAAAGGGGTGCCTAAAGGTCATATGTTTTTTTCTTCTACATATGCTTGCATATACGCATGTACAAATACAAATACAGGTCATTGAGGAAGCGTTGAACCTCCTATTCGTTGCAAACTCTTTACACCATGTGCAAATCTTTTTGACATGTATCCACAACTTGCCACACACTTCCGTTAATTGGCGATGAATTTAAACCTTTTAAATGTCTCTTGCGTTCAAAAACCAAATAAATGAGGGAACTTCACACTTGGAGGTATTGTCAATCTGAATCTCCATCAGAAACGACTGCCAAATCAACACTGTTCGTGACAGTGAAGCACGCACAACATCAGGCGCAGATGGCTACACAAAAAAAAAAAAACACAACAGTATTGCCAATTACCGCCCGACCATTTTCACTGTGTCTCCAGCCGTTTGGAGACGTTCATTATGCTATTACATATTTACCAACACATACGCACGTACAGGATGTGACACAATGGCAATTTCTTAAGCGGAGTTTGACTGTTTTGAATTCAGAGTTTTCCTCCCCCTAGACTGATTATCTAGCCAAGGTTAAAGAGCCCAGTCTGCCCTACTATTTACCCGTAGATAGAGTGGAAAGTAGGTGGATGCATACCATTCGCAAGGGCATTAGCGCAATATGAAATGCAAACAACCTCGTACAGGATTTGAACTCACGTCGACGAGTCCATTTACTATGACTCTAACCAATACACCACACACCTCCAGAATGTTGCTATTACCCAAGTAGATCATTGAACAATCAGAAAAAAAGCGAAATATTGTTGTACAAATACTACGCAGTTCATCAAATTTTGGAGCCAATCCACTGTTGTAAGAAAAATGAACATACGGTTTCATATTTCTGAGAGTCATTATTTTTAGATTTTATATCACACTGCTTCTATTAAAAAAATATCTCTCGATCTCATCTTTCGTATTTTCTACAAAAAATCATAATCACCACAATACTCTTACTCTTAAATTCCTGGTATATTTGCCAACCGGTTGTCGTGAAATCACCGTTTTAAGTACGTCCGACTGGATAAAAAAATAACTGTATACTTTTTGCCGCAAAAATCTCTTTTTGTACACAGTCAATAATCTTTTTTCGATAAATACACAAAATGAAAACAATCACACACTTGTACATACTTGGAGTGGATGTGGGTTTTGTTGTTCTTTTTTTTTTTCATTCAGAAAATCAACAATTACCTTGGTTTATTCCGTTCTTTACAGTTTTAAAAATGAATAAATGAACACAACGAACAGAATATTCAATCTTTGAATATGGCCATCTACTTAGGTTTTTTAATATATAAAATTCAATGTTATTGTCGCAATCCCAATATCCTCATCTACAATATTTATTTGCGAAAAT
>CM042144.1:19838682-19868682 GCA_023376005.1 Doryteuthis pealeii
CCACCTTTATTGTTTTTTTTAAACAAGTTTTAATAAATACATGCCCGGTTTTATATATCTATATATAGTTTGTTTTAATCTAATGTATATTTAAAGTTATCTAACGTATAGTTTTACGAGAAAATTATTTACAAACAGGAAATAGTTATTTTTTTCAGTATCATGAGGTTAACTAAAAAGTTTACAAATAAATAGATACCTATGATTTTGTTTGGTTTGGTTTGGTTGGTTGGGTTTTACGGCATGTCAACCCCTTGGGTTATTTTATGCCGAATACTTCTATTGGTATTCAAAAATGATTAATGATGACAAAGTTTTGAAATAAATTCGTTTTTAATGGATGATATAATTTTGTTTATAAACTCATGTTTTCTATTTAACCCATAGATGGGACCCTAACAGGTACTACCATTCTGGGTCAGAGTGGACCAGGGAGCAATGGTGGTGAAGGGGTGCTCCAAACTGGAACCTCACCATCAGATAGAGTTTAACGTCATTCCCAGGACATGTAGACCTGCAGCCACCGCCTCTCCGACCGCCCATCTAGCCCAAGATAGGGCCAAAGTGGAGTATTGCAAGTCATGAACTGCTCATCTACCTGGGCTCTATCCTTAAGCATCACGGGTCGCCACCCAGGGCCAACAGATGGTCCCATTGGGGGAGTCTTACCCCTATACAGAAGTGTAGTCGGTGCATTCTAACGCCCCACCGACAGGGTGGTATGATTTTGTGTAAAATTCATGTGGGAAATATTCAATATAATTATCTAATTATTAATTGAGAGATGATATATGGGGATATAAGTAATATATGATATATGGGGATATATATGGGGATATAAGTAAGTTTCCATTTCTAATTGTTTTATTTAAAAAAAACTTTTTTATGAATTTGATGATTTTACAAAGATTCCAGTGATGAAATTAAAATTGCGCATTATTTGAATCTATAGAATGTATTCCTTTTATGGGTGTGCTGTGAAAATTTTAATCAGCTCATTGGTGTGTAGCTATAAAAAAACGTTTGGGAACCACTGATCAAACAATATTATTGCCATATTGTGCAGATCATCTGCGAAAAATGTCATCAAAATCGATTTTCAGAAAACGAGATATTCAATTTCTTTCAAACAGTTTTTAAACACCTTTTTTAGAATTCATTTTGTTCTGTTTGAGTCATAGATGGGACCCTAACAGGTACTACCACTCCGCGTCAGAGTAGATATGAGAGAAATGGTGATGAAGGGGTATTCCACATTCTCCAGAGCTCCAGAACTGGAACTTCACCATCAGATAGAGTTTAACGTCATACCCAGAACAATAAGACCCTCGGTCACCACCTTCTAGCACGTATATGATAAAAAGGGCTGCGGCTTGCCATAAATGGACAATCATATTATTCGTGGGTATTCAATCTTTTGATACAAACTTTTTGATAATAAATTTTTAACTCCCACCCACTCAGGCAAAATATATTTTTTTAAATTACATCACGCGGAGTGTGTTCCTTTTTTTTCTTTGCTAGTCTAGATAATAAATATTTCGCTCAGGTAATAGGTACCAGAAACATTTTAAAATATCTCAATTTTTCATTTTCGGCATAAATGATCAGTACTTAAACTTTGACCCCACCCCCTGATCAAAGCACTATTTCGATATGACCGAAAAGAATAGAAAAGTATGATTATTAAGTGCCAGTCGTCTTACATGATGATAACCGTTGCACGATAGCGTTGCACGTAACTTAAACATTGGCCATTTATCAATTGAATAAATATCCTCTTCTGTATTCATTCAAATAAAGTCCGATTATTATTGGTTGTGGCTGGAGAACCGCTGTAAGCGGCATAAACTAAGAAAATAATTAAAAACAAGAATATATAAAGAATAAAGCATTAAAGAAAATCATCATTATTATTATGATCATTATGTTGCGACGGCGGCACGGACATCCCTGACAACCTCTCGCCAACCGTCCCTATCACTCATTGTCCTTGGCAGGTCCTCCACACAGCGCCGCAAATCTGCACAGAGCTGGTCTATGTACGTCATTGCTGGACGACCCACACTAGCATGTCCATGTATTGTCCATGTGAACTCATAAAAGAAAATATACAAGCATAATTTTTATTAATCAATACATACATATAAATAAGAAATTTAATTCTTAATTTTTTAAATCCCAGGTAATGCTGGGTAGCTCTGTTGATAGTAAGATAAAGCAACAAAAAGAATGTATACATTATAGAACTTTAATTGATAACCACTTAGTAACAGGAGGAATTAGAAACAGAAGGAGACGTTTGTGTTAATGAATAATATTAAACATAATGTGGTATTAATAATACTTGTTTAACTTCGTCCTTAAACGAATATTGAGAAATTAGAGAAACACAATGTAGCAAAAGGAATTACGGAAGCAAACTGACTTAGAGTGTATGGATTAGTCTATCAAAAGCTGTTCAAACTAAAAATAATATTTCATAGTTTCTCTACCGGCGGACGAATTCATAATTGTGAGAGAAAAGAAAAAAAGAAAAAAAGAAGAGAGAAAATGGAATGAAAGTGGGAAGGTACGAGGTTGTTTCAAAAAGTAATGCCATTTTGTTTAGGGCAGATATAATTACCAACACAGGAACATGTATCATACATCAAAATGAAGCTGGTCCTCTGTGGATCACATTCCTACTTCTTCACATAGGTGAATCAAAAATTAATGCCATTTTGTTTCGGAGAGATATAATTACCAACGCAGAAACATGTATCATACATCAAAATGAAGCTGGTCCTCTGTGGATCACACCTCTACTTCTCCACATAGGTGAGTCAAAAAGTAATGTCATATAATAATACGATGGTGAGTCAAAAAGTAATGCCATTTCGATTAAGACAGGTATAATTACCAACACAGGAACAAGTATCATACATCAAAATGAATCTGGTCCTCTGTGGATCACATCCCTACTTCTCCACATAGTTACCGTTTTCCTCAATAGCAATGTTCCAACTTCGAATGAGAGCCGGTATCCCTGCCTGTAAAATTATGTTAACTATTCTTTGAACCACTTCTTCACTACAGATTTCACTTCCTCGTCTCTGGAATAATATTTGCCTCTCAAACCCTTTTTCATCTGGCTGAAGAAGTGATGGTCTGAAGGCGCTAAAGCTGGTGAGTATGGAGGATGCGGTAAAGTTGTCCACCCGAATGAGTCAATTTTCTCCTTAGTCCTGATACTTGTGTGGGGTCAAGCATTGTCATAGAGAAAGAGGACACTGTCTATTGGAAAGTTGGTTCTTACTCGTCGGATCTTTGCTCTGAGTTTCGTTAGGGTCTCAATGTAGGCCTTAGTTTTATAAATAAATAAAAACTTCAAATGAAATTAAAAAGTAGCATGACATTTTGACTCACCCTCGTAAAATTTAAGAAAAATAAATTAGTGATTCGAGGAAAAAGTAGAAAAAAGAAAAAAATTAAGAAGAAAAAAGACAAATAAGAAAGCAGGAAATGAGGAAAATTAAAACAAGGAAATGAAAGAAAAAGGAAGGAAAGGAAAGAAGAAAGAAGAAGAAAAACGAAAGAAAGAATAGATAAGGCAGGAAGAAGAAAATAAAGAAAAAAAGAAAAAAAAAGAAAGATAATAAAGCAAAAGAAAAAAAGAGGAAAAAAAATAAAAAAGAACGAAATATGTACGGAGAAAAAGAGAGGGAAAGAAAAAAATTGTGCGGAACGAGAAAATAGTCTAGAAACAGAAGAAAGACGGAAAGATAAATTCAAGAAACGAATTTAGAAAGAAGAAGAAAGAAAGAAAGAAAGAAGAAAGAGTTAATAAACGAGTAAAATAAATGAATGAAGAAACGAAGTATTGGCTGGAGAGAGAGAGAGAGAAGAGAGAGAGAGAGAGAGAGAGAGAGAGAGAGAGAGAGGGGATCTCTTTAAAAAAATTATGATCCACTCTGTACCTGTCTATCACGAATCAGTCCTCGTAGGGACACATAAAAAAACAAACGAATGACGTTTTTCCTTTTTCTCATTTCAAACCACAAATGATATCTAACTACCTTTTTTAAAAATAAAATCTATTCAGAATTCAGAATGAGAGTGTTTATTTTGTACACAATGCAAATGTCTATTAAAAAAGACACAGTGTAAATATGTTTTTAGAACACTGTATTTAGGAAAGTAACAAAACACGTTTTTACACATATGAGAAAACACAGTTTGTGAGTAGCACTAGAATCTCTATACTTAAAGACAAACACTAGAAATTCGTAAATGTATCTTCAGCTGTTACAAAATTTGCTCACTCAAAGAGCTGGAACTGTCAGGATTCAGCATCTGGTGCCATTTCCAAAGAACTTGGATAAGCCAAATTTAATATGGCTGCCAGTCGCACTTCCATTTTTTGTGTCCCGAACTGATTTTTCCGCCTGTCAGGGAAACGCTCCCGGATTACATGTCAATCAAAGCCTACTCTCAAAAGTAGCAGTGTCCAAACTATGGTCAAATCTCCCTTGAGGGGTGGCAACCTTTCACTCATTCGAACACTTAAAGCAAACAGAAGAAAAATCTCGTAAGTGGAAAAAAAACAACAAACAAACAAACAACTCATGGAAGAAAACATTTCACTTAAAAAGAAATGAAAGATGTCTGCGAGGCAAAATAAACGAAGGCTTTTTTTAGACTTGCCATGACCAGAATTTTAATTTTACTCATAAACAAAAGATCCAACTTTTAAAAAGTGAAGACAAAATTAACATGACAGAAATTCTTAAAGATGACATAAAATCAGATTAATTCCATTTATAATTACATGAATAACAACAGCGAAAATCCATTATATATACTAGCAAAATTATACAACCTTTGGGTGTAAGCATTCAAGTTTTAATGTAATAAATATTATATTAAATTAGAAAGGCTACTGAAACTAAAAAGAATGCAAATAAAAAAGATTTGAGGGAGGTATAATTGAAAAATAGAACAACAGAAACTTACTCTTCCATCACTTCCATCATTCATTGCTCAATTTTCTCAATTAAACTATTTAGTTAAAATAGGAAGTAAAGAATAAAATTACAATTATTCTTTCGTGTTTAATGGATTTCTCTTAAGATGGAGAATATGACATAAATAACAAAGGGAACTGTGACTTGAATAGTGATATAGTTCAGGTTACAGACAGACAAACACTCTCCATTATTATAAGATATATAGTGATTTGAGCTCTCTAGTGATCGTAACTTATATATATATATATATATATATATATATATATATATATATATATACACATTTTTGGTACAGGCAAATTTATATGATATATTGAGGATTATCATAGTGATCACCACTTCAATGGATGGAATGAAAGGAATATAAAAAAATGTTTATTATTAAAACAAGGGGCTTTTTAGCGGATTCTTTGTAAGATTGTATCCGAAACGATCTATGGATTGTAAGTTTTTGCTGGATGACAAACACTGGTGTGTTGATGTGTAGAAGTCTGAACGTCGCTTATGAGGTTGTCCTTTCTTCCCCTGCAGTACCTATCTTACTTCTTTCTAGCATCTTACTTAAATATTATGCGAGATGGGAAAGAAATGTCTGTGCAGCTGCGGTTTTTAGGATGTTGCTCACATGTTTTGTTCGAAAACAAACACAAAATCTTAATTATCTGGATCATTCGAACTATTGTCCTCATCTTCATTGTGCAACTTTTCGGTCGATGAGCTCTCCGGCCTTCTTCAGGTATTTCTCTGAAGCCTTATTATTAGATTATTAAGCCTCATCTAAAAAATTCAGAGAATCCTTCTGTATTTAAATAAATATATAAGACCGATGTCAATATACGCATAAGGAAGGCATGAACTGTTATTAACAGATTATCGATCATTTGAAAATCTGATCACATATAAGATAAAGCGTAAACACTTCCAATCTGTAGTCGTGTCAGTAATACAGTATGATTTACCAACTGAATCCCATCGAAAAGCTTGGAGAAGAATCTACATAGGAATTATACATGAATGCTACATGCTGTTTTGGAAAAATCGTAGAAGCAACACCCAACGAAGGAGCAGATGTACGGCCACAGGGAGAAGAAAGGATGAGCTCATGTGACGTTATTATATGGGAACCTAAATATCAATTCACCAGTGTGTATCGGCCAGTAAAAAACCTACCTCGATCAGCTCAGCACGGATACTGGATATTGTTGGATGGAGGCGCGTGGTGTAACGGATAGAATCGTAAGAGATGGACTCGTTGACTCGAGTTCAAATCCTTGGGAAAAGTATGAATCCACCTGCTCTCTCTATCTATGGTTAATAGCAGGACAGACTCGGCTCGTTAACCTTTGTTAGGCAACAGTCTAGGAAAAAGAAAACTCTGAATCGAAACCTGTTAATATCCGTCTAAAAAAAGTGGTCTTATGTCACATCCTACTCGTGCGGAGGGGTTGGTAAATATGTAGTGGATCTTTTGCGGAAGACGTTGCAGGAGCCGTGGCCAATAGGGACCATTAGCGAGGAATAGTCATGAAGATCACGAAGGCCTCAAAAGTTACCTAAAACTCCTAATTGAGCACTTTTTTCACCATCACTAAATTCAAGGCATTAGAATCCATGAGAAAAAACAATAAAATCGATAACTTACATTTTCACCAATATACGTAGTCTTATAATGGCTGTAAAATGGCATTTGGGGCAAACCTTTGAAGCCCCATATCTCCTCCAATTCCCAAGCAACCTCAACCATCTTTTACTATGTGATACTCCTCATCGAACTCTATCAGAAAATCAAATTAGTTTGGCACTTCTCTTTGCACACGAAATTCGCCATTTTTGCCCACTCTCAGGGTGATTATCAGGCCTCAAAAGTCACCTAAAACTCCTAATTGAGCACTTTTTCCACCATCAGTAAATTCAAGGAATTAGAATCCATGAGAAAAAACAATAAAATCGATAACGTACATTTTCATCAAAATACGTAGTCTTATAATGGCTGTAAAATGGCCTTTTGGGGGCACCTTTGAAGCCCCATATCTCCTCCAATTTCCAAGTGACTTCAACCATGTTTTACTATGTGATACTCCTCATCAACTCTATCAGAAAATCATATTAAGTTTGGGAAGGGGACGACATGATGCTGGATGGATGATGATGATGATGATGATGATGATATTAGTGAAAAAGATGGTGTGTTCCAGTTTACAGTACTTAAATACGAACCAACACTTGTTGAGCATAGTTTAGTGGTGTCTTCAAGAGACTATATTTTTCTTTTAACGTTATATTTTCGCATACTAGATACGTGTTTATTTTTTGTTGTTTTATTGTTTGTTTGTTAGGTTGATAGGTCTAACACAAATCACACCTACCAATGTAGCATTATGTTGTCTTTGTTTTCCCCCATCAAAGTCTGTGGATTTCTGATTTGTTCGAATGTCATTAGCCACGCTCTTAAATCACTGAAATGCGCGTGACTTCCTTTACATTTTGTTTGATTTTCCTCTAAGATGAAAATGAGTCAACAGAAATAATCCGGAAGACATGAAGTATTTATGATTGCAACTTATAGGCTTGAACCTCTTCAATTCAAATCCATCATCAGCGGCATGCCCGATAAATGGAATGTACAATGAAGAGGTGCAGCTATGAATCTTTTATAAGTATACATTTCTAGATTTGATTCTTCCGATAAATTTAGGGAATGAAATATGTTGAACTTAATTCTATTTATATAAGTGCACAAGCTTAGAATACACACAGACACACACACACACACACACACACACACACACACACACACACATATACATATATATATATAATATATATTATATATATATATATATATATATATAAATGGAAATAATCCGACAGAATGAATTTAACATTTTGAAAAAACAATTAGTAATTACTATCTGCTGACAGAAATGTTTTGACGCCTTATAGAAGGTTTTTTTTTTTTTTTTTTTTTTGCTCGTTGAAAATGACTCTTCTATAGGCGTCGAAACAGATTTCTGTCAGCAGATAATAATTACTAATTGTTTTTTCAAAATGTTAAATTCATATATATATATATATATATATATATATATATATATATAGTGTGAGATGGTCACTGTTTCAGCTTTTGCTGGAATGGTGTACCAAAGGCAGTATTTTTTGAAATTTTTTCGATTTTCCTTACATTTGAAAACATCTTCACCTGATGATTGCATCGCATGAAACCAATATGGTTGTGAATGTTCCTTTGTCACCTGATAAATAGATATGTAAAACCTTTATATATATTTATATATATATATATATATATATATATATATATATATATATGTGTGTGTGTGTGTGTGTGTGTGTGGTTTCCTTATTCGGTAGAACAGCCGCCTAGGAACCACAAGGTTCCGGGTTCAGTACCGGCTCTCGCCAGCTCAGTGCATGAGTAAAGTGGGGAGGTGATGGTCATAAAAATAATATCCCTGGTCTAGCGAATGGTAGTTCGTGATGGTGACGAATCACAATGTTCTGAGAGATTCCGTGATTGCCTGATATTCTCAAATATATTAAACAACAGATTGGTCATTGTTTCTTGGAGAACGAGCTCGGAATCCATAGGTTTAGACCTATCTGACGTTGCTCGATCTTTGAGGTTCCTCAAATTCAAGCGAAAGCTAATACCGACGTCCAAGAAGATCCAGGTGACAATGAGCTAAGATTAGAATCAGGCCAGCATAAATACAACTACAGCAGCACAGCACTGCCAGTGATTGGACAAGAGGTTGCCTTTTCTGGTCACGTGGTAGTCAGCGAGTCTATATTTAGAAGTGACCATTTAGTACACACCTTATATCCACAAAAATTCCAACAGTTACTTTAGTGTAAGAAACTGTGCCTTCACCTTTTGAAGAACAACTGTGTTTGGTTACTTCTGCGGCGTTATTAGTTCGAACTCGTACACCATAAGATGCCGAATCACACTAAATTTCACGTTCATCTGTGCAGTTATCAAATGACACACGGCGTGAAATATATACAACGCAATCAAACATTTAGACATTAATAAGATTTTAAATTAAATAATCCATTAGTTTTGACATGCTGTTAGACAAACCAAAGACAACGATATACCTATTTACCAACTCCTCCTCACGAGCAGGATGTGACACTTGAGAACCCAGACTGCTATTTATCAATAGCTGGAAGGAGAATACTTTGATTTATATACTTCCCGAGTTGATGTTTGCTTGTTTTGTTTTACGGCATATCAACCTCAGTGGGTCATTTGATGTCGATAAATTTTGAAATAAATCAATTCTTAATGGATAATACAATTTTTTTATAAATACATTTTTCTATTTAACCCATAGATGGGACCCTAACAGGTACTACCACTCCGGGTCAGAGTGGACCAGGGAGCAATGGTGATAAAGGGGTGCTCCACATTCCCCAAACCTCCAAAACTGGAACCTTACCATCAGATAGAGTTTAATGTCATTCCAAGGACATGTAGACCCACAGCCACCGCCCTCTAGCACCCATATGATAAAAAGGGGTTGGGGCTTGCCATAAGGGCAACAGGGCTGGGAAAATCATATAAGTGCTAGGGCTTGAAGTGACCAGCCGATTGATCGGAGAGGGCCTCTCCGACCACTCGTCTAGCCCAAGATAGGGCCAAAGTGGAGTATTGCATGTTATGAACTGCTCATCAACCTGGGCTCTATCCTTAAGCATCACGGGTCCCCACCTACGGCCAACAGGTGGCCCCATTGGGGGAGTCTTACCCCTCTGTAGAGGTGCAGTCGGTGCATTCTAACGCCCCAGTCAACAGGGCGGTTCCCGAGTTCAATAAAGCTATGTGAAATGTAAATAGACTCGTCCAGGATTTGTCGAGGTGTCCACTTCCGACGACGATAACCATTACATAACCCGTCTGCATGCTCACCAATATAAGAAGCTGCTACTCGTTTGGGAAATGTATTCTTGCAATCACTGCTTGAAGAGTCATCGTTTAGCCCAAGGCCAGACGTATTGCGCGCCAAGTGAGAAAGGAAATCACTGACAATAGTCTGCAAAACTAGCTCTCTTACCTCAAGCATCAAGTGTAGATAAATACTATTGAAAGAGGTATCGTATAACTGAATCAATTCTTTGCAGCATTGGTATAGAATTATGAGCCACTCTTCTCTGTAAACATATTTCCCATTTTCAAGAATTTCAGCGTACTTACGATGAATATGCGTCTTCAGACCTCGTAATAAATGCTCTATGTAATTTAAGCTGAATGCTAAAAGTCTTTATTGTTCAATACAAACTTTATTCTGGTGTTGTGGTTCGGATCATTGTATTCTTTGAAGGTTCAAGTAACCTTTATCTTCAAGTGTCGGAATGAAGAGAGTAATTGATTCTCAATTAAATAAGTCTATCTATTACCGATTGTTCTATCATATGAAATTCACCATTGACATTTCGTATCCGGGTACTTTTCTTGCGGGCACAGTATTTCCTGGGTCGCAGAGGCCATCTTTTCTATTCCTACAATTGATGTGCATGTGCTGTATTAAAGGCCAATGACTTCTGAAATATAAAGGTCAAAAGGACGTCTGCCGAAGAACGTACAGTCATATCTGATCTCACGTTATAACTAATCCTATATTTAAAGAACTCTTAATTCTTTTTTTTTTTGCGTATAATTGAGTAATTTTGTGTCAAAAACACTTCCAGTGACTTTCCCAAATGAAAATTTTGTGTAGCATATGAAAATATTTGGAGCTCTGTCGTGTAATGCTAATCCTAGTAGGAAATGGAAACAGCGAGAGGAGTTCAAATCCCGGACGAGGCTTTTTACATTTCACATAGTATAACACGCTTGGGAAAGGTATGCACCCGAATATTCTCCTCTCCAAATATAAGTAAATAGTTTTTACTGGGTGATAAATCTTAGTTAAGCAAACCAGTCTAGTATCTTGCATTATTTCTCTCATGGAGGTGCGTGCTGTAATGGCTAGAGTGGTAGGAAATGGTATGTCGACCTGAGTGCAAATCCTAGACGAGGCTGTCTCCATTTCACATAACGCTAATACCCTTGGGAAAGGTATGCATCCACCTGCTCTCCCTCAAGCTATGGGTAAATAGCAGGACAGACTGGGCTCTTTAAACTTAGTTAGACAACCAGTCTAGGAGAAGGAAAGACTCTGAATTCAAACCTGTTAAACTCCGCCTAAAAATTGACCTTGTTTCACATCCTGCTCGTACGGAGGGGTTGGTAAATATGTACATTTTTTTCTTTCAAGTGACTATTAGATTTTAGTGATAAGCATCTGTGAACAATCATATTTTCAATAATTCTTAATACATAAGTTGTAGGCTATTATATGGTTTCAATAAACATTCATATTTAAGGCTTTGAGAATCAAACGGGTCACCTAATCCTAACTAGTCGACCAGATCGACTGTTAAGACGATAACTCGTCATTTCGCACATTTTAGTGTCCAGGTCGATCCCAAAGTAAAACTGAAAGAAAACGAAAAGTGAGACAAATAATTTGATCTGGAGAGAGAACTGAAATAATCGTGGAACATGAATGTAAAGGTCGAATCAATTGTAATTCAAGTCTTTTGAACGGTCACCAAAGATAAATTGGAAATCAGGATAAGAATTGTGACCATTAAAACAACAGCATTGTTAGGATCTGCTAGAATAGTAAGAAGAATTCAAGAGATAAGAGGAGACTTTCTGTCATTCAACCTCCGCTAACAAACCACTAGCTCAGGCTGGTGTGAGATAATAATAATAATAATAATAATAATAATAATAATAATAATAATAATAATAATAATAATAATAATACATCCTTATATAAACTATAAGAATATACAGCCAACATATACAAATGAAGTTCGGCATCGACAAGTGCGTCATGTTAGTGATGTAGGAAGGGAAAACGAAATTAGGACACTTCGAGAAAAAGAGAACTATAAATATCTGGGAATATTAGAAGCAGAGGTTATCAAACCAACAAAAATGAAGAACAAAAAAGCTCCTAGAAACCAAGCAATATAGCAGAAACCTTATAAAGGACATAAACACATGGGCTGTCCGTCTCGTAGGATACTCGGCACCATTTCTAAAATCGACAAGAGAGGAGCTCAGGCAGATGGACCAAAGAACAAGGAAACCCATGAGCATGCACAAAGCATTACACCCAGGAGCCGACATAGACAGACTATATGTGTCAAGAAAGAAGAGGGAAAGGATTTCGCCAACATTAAAGATAATGTAGATACGACAATTTCAGCACTTGACTAATACATTAATAAAAATAAGGAATGATTAATTGCAGCAGCAAGGAAAAGCAATTGCAGCATATTGATGTTAAATAATCTATGCGGTGGCATAAGATTATTGTCAATCCCCTGTAATTCTTAGGGGATGACCCTTTTCATACTTATGTAAGGTAGTATAGATATATGGTGGCGATCAGTGCTGTTGATGGCCCTGAAAGTGAGTGACGGTGTTTGACCTCACTCTCACATTGCCTTCCGGGGATGAATCATGGGAAACAGAAGGCATAGAAGAACCTGTTTCCGGTTTAAGAATAGTAAGGAGCTTTAGTTTAGTTTGCAGTTAGACGTCAGGCAGAGCAGCGGCCATTGTATGCTCTGCCTAAAACTGGAACTCACGCGCGCTATGTTAGTCAGATATTTAGTTCCGTGAAATGTATAGTTAAGGAAATAAAAGTTTATATAAGTAAAATGTTCTTGTGGTTGATGAATGTCTTGGTAATAAGACTAAGAAATGAATCCAGGACGACCAGCCAGCAGGAACATGGCAACAGAAGACCTTAGAAGATTCCAGACCAAAGACGATCAGAATAGCAAAGCCGGCCAGAAGAAAATACGACCAGAAGTAAGAAGTAAGAAAACGGTATACAACATTATATCGATTTGGTACTGTGAAAACCTCAGTATGCAATAATTGACAAGTAGAAATATATCAAATTCTAAAAATCATGAATGGGAAGAAAAATAACTAAATGGGTAATTCAAGTGTCAATCTCAAGAGATATCACATCAGAAGACGTGGACGTGGCTAAGAAAAGGAAACCTCAAGAGAGAAAACGAATCTCTTATAATAGCAACACAAGACAATGCCATAAGAACACACTATATAAAGGCAAACATAGATAAGACGCATCAGAATAGCAAATGCACAATGTATGGTTACAGAGAGGAGAGGATTAATCACTATTGAATTCAGTAAACTAGCACAAAGAGAATACAAGACTAGGCACGACTCGGTCGAAAAAGTAATCCACAGGGAATTGTGTAAAAAATTCAATTTTCTCCATACAACTAAATGGTATATGCTCAAAACTGAACCTGCCCTGGAGAATAGGACATACAATTCTCTGGGACTTCGAGGTACAGAATGATCACCTAATCCCGGCCAGGAGATCGGACCTAGTATTGATCGACTAGAAGAAGACAACCTGTCATCTTGTGGATTTTGCCCTCCGGGTGACCACCAAGAGAAAATAAAAGAGAGAAGAAGATAAACAAATTCTTGGACCTTGCTAGAGAACTGGGGAAACTGTGGAATATGAAGGTGAAGGCCGTACATATTGTAATTGGTGCTCTTGGAACGGTGCCCAAAGCTCTAGAACAGAATTTGGGTGAATTGGAAATCAGAGGAAGAATCGAGACCCTCCAAACAACATCACCGTTGGGATCGGCTAGAATACTCAGAAGTGTTCTGGAGACCTGAGGAGACTTGCTGGCTCTCATCCTCTAATAAACCACCGGCTACGACTGGGGCAAAACCCTAATAATAATAATAATAATAATAATAATAATAATAATAATAATAATGAATATGTTCTGTTAACTATTCCAATCAAATTAACCACCCAGAGTGTTAAGTTGTAACCTACAATAATTTAAGCACACCATATTTAGTTAAGATAATTAAGGTTTTATGGCTTCTTGGTAATGACGTTAACTTGCATCTAATGGTGAAGTTCCAATATTGGGAATGCGGAGTATTCCTTCATCGCCATTACTCCCAGCTTCTCCCTTATCCGGGGTGATAGTACCTATTAGGGCCCCATCAATGGGTTAAATAGTTCAAAAATGAGTTTAGGTTTGGTTTGTTTTGTTTTACGGCATATCAACCTCAGTGGGTCATTTAATGCCGATAAAGTTTTGAAATAAATCAATCTTAATGGATAATACAATTTGTTTTATAAATACATTTTTTCTATTTAACCCATAGATGGGACACCTAACAGGTATTACCACTTCGGGTCAGAGTGGACCAGGGAGCAATGGTGATGAAGGGGTGCTCCACATTACCCAAACCTCCACAACTGGAACTCACCATCAGATAGAGTTTAACGTCATTCCCAGGACATGTAGACCCGCAGCCACCGCCTTCTAGCACCCATATGATAAAAAGGGGTTGGGGCTTGCCATGAGGGCAATAGGGTTGGGAAAATCATATAGGTGCTAGGGCTTGACATGACCAGCCGATTGATCGGAGGGGGCCTCCCCGACCGCCCGTCTAGCCCAAGATAGGGCCAAAGTGGAGCATTGCACGCCATGAGCGGCTCATCCACCTGGGCTCTATCCTTAAGCATAACGGGTCGCCACCCACGGCCAACAGGTGGCCCCATTGGGGGAGTCTTACCCCTCTGCAGAGGTGCAGTCGGTGCATTCTAACGCCCCAGACGACAGGGCGGAAAAATGAGTTTAGAATGTGCTAAAAATAAATGAGTTTAAAACAATTGTTTAATACCCATCAAAAATGAATAAAACAAATTGTATTTGGCATAAAATAACCCAACATGGGGTGACATGCCATTAAATCTAACCATCCAATCCAATCCGCTGTTTTATGAGCATAGGTTGTTGAAATCAATTTAAACATTATTGACGCAGAGTTGGGAATTTAACATATGCTACCTCTCTGGGCCAAGTGGGGCTTGGAGTCATGTCAAAGACTCCCCTCACTCCCCAGAGCTCACTATCATATGAAGTTTATGGTCATACTTAGGAAACGCTTGAAGTCTGATCATAAATATTGCTCATCTATTAGCACCATGTAAACCAATTATGTTTGTCTCCTATAACTTGGAGATAAACTGGTCATCGTGAAATCACTTTCGTTGCCTCAATCCTAGCAATCATCTATAGCATGCGATCCTACAACAGTCTGACAAAAATAAAGATTTGCCTTATTTGGATTTTCTGACTGCTGTTATTATTATATATACATAACGGTTCGGTCAATATGCCCTTCGGCCTTCTTCAAGTCTTTCTTGTCGAACTCGTGAACATGGCGAAACATATAAGGGGGTAATTTACTACAGTACCAAGTGCCAATAATTTGGAGGTTGCAAGTTCAATACTGATTTGAGATGAAAATAAAATAGAATATTTGATATAGCTTAACACTTGTACCTGATCGTGGTTAACGGAATGTGAGCAATCTACCCCAATGGATAAAAAAAAGAGTTCGGCTCGAAATTCAGTAAAGGCTTCCGATTACGACGTGGAGGCTCCCGATTTTGCCGAGAAGGTTCCAGAATTCGACCTGAAGCATCCAAATAAGGCCGGAGAGCACATCGACAGAAACGTTGTTTATATAACAATAAAGATGAGAAAAAACAGTCCGTGATATCTAATTAAAGTCAATCTATTTATTCTCACTGTACGTTGTATTCTATATTATAGATGATTGCTATATGATACAGATTTGGAAGCGCGTGGTGTAATGGTTAAAGTCATGGGAAATGGACACGTCGCCCCGAGTTCAAATCCTGGACGTGGTAATTGCATTTCACTTAGTGCTAATACCCTTGGGAAAGGTATGAATCCTAATCTCCCTCCAGCTATGGGTAAATAGTAGGGCAGACTGGACACTTTAACCTTGGTTAGGCAACCGGCCAAGGAGAAGGAAAACTCTGAATTCAAACCCGATAAACTCCGCTTAAGAAATTGACCTTGTGTCGCATCCTGCTCATGCGGAGGCGTTGGTAAATATATATATGATACAGATTTTCAAGCAAAGTTGAAAAAAATCAGACATAAAAATGAAGATAGAAAATACATTTTGGAAAAGGTAAGTTTTCTTCCGTCTTTGACTTGTCAACTACAAGATTTAACCAGCTAGTTTAGATTTGAAAATAACCCAATTATTAGTTTGTAAACAGAGATTAGAGAATTGCGTTTATTTTTATAGGATTTGTCTATACATAAAAGTTAGGTGATTATTTTCCTGATGAAATTAACTGAGAGAAATGTGGGTTTGAGTGTGTAACTATTGAATTTGGTGGGAAAGTTAATTTGTACCAGTTGTTCTTTACATTTTTCACTTTAAGCTTATTTTATCACATAGCAATGTTTTGTCTTTCTCTTGCGTCTTCTTGCCATTGTTAATTGACTTGTTGTTTCTAACAAGAGTTCACTTATCATACTAACCTGATGAAGACGTCTCTTAAAACCGAGTTTCAATTGTACGTTATTGAATCTATTTCTACAGTTGAGGTTGGACCATTGCCAAAGTCTTCCCAACCTCAAAATATATACGAGTGTCATACAATAAAAAAGGGTGAGGCTTGATGATTAGTATTATCTGCGTTATTCGGACTATTGTCCCCATCTTCATTGTTATTTGTGCAACGTTTCGGTCGATATGCCCTCCGGCCTTCTTCAAGTATTTCTTGTCGGACTCGGGAACCTTCACGGACTCGGGAACCTTCTTTTCGAACTCGGGAAATTTCTTGTCGTAAAAAACATATAAAATGATAAAAATACATAAAAATGAATAGGTACATATTTTAGCCAAAACATGACATTAGGTTTATAAGTTCCCAAAATTCACACTCAATTGTCCAATTGGACACATAGCCTAGTGAATAAGGTAGTTAGGTTAAGACAGTTCTAAGTGACAGCTATCTCTGGATTCCGGGTTCAATCCTGAGTAGAGGCAGTAACACAGAAAAATGATTAACACAACTCCTACCCCAGCTATGGTTAGCGGAATGAGAACAGGATACCCCCTGTGGACTAAATAAAGGGTTACGTTCCGTGATGGCTCCCGATTAAACAATCAAATTGGAGAGGCTGCACATGAACAAACCTGGACATGGTCAAGAAAAGGAAACCTTAAAAGAGAAACAGAATCACTTATAATTGCCGCACAGAATAATGCCATAAGGACAAACTATATCAAAGCGAAAATTGATAAGACCCAGCAAAATAGTAAATATAGACTATGCGGTGATAGAGATGAGACTGTAAACCATGTACTATGCGAGTGTAGCAAACTAGCACAACGGGAGTACAAAACTAGACACGACTGGGTTGGGAAGGTGATCCACTGGGAATTATGCAAATATTAAATTTTGACCATACAACAAAAAACAGAATTTGTTCTTGAGAACGAAACGCATAAAATTCTCTGGGACTTTGAGATAAAAACGGATCACCTCATTCCAGCAAGAAGACCAGACCTAGTGTTGATTAACAAAAGAGAAAGAACTTGTCAACTGGTAGATTTTGCAGTTGCACCAGATCACAGGATTGGAAAAAGGATTGGAAAATCTGGAAATCAGAGGAATGATTGAGACCATCCAGAATACTGCACTGCTGCAATCTGACAGAATACTCAGTGTCCTGGAGACCTGAGGAGACTTTCTGTCACTCAGACTGCAGTGAAATACCATCATAAAACTCAAAAGGAGTGAATAATAATAATAATAATAATAATAATAATAATAGAACCAACCAAATCAAAAACAAGAATATGTAAAGAATAAAAGATGATTAAACAAACAAATATATATATATATATATATATATATTATATATATATATATATATATATATATAAATATTTTTATTGATGTATACTTAAATGTAGATAGGAAATTTATTTTTAACATTTTGTATCCCGGATATCACCGTGTAGCGCTGTTAGTTGCTCAGCTGTCTTCTTTTAATATTAGAAAAAAAACATCAGTATCGATACTTTATTTTAACATGTCATATACTATGCAATGTTATTTAAGATTTTAAAAAATTATTCACATAGAGTTCTTTAAATTAATTCACATAGAGTTATTTAAATGATTACACAGAATAATTGTGTAATAGCTTGCACCGTAGTTCCTCTCATCAATTTCTACAGACTTAAGTTTATCTTCAGTAAATACCTTACTTCTGTCCATGCGGCAAAGCTAAATTGTGGAGATACGCTTAGCGTATATGACGGAGAAAGAGAAAGGAAAAAGAGCAAGACATTGTCTTGCCTGCCGGGATTGAACCCGCGTCCTCCCGCATGCAAAAATAAATGCGATTTAGGCACTGGGCGGACGCGATGTTCGACTGATATGCCCGGATGTTTGGGTAATATGCCCATAAGTAACCAAAGCGAGTAAAGGTGAGAAGCAGAGAAGCATTCGGCCTATGTGGGACGGTAGTCAGTAAAGATTATTATTATTATTGACGACGACGACGGCGACGGTTTTTTCAGCTGCTGGTCGAAGACTATTGACTCAAATATCTATTTTTCCCCTTCTAAAAGTTATTTCGGCCTTGGATTATATTCGCTTGAACAGAGAGATACTAGGCTTGGGCCCTCCAGAGATATCCGTCACGAGCCAAGAGACCGTATGCTTGAATCTTTCAGGGATATCCGCCTTGAACCTGCAAGAGATATTCGCTTTGGATAATGTCAAACAAGTCTAAGGTACGCCGTGTCAGACGTTTGTGAGCAGAAATGGGCGAGATATCGTCACCAATCCCCCCTAGGCAATTTAAAAGTCGAAACTGGATCAACATGCCGTTGTACACGGAAGGTTAGCCTTTTATTTCGGAGGTGAACACGGGGACTTTTCAAAGAATATCAGAGCTAAATCAAGAGACCAGCATACACAAAGAACATTGTGATGATGGAGGTGGTAGTAGCAAATATTCGAACGAGACCTTCGAAGACCGGAGGGCATTTTTGCGATTGGGTCGGAGACCGGAGTGCATTTGTGCGATTGGGCCGGAGTGTTACATATTAATTGGATCCCTATTACTTTTTAAGGTAGTATAGAAATCCTTATGACGATTAGTACAGCTGATGGCCTTGAGAGTGGACAATGCTTGACCTCACTCTCACCTTGCTTTCTGGGGATAGAATCGTGAGAACGGAACCCCACAGAAAGCCTTTTCCGGTTTAAGGTGGGCAACTCAGTAAGTCAGTTGCAGTAGTGAGTTAGTCAGTTGCAGAGTTAGAAGCTAGCAGGATGTGACTCTCAGCGCGCAGTTGTCTGGTCCTGGGGTTCCAGAATAAACTAACATCCAAAGTAAATCGAAGTCTTGTTGTTATTACTAAAAGATGACACAAGGCTTCTGATAAGAAATGATCCCAGCAGAACCAGACACGGAATCCCCATACAAGAAGACAAGACGAGACCTGTAAGATATACAGACCATTAGAAGATAGAAGATAGAAGACTAGACAGAGAAGAAAAGAAAAGGCACTATGCAACAGGAGACCGGAGGGCATTTTTGCGATTGGTCGGAGACCGGAGGGCATTTTTTCAATGTGACGAAGAAGCAACAGTTCTCCTACTTCAAGGGAGCGGGAGAACAAAAAGACCACCCCACCCTGCGTGTTTTGTAATGAGGACATCAGGGGGAAGTATGACGGAGAACGGGAAAGGAAAAAGAGCAAGATATTGTCTTGCCTGCCGGAATCGAACCCGCGTCCTCCCGCGTGCAAAAATAAATGCGATTTAGGCACTGGACGGACGCGAGGTTCGACTGATGTGCCCGGAAGTTTGGGTAATATGCCCATAAGTAACCAAAGCGAGTAAAGGTGAGAAGCATTCGGCCTACGTGGGACGGTAGTCGATAAAGATTATTTTGACGACGACGACAGATTTTCAGCTGCTGGTTGAAGACTGTTGACTCAAATATATCCCCCTCTATTTCCCCCTTCTATAGCGTAGTAGTTATCATAATAGGAAATGAACCCACCAAGTCAAGTAGATATCTTGTATGAGGTTGTTTACATTTATAACTAACACCGTTGAGAAAGACATCAAATAATTAGTTCTCCCATCATCTATAAGTAAATAGTAGGACAGCCAGCGCTCATTAGGATTGGTAACTGCTCTGCAGGAAGGAAAATCAACTGTACTTCAACTAAAAATTGAACTTAGCTGTTCTGTGTTGTGGATAGTCCTCATTATTCCATGGATTTCCAGGCTCTTTTTATTATTATTATTATTATTATTATTATATTATTATATTATTTATATATTATTATTATTATTATTATTATTAGTAGTAGTAGTAGTAGTAGTAATTCACACCAGCGTTAGCTGATGGTATTTCAATGGAGTCTGAGGGACAACAAGTCCCGTCAATTCTCCTGGACTCTTCTGAGTATTCTAGCCGATTGCAACAATGCTGTGGTTTGGATGGTCTCAATTCCTCCTCTAATTTCCAGTTCCTCCAGTCTTTTTTACAAGGTTTTTGGGACCATTTCTAGTGCAGCAACTACAATTTGAATCCCTTTCATCCACATATTGCACAGCTTTTTCAATTCTCTTGCAAGGTCCAGTTATTTGTGTAATTTTTTCGTTTTCCTTCATCTTCACCCTGTGATCTGCTGGAAGTGCAAAGTCCATCAGTTGATAAGTTCACTTTTTCTAGTTAATCAATACGAGGTCGAGTCTCCAGGCTGGGATGAGGTGATCCGTCTTTATCTCAAAGTCTCAGATAATTTTATGCGTTTCATTCTCAAGAACAGATTCTGTTTTATGCATATACCATTTTGTTGTACGGTAAAAAATATTATTATTATTATTATTATTATTATTATTATTATTATTATTATTAGGAAAAAGGGTAAAGTAAGACGTCATTAACAAGTTTAAGCGCGAAAATGTCAGATAATAATAGCCAGGCATGAGACAGATAAAGAGGATGAAGGGTGGTGACATTTAATTAGTGGTAAAATTAATTCAGTTGGAAAAAAAGAAGAAATATTTAAGAAGATTTACTTGTTGTCAGTGCACAATTTTTTTGGCTTTTTATCTTATTGTATTTATTTATCTATTTTTTTATTTTTTTGGAGTTGGAGACGGATGAGATTAACTAAATATCTGAAAACATTTCGTGATAGAAAACGGAATCGTATAAAGTGAGTAGCAAAAATAATAAAATAAAACGATAAAAAAGACAAGAGTATAATCTTCAGTCTTGACAGTCTTAGAGTAACTAAACAGCGATTGAAAATTTCTAAGAGGGCAAGTAATAAAAATACAACACCAAATAATAAAAGAATGAAATCTAATAAGAACGTATTTGATTTTTTTTTTTCGTTATGTAAAAGAAAAAAAATATCCCGCCACCATTATCCACCCATACTTTCCTGTACATTCAAATGTAAATCTAAATGTGTAGAGTCATTAATGCAAACGCTTATTCTTGGGGTTTTCTTTGGCTTCATGTAACCATCTTATAAAGGATTTATGTATTGATTCGTGTCTGCACTAATATCTTAGTATTTCATCATTTTTTTTTTTTTTTTTGTGGGGTTTCAAATTTTATATAATTTTAAAAAAATTTCTTTTGCTTCCATCTTTTTGGCAGATTTTGATTTAAAGTTTGAAAATTTAATTCTTTTAGATCATTTAAGAAATTTCATTATTTGCTTTCTCCAACGATTCTTTCTGAATTGTTCATCATATTTTTATCTGATTTTTAAAAAATTCTTATTCATTTTTCGCTTTTAAGTCATCTTTTCGTTTTACGTCTTTATTCTCTTTCATCGTCCTTTTCTTTCATCTTTGCAGCATCTTTTCATTTTCCATCTCATCAATTTACTCCTCCTCTTCCTCCTCCTCCTCCTCCTCCTCCTTCTCCTGGTCAATCATTTATCTGAGATGAGGACAGGGTATAAAATTTGAACACATGCGTGCACATCTTATGAATAAAAACGGAATAGTTCATTATTCATCTGACGTGATGACAGGATGTGGCACCCGTAGGTAGGTACTAGCGTATTGATACATTGATTATTGCACTCTTCGTGAGTTTTTTACACTAGAGTTAGCTGATAGTTTTTCCCTCGCGTTTGAGAGACAGTAACTCTCCTCGGGTCTCCAGACTCCTCTGAGTATTCCAGCCAATCTTAAATATTCTATTGTCTAGATGTCCTCTATTCTTCCTCTGATTTATTATACCACATTAAACACTTATCTCTCTCTCTTCATCTTTTTTACAATCTATCGATCTGTCTATCTATATTCCCAATAAAACGATTTTTCACCTTTACATTTTCTGTGGCTTTTATATTTTTAATTTCTGTAACTTTTGAATACACTGTGGCAGCCGCTGTACATTTTTGAAACCGCCCTCTTTCAATACATCTGATTTCCTCACCACCAATTTTCCCACAACTGGCACATCTATACTAATACATGTTTCTACACCGTTTTTTCCATTTATGGGTTCCTTAGTTCATTATTTATTTCTCTCTTTTTTCTCTCTTATCTTAAGCAAGTGTAATACTTTTATTTCTTTTCATTGCCAATCTATTATGGCTGCTTTTCATTTACTTTTAATGGAATCCCATGTTGCCTACATCTGCAAACAAAACACAATAATCTATCTTTCATTCTTTACCAAAAACCGAAAGACTGCAACTAATTCTTTTCAAAAAAGAACTTCATTTTTCCCTTCCCTGGGTGCAAAACACACAGATGACACACTCAGCCGTCTGATATTTCCGATAGACACAAGTTGCTTAGGCGGGACTGTATTAATATCTTTGTCCACAACCGGTTCTTTTGGAAATTTACACCATTGAATCTGGGTTGGAATATATTTGTTCTGTCTGATTGTATCATGCATCTATTCAGTTTTCGCAAATGTAAAAGTCTGACGACACGGAATTTGATTGGCTGTGTTTGGAGTAAACTCGAAGTCAGCTAATTTTTGTATTCTTTAGCGGATTTATTTTTATCTCCTTTTTTTTTATTTCTTTTTTCTTTTCTCGAAATCAATACGCAGACTTTTGTCTATAAACATTCAGACTATGAAACCCAACTGAATTCACTGTCCAGAGTCGATCATAGACATGAGAAGACATTGGCAGAAAATATATTATGTAAAATTGAATAAATTACTCTGGCCTTTTAATATGTCTCTAGAAGCAAGTATTAAAATGTTATAAGAGATCGATCACAGAGATAATGTCAAGGAAGATGAAAGTATCTGTCTATCTACGGACACAGATGTAACACAAGGTTTCGTTAAATATAGTTTCTCATTTGTTAATATGGACTATTATTTTCAGGGATTAGATGAATTGGTTCATGACTAGTTTACTGCTGGTTAGAGCAGTGGGAGTAAATTACGGAGGCCTTTACGCGAACTTTCTATGTAATACCGATTCTTAGCACTGTGTTGCAAACTAATAACCTGTATGTATTAGTATACTTATTAATTCCTTTTTAGTTTTTAAATATTCTTTTCTTTTTTTTTTTTGAAATGTGAATAACTATTTCTGACTTTACACCATTTTTTTTTTTGGGGGGGGGGCATTTTTAAAAAGTTAATATGTATTCACCAACTCCTACAATACGAGTAGGATATGATACACTATTTTACGTAGAGCAATAACATAGCATACTCATTGATTAAATGAGAGTTTTATTTTATTTTTCCTTGATTCATGTTCCTGACACTAATACATTATTCTGTGTACTAAACATGAGACTTTAATGAGTTATGGTGTACCTGAGCACTGTACACATACATGCATATTATTACTGTACGCTATTCATGTTCCAGATATGTGTACATTATTCTGTGTACTTGACATGAGACATTGATGAGTTGTGGTGCACCTAAGCACTATACACATACATGTATATTATTACTGTACGCTATTCATGTTCCTGACACTAATACATTTTTCTATGTACTAAACATGAGACTTTGATGAGTTGTGGTACACCTGAGCACTGTACACATACATGCATATTATTACTGTACGCTGTTCATGTTCCAGATATTATTACATTATTCTGTGTACTTGACATGAGACTTTGATGAGTTATGAACACCTGAGCACTGTACACATACATATATATTGTTATTGTATGCTATTCATGTTCCTGACACTAATAGATTATTCTGTGTACTAGACATGAGATTTGAAGAGTTGTAATACACCTGAGCACTATACACATACATGTATATTATTACTCTACGCTGTTCATGTTCCTGACACTTATACATTATATACTTGTTTAGCGGTTGCATTTTAAAAACATTTGCATACCATGAACACCTGGCGCTCTTAGTTTAACAGGTTTGAATTCAAACATCCCCTTCTCTTGACTGGTTGCCTAAAAAAATTAAAGAGCCCAATCTATCCTATTATTTATCCAGAGGTGGAGAGAGAATAGCCGGTTTCATAAATGTCCCAAGAGTATTAGAACTATGTGAAATGCAATCACCTCTCATACAAGAATTGAACTCGTGTCGCCGTGTCCATTTGTCACTTATGACAACCTGAGAATTCACCAGACCCTTTAAGTCTGGATAATTCATCGTTCCACTTAGATTAGTAGATTTAAAAAATAATGTCTCTTCAATAGGAAATAGATTCAGATACGATTACATTATTCTTTACTCAATAAGAAAACGGAAAATAAACCCATGATCAATGTGAGAAGGCTGTTTGTATTATTATTATTATTATTATTATTATTATTATTATTATTATTATTATTATTATTATTATTATTTATTTATTTATTTATTTATTTATACGTTATTCTTTTTATCTATTTATTTATTTATTCATTTTGAAAGATAAACTCATATAACGCAAAAACGCTGCTGATGGTGAACATATATTTTATTCAAAATGGCGGCTAAAGTGTAATTATTTTTCTTTCGAGGAATCCGTTCCTGATATTTATCTCAGTAACTATCCACAGATAAAAAAGAAGAAAAAGAAACGGTGATAAAAAAAATCATCTTGAATCTTAGAAGGCTAACAATTTCTTCCGATTTCAGCCAGACATCTTGTAAATTACAGTTGAACTTGGCTAGCGATAAATTCTCGTCAACGAGAAAATTGATATTTATTTGGGGCAAATAAACGTTGTCAAATATTCTTATGTCAAATATCAGCCAAACCGGATGTCGCTTTTATACGAGCGATATTTGCTTTTACTTTTTTCTTTGTAGCTTACAAAATCAACACCATCATGATTCTTGGATATAATCCAAATGCCCGCGAGCAAATGTCCACCGGTTAGATTTGAGAATAAAACATTAACATCAATAAGTAAATTATTACCCCGGCGTAAAAAGTTCACATACAGTTATGCTGAAGGTAGTTCAATTTAAAATGTAGACATGACGTTAATATGAATCGGATACATAAAAGCACACACGATATATATATATATATATATATATATATATATATATATATATATATATATATATATATATATATGATGAATGAAGATAGGATGTTTGGAGTAAAATCCGACAGTATGAGGTAGGTAAAAGGATAGTAAACAAAAATAATAACTCAAAACACGTCTAAGAGTTGAAATATTTCGTCCTATTCATAAGGACATCTTCAGCCAAATGATTTTTATTCAAAGCAAAAATTACGTACATGTGATTTGATGGGGTGGGGGAGTTAGTAGCGGAAATGAAGGGTAGGGAGGTTAACGCGGAATAAGGGATGAGGATAATATGAATGAAGTGTATGGAAAGTTTACAGGAAGCAGTGTGGAGGCTAGGAGCTAGATGGGCAAAGGGTTAGTCGAGGGAGGAGGGTAAAGTTCATGGTAGTGGAGTGTTTGATGCCAGGGAAGATAAGGAGGCGGGGAGAGTTGAGTGATATTAGGTCACTGGGTCAGTTTGTGGTAGAGTAGGGGGGAGAATTTTGATTCCTTGTGTGTGGTGGGGGGAACGGGAAGAAGCAGGGTCTATGTATGGGCAATTTTTATTTATTTATTTATTTATCTATATTTTTTGTAACCATATTCGTGGTGGGTCATTATTATATATATATATATATATATATATATATATATATATATATATATATATATATATGTATATATATGCATGTTTTTATATATGTGTGCATGTGAGTGTATGTGTATGTGTATGTGTGTTGTAAATAATTGCTATACCCTTAACAATTTAGGACGTTCCAAAAGAGGTGTCCTACGTGTAATATTTAACTGTATCTGAGGGTGAGGTTCTTGTTCTAAGTGTATTCATACAAATTCATGGCCCTTACTTCTAAATCCACTCTGACCCGAAGTGGTAGTACCTGTTAAGGTCCCATGGATACATCAAAGAGATCTGCTTGAAAATTATTCGTATTCCATACAACCGAGGCAGCCCCACACTCAGAAGAAAACTACACAAAGAATGTAAATATGAACCTAAAATAAACTCATTTCCCAAACCTAGGTATAAAATAAACCTAGGTGGGTTGAAATGCCGTTAAATTAAAGCAAGCAATCATTTATTACACATTCATTAAATCAGAATAGTGTCCTCATCTTGATGTAATAGTTCTAACGGAAACCTCCAGGCTTCTCACAGAAACTGTCGTATTCAGTAATTATTTGGGAATTTTTAACCAAATTAAGATTAAATTGAATAATTGCTGTAAGTATATACTAACGTGTTCGCCACAGGTAGAATGTGACCACAAGTCACATAGGATCTAGCTCGCTATTCAGTAATAATGGATCTGCGAGACTAGCATATTTACCAACTCCTCCTTCCAAGCAGGATGCAACACAAGGTCAATTTCTTAAGTGGAGTTTAACAGGTTTGAATTCAGAGATTTCCTTCTGCTCGACTGATTGCCTAACCACGGTTGAAGAGCCCAATATACCCTACAATCACATCACGATGGTATTCCCTAACTAAATAACGCGGGAAATTTCCTACTATGTAAAGCGGAATGAAAACATTTACCAACTCCTATGGTCTAAATAAAGAGTTCGTTTTCAGATGTAAATATAAACGTACAACTTCCTTAAAGTCGGCAGAGTGACCTATTGTCAGCATCAGACTCACAGCGAGGGAGTATATTTCCTTTTCAATAGCACTAGACCTTGAAGATTGTTTTTGTGTCTAAGGTTGAGTACCACACCTATCATCAACTCCCCACTTTATCGCATAAATTTAAGCTGTGCTACTCATACGCTGAGTTGTCGAGGAGCGGTATCGACCCTGAAAATGGCTTGACATGTCAATCAATCAATATATCAAATCCCAATTCTTAATAGAAAGCTATTTTTTCAAAAATAACTGAATTTTATTATGTCTCGTAGATCTTTATACAATCAAAACGGATATTATGGGATATTTTATACACAATTGAAATCTTCCTATCTTGGGCTGACGGTCGGTCGGAGAGGCCCCCTCCGATCAATCGGTTGGTCACGTCAAGCCCAAGCACCTATATGATTTTCCCAACCCCTTTTTATCATATGGGTGCTAGAAGGCGGTGGCTGCGGGTCTACATGTCCTGGGAATGACGTTAAACTCTATCTGATGGTGAGGTTCCAGTTTTGGAGGTTTGGGAATGTGGAGCACCCCTTCATCACCATTGCTCCCTGGTCCACTCTGACCCGGAATGGTAGTACCTGTTAGGGTCCCATCTATGGGTTAAATAGAAAAATATATTCATTAAAAAAATGTGTTATCCATTAAGAATTGATTTATTTCAAAACTTTATCGGCATTAAATGACCCACTGAGGTTGATATGCCGTAAAACAAACCAAACCAAACAAACCAAACAATTGAAATCTTACAATTTAGAATATTAATATATACATGTTAACCAACTCCTTAGCCCGAGCTGGATGCAACACAGTCAATTTCTCAAGTGGAGTTGAACAGGTTTGGATTCAGAGATTTCCTTCTGCTCGACTGATTGCCTGACCATGGAGAGCCCAGTATGCTTTACCATATACCCATAGTTGGATGGAGATTTGTTGCATTCATACTTTTCGCAAGGGTATTAGAGCTATGGAAAATGCAAATAGCTTCGTCCAGCATTTGAAATCCTGTCATTGTACCCACCATCTACGACGGTAAACATTACACCATGCGCCTTCGATAAATAGGAATATAGATCAATAGAAAAGTGAGTGCACTCTAAGATATGTTTATACAATTTTCCAGGCCTGTCGGCTGGGACTTTTGAATACAACGACTACACCTTTGCAGAGGGATGAGATCTCCCAATGGGATCATCTGTTAGCCGTGGGTGGCGACCCGTGATGCTTAAGTACGGAATTCTGGTGGATGGGCAGTCAATGACATTCAACACCCCTCTTTGGCACTTACTTACGCTAGACGGGCGGTCGAAGAGGCCGCTGCCGATCAATCAGCTGGTCACCTAAAGACCTATTACCTATATGATTGTCCCGACCCTATTAGCCACAGGGCAATGCCCAACCCCTTTTATCATATGGGTGCTGAGAGTCTTCATGCCATGGGTATGACATTAAACACTAAATGCTGTTGAGGTTCCAGTTCTGGAGGTTTGGGGAATATGGAGCACCACTTCATCACCATTGCTCTGAGGCCCACTCTGACCTGAGGTGGTCATACCTGTTAATGTCCCATCTATGGGTTAAATAGAAAACTTGTTACAAAGTGGATATTGAGTTAAAAAAATGTCTTCCAAGCTATCGCTACGAGCCTAGCAACTAATAGTTTCGCTTACGAATTCACCAGGACAATCATTTTGACCTGATGGCCTATTGTCAGTATCAACCCTGATGAGCAAGTAAGCGAAACTGTTAGCTAGAGTAGCGTGGAGAAGTAGTCATGGAATATTCGTAGAATTATTTCTCTGAATGTTTGAGATGAGGTTTGAAGATTAGTATTATTTGCGTTATTCGGACTATTGCCCGCATCTTCATTGTTATTTGTACAACGTTTCGGCCTTCTTCAGGTATTTCTTGCCGTGGAATAAATAAAGGGTTAGGTTCAAAGTTCCGTGATGGCTCCCGAATACGACAAGAAAGTTCCCGAGTTCGAAAAGAAAGTTCAAGAGTCCGAGAAGGTTCCCGAGTCCGACAAGAAATACCTGAAGAAGGCTGGAGGGTATATCGACCGAAACGTTGTACAAATAACAATGAAGATGGGGGCAATAGTCTGAATAACGCAAATAATACTATTCGTAGAATTATTTTACAAGGTGGGCTTTAAGATAAAACTGTTCTGTTTTCTTCATGTATAAGTTTTTATTTTTCATTTTAGTATACATAAGTTATAGTCTTGTGTATAATTATAAAAAAAGGCATATAAGTTAATTTCAATTTTAATGAAGCAATAAAATATGCACTGAAAATTATTTATTTTTCTGTCTTTACATAATATCTCGTCTAAAAAGATGCATGGATATAAACAGACTGAAAATGCGAAATCAAGAAAAAACTATTTGTGGCCAGCATAATGTAAATCAAAACATAAACATGCTTATATAAACACGGTCTTCTCTTTTAAAAATGATATTCTATTATGGATATGAATACAAAAGTCTTAAACTGAATAGTGATTTATTCAATATCTATTTTTTAATTTTTACATTTAATTCCATTTTTGGTAGCTAGAATACATTTATATATCCGCCCTGTCTGCTGGGGCGTTAGAATTCACCGACTGAACCACTGCAGAGGGATAAGACTCCCCCAATGGGTCCACCTGTTGGCCGTGGGTGGCGACCCGTGATGCTTAAGGATAGAGCCTAGGTGGATGAGCAGTTCATGACATGCACTACTCCCCTTTGGCCCTATCTTGGGCTTGACGGGCGGTCGGAGAGACCCCCTCTGATCAATCGGCCGGTCACGTCAAGCCCTAGCACCTATATGATTTTCCCAACCCTATTGCCCTCATGGCAAGCCCCAACCCCTTTTTATC
>CM042144.1:19873682-19940066 GCA_023376005.1 Doryteuthis pealeii
TCCTTTAGGTGAAACTGTTGCATACCCTTCTCATTACTTACTTCTTACTTCTATTCTACTTCTGTTCTTCTGACATCTTAAATTCTTCTAGGTCTCTTCTAACGTCTGGACTTTCTTGGGGACTTCGGGTCTGGTCTTCTATTGGGGATTTCTCTTTATCAGAAGCCCTGTGTCATTGTTAGTTTTAGAGGTAATAACACAAGACTGCGATTTGCTTTGATCTTACTTTATTTTTAAATCCCCAACCAGACATCTCCACAGATTAAGACGAGAGCGCGTATAACACGACTCACTACCGTCGTGGTTTCTCGCCGACTGACTAAAATATATTTCTAATCTAAACCGGAAGAGGGTCTTCCCTACCGATTCTCACGGTATCCACCGGAAGGAAGGATTAGGACAGGTCAATCCTTGACATTCAAATCCTTCAAGGCCATGGGCTGCAGCCTATAACGGCCATTTTGATTTCTACAATATTGCACATAAATATTAGGTATCTAATAATTATGTAACAAAACCTATGTACGTAGTATCTGACTCATTTAAGTTTTATACTCTATCTCTCTGTCTCTCTTTCTCTATCTATATCATGTCATGCAGACAACTCTACCCTTTTCTCGTTACCCGTCCCTATCAGTCATCTATCCTGGGAAGTCCTCCCCGCGACATCAAGTATCCGTAAGTATTTGTTATGATATGATTTACATTTCCTGCTCTAAAGGGCCGGGTTAGCTCAGTTGGTAGAGCGTTCGGCTAGAAACCACAAGGCTCTTAGTTCGGTACCGGTCCTCGCCAACTCAGCGTATGATTAGCATAGGGATATGTGCGGTAATGTATGGAGCTGATGGAAGGTGTGGTTCTCCACCTCAGGCGTTAAAATAATCTCCTTGGTCTAGCGGTAGTGAAAAGGGGATAAACTCCCTCACTGATTGGCTGATACTGACTTTAGGCCACCCGACGACTTCACTTACTTTACTTATTATGGGACACATGAACTACGCTATAAAATAGTTGTTTTGTTCAATTCGTGTCCCAGATTATTTCTGTGGTATGAATTTAGAAACGGGAGGTATGTATGAAATAAATTTAAAAAAAGACAAAGGAAAAGAGGTAACATATTTTAATCCAAGCCATAAAAACAACAGTAAAAATGCAATTTTCGAGGGAATTTCTTATAAGACCGTTGACACGTTTACTGTCTTTGTTTACCAAAGAAAGAACAAAAACAACAAACAAAAAATACAACAACAACAACGACAACAAAAATAAGACTTTTCTTTTCCTTTCAACGCCATTTCTTTTCTCGAATGTGTGCGCCTCCAAAAATCAATTTTCCTATTAAATAATAAAAGCTATGCAGCAGAAAATGTCGAATAAGATTAAGCTACACTCACGTACACCGATCATTCAATATATTTACAGGTATTTTTATTAAGTAATCAAGAATATATATCTCTTAATTTGTCTGTTTGATTTGTTTGTTGTATGGGCAAAATTTAATTTTTTACATAATTCCCAGTGGATCACATTATTATTATTATTATTATTATTATTATTATTATTATTATTATATTATTATTATTATTATTTTCACTCGTTTTGAGTTTTTCACATCAGCCTTAGTTGATAGTATTTCACTGGAGTCTGAGTGACAGCAAGTCTCCTCAGGTCTCCAGGACTCTTCTGAGTATTCTGGCAGATTGCAGCAGTGCAGTGTTCTGAATGGTTTCAATCCTTCCTCTGATATCCAAACTTTCCAAATCCTTTTCTAATGCTTTTGGACTGTTCCAAGTGCACCAACTACAATTGGTATAACTTTCACTTTCATATTCCATAACTTTTTTCAGTTCTCTGGCAAGGTCCAGATATTTGTCAATTTTTTATTCATTATAGTTCTTAGTTTTTCCAACCCTGGAGTCTGAGGACAACAATTATTATTATTATTATTATTATTATTATTATTATTATTATAGTTCTTAGTTTTTCCAACCCTTGAGTCTGAATGACAACAAGTCCCCTCAGGTATTATTATCATTATTATTATTATTATTATTATTATAGTTCTTAGTTTTTCCAACCCTTGGAGTCTGAGTGACAAAGTCCCTCAGGTATTATTATCATTATTATTATTATTATTATTATTATAGTTCTTAGTTTTTCCAACCCTGGAGTCTGAGTGACAACAAGCCCCTCAGGTATTATTATATATTTATTATTATTATTATAGTTCTTAGTTTTTCCACCCTTGGAGTCTGAGTGACAACAAGTCCCTCAGGTTATTATTATTATTATTATTATTATTATTATAGTTCTTAGTTTTTCCAACCCTTGGAGTCTGAGTGACAACAAGTCCCTCAGGTATTATTATTATTATTATTATTATTATTATTATTATTATTATAGTTCTTAGTTTTTCCAACTTTGGAGTCTGAGTGACAACAAGTCCTCAGGTATTATTATTATTATTATTATTATTATTATTATAGTTCTTAGTTTTTCCAACCCGGAGTCTGAGTGACAACAAGTCCCTCAGGTATTATTATTATTATTATTATTATTATTAATAGTTCTTAGTTTTTCCAACCCTTGGAGTCTGAGTGACAACAAGTCCCTCAGGTATTATTATTATTATTATTATTATTATTATTATAGTTCTTTTTTCCAACTCTTGAGTCTGAGTGACAACAAGTCCCCTCAGGTATTATTATTATTATTATTATATTATTATTATTATTATAGTTCTTAGTTTTCCAACTCTTGGAGTCTGAGTGACAACAAGTCCCTCAGTTCTTAGCAGTCAGCAGTATTATTATTATTATTATTATTATTATTATAGTTCTTAGTTTTCCAACTCTTGGAGTCTGAGTGACAACAAGTCCCTCAGGTATTATTTATTATTATTATTATTATTATTATAGTTCTTAGTTTTTCCAACCCTTGGAGTCTGAGTGACAACAAGTCCTCAGGTATTATTATTATTATTATTATTATTATTATAGTTCTTAGTTTTTCCAACCCTTGGAGTCTGAGTGACAACAAGTCCCTCAGGTATTATTATTATTATTATTATTATTATAGTTCTTAGTTTTTCCAACCCTTGGAGTCTGAGTGACAACAAGTCCCTCAGGTATTATTATTATTATTATTATTATTATTATTATAGTTCTTAGTTTTTCCAACTCTTGGAGTCTGAGTGACAACAAGTCCCCTCAGTATTATTATTATTATTATTATTATTATTATTATTATAGTTCTTAGTTTTTCCAACTCTTGGAGTCTGAGTGACAACAAGTCTCCTCAGGTATTATTATTATTATTATTATTATTATTATTATAGTTCTTAGTTTTTCCAAGCCTTGGAGTCTGAGTGACAACAAGTCCCTCAGGTATTATTATTATTATTATTATTATTATTATAGTTCTTAGTTTTTCCAACCCTTGGAGTCTGAGTGACAACAAGTCCCTCAGGTATTATTATTATTATTATTATTATATTATTATAGTTCTTAGTTTTTCCAACCCTTGAGTCTGAGTGACAACAAGTCCCCTCAGGTATTATTATTATTATTATTATTATTATTATTATAGTTCTTAGTTTTCCAACTCTTGGAGTCTGAGTGACACAAGTCCCTCAGGTATTATTATTATTATTATTATTATTATTATTATAGTTCTTAGTTTTTCCAACCCTTGGATCTGAGTGACAACAAGTCCCTCAGGTATTATTATTATTATTATTATTATTATTATAGTTCTTAGTTTTTCCAACCCTTGGAGTCTGAGTGACAACAAGTCCCTCAGGTATTATATTATTATTATTATTATTATTATAGTTCTTAGTTTTCCAAATGAGTTCAGGTGGAGTCCAACAAGTTCATTATTATTATTATTATTATTATTATTATTATAGTTCTTAGTTTTTCCAACCCTTGGAGTCTGAGTGACAACAAGTCCCTCAGGTATTATTATTATATTATTATTATTATTATATAGTTCTTAGTTTTCCAACCCTTGGAGTCTGAGTGACAACAAGTCCCCTCAGGTATTATTATTATTATTATTATTATTATTATTATTATATAGTTCTTAGTTTTTCCAACCCTTGGAGTCTGAGTGACAACAAGTCCCATCAGCTATTATTATTATTATTATTATATTATTATTATTATTATTATTGAGATACTGGATTTTCATTTCGCGCTTCTGTCGGGATCGATGTCTACTTATAATGTTAACGCAGCTATTAAGTTTCACGTCTCAGCAGATATTCCAAAATAAGACATTATAAATCGCTTTAATTCAGGTTATATCCTAATCGCAGTTTATATCCAAGAAGGTTTCAGCCGATATGGAGACTTCAATCGAATATGTTATTAATGTGAATTTTAATCTTGAAAGTATTCGCATCGACCGGCTTATTTATTTAGATAATCTTTAGCAATATTGACTGGCATATGAGATTCAACAGAATATTCAGCTCATGATTCCGTTATTCTCTACGCACTTGTGTACAAATAGGATCGTATATCTCTACACACACACACATAAACATACGCAAGCGCACACATACACACACTCACACTCAAACGCATAGACACACACACTCATACTCGAACGAACATACAAAATCAAGCAGACCCATATATATATGTAAACATTTACCCACACGTAAACGCACATATATATATATATATATATATATATATATATATACCCTCGCACAGAAGAACAAGTACATACTTGCAAACACACGTGCGGACACACATGCACACGCACGCACACACACACACACACACACACACACACAAGAACATCAAACACCTACATAAAGACCCATATACATAAGTACCCACACACACGCATACACAGGCACAAGCACACACTCGAACGCACATAAAAACACAAACATACATACATACATACAAACATACACGTGTGCACAGAAGAACAAACACACACGTTCGGGCATACGGGTACACACACATACATTTACACATTTACACATACGTAAACGCACATTTACACATACTCAAACACGCAAACACACAAAGACATGTTCTCAGACGCACGCACAACAAACAACACACGCACATACAGCTGTTAAGCTTAAAAAATGAATCTACTATACACAAACACGCGTATGCATATATGCTCAAGAAAATATGCCTACATATACATATACATACAAATATATAGGTACATCTATATGTATATATATATAATATATATATATATATATATATATAGAGAGAGAGAGAGAGAGAGAGAGAGAGAAAGGGGGAAAGAGACAGACAGTCCGAGAGAGAGACAGAGAGAGAGGAAGAGACATACAGTCTGAGAGAGAGAGAGAGAGCGAGAGAGAGAGAGAGAGAGAGAGAAAGAAAGAAGAAAATAAGAAAAAAAGATCAACTGATATTAACTTAATCTGTCATAAAGCTAAAAAAAATCTTTTCCAGAGCAGACAAACCTCTCTTCATCTTGAAAGCCGCGCATTTCCTGAGGGTACACATATAGATGGCTATGTAGATACCAGGGGTAGAGAAGCAATCAGTCAATCAGCCAGTGCCCGAGGCCCCAAACTCCCCAGAGGCGCAAACAGCAAAAATCACATTTTGAAGTGGACTCAAATGAATCATGTGTTATAGCTAAACTGTTTCTCAACGACAGAACTCTGTGGTCTGATAGGTATAATCCAATAGACGTGTTCGTAGCGGTACTCTGTACTATTGCAAATAAACTCTCCAATTGAGTTCACCGTATTTTCGAGACATGGTAAAAGTAAAGTCGTCGGGGTGGCCTAAAGTCGATATCAGCCAAACAGAGAGGGAGTCCTTCCCCTTTTCACTAGTGCTAGTCCAATGATATTGTTTTTTAGCGTCTGAACTGGAGTGCCAAACCTACCATCAGTTCCTCACTTTACCGCACAGATGACTGTGCTATTCATACCCTGAGTTGGCGAAGGCCAGTATCGAACCAGGAACATTATGGTTCCCTGGTGGACTTTCTACCGACTAAGCTAAACCGGAGATTTTAAAATAAACGTAAAATTAAAGATTTCGCATTTCTCCAATCATACCCGATTGGATAGAATGGGTATGTAGACAAGATATGCATTTTGCAGTTGATTCCAGATTAAAATCTCTCCGTCCATCGTAGATACTCATCTGTTTGTATATATATTTTATTGTGTTTGGGTTTGTTTTGTTTACTTATCTCTGTTGGAGATACTAAAAAAATCAGTATGTAACGAAAATAAAATGTTCTCCAAAAAGTAAGACACAAACATTATTATTACTAAATATGTACAACTTTGTGCATACGTTACTAGGACAACTATATTCATTTTCAACTTAACAGCTATCAAGGGCGATGCAATTGTCTCCTCAGTCTATAAGCGAATACATAAATAAGTAGGAAGCGCGTGGTGTAATGGTTAAAGTCATAGGAAATGGACTCGTCGCCCCGAGTTAAAATCCTGGACGTGATAATTGCATTTAACTTAGCGCTAATACCCTTGGGGAAGGCATGAATTCTAATCTCCCTCCAGCTATGGGTAAATAGTAGGGCAGACTGGGCTCTTTAACCTTGGTTAGGCAACCGGTCTAGGAGAAGGAAAACTCTGAATTCAAACCTGTTAAACTCCACTTAAGAAATTGACCTTGTGTCGCATCCTGCTCGTGCGGAGGGTTTGGTAAATATACATTAGCGAATATATATATCACCCGAAGTACTTGGTGTCAAGTCAGTTGTTCTTCTGTTAATTTCTTTGAGATGACCCTTTCTGATATAACAACTTATTGGGGACTATTTCATGAACTATTGGTTTCGGAAGATAAAATTCCCAAACATATCACGATATTTGCGTTCCTATCAAGGTGAATGATAAAAGGTTTTAACGAGCGTTGTGTTAGCGCAGAGATAACGTGGTACGGGTTGAAGCTTTCATTTAAGATTACAGACGATCCAATCTTTGTGACATGGTGGCGGAACTGGTTCAGGATATATTGGGATTTCAGATCTAACTGATCCATAGAAGACACATCCAGAACAGGTACTAGCACGTAGGTTCAGAATTTACCTGTGATTAATGGCAATGAAATGTTGCTCCATTCTTGCCACTTTATATGATAGTTATTCTCTATTGTTTTATTCCAGTGACGAGGAAGTGAAATCAGTAGTGAAGAAGTGGCTCAAAGAACAGTCAACATAATTTTACGGGGTAATGATACATGCTCACATTCAAAGGTGGAACATTGCTATTGTGAGAAACGGTAACTATGTGCAGAAGTAAGGAGGCGTTTCACAGATAACCATCTTTATTTTGATGTATGATACATATTCCTGTGTTGGCTATTATACATATCCTAATCAAAATTGCATTACGTTTTTACTTACCGTCGTATTTTTCTTGGGATGAAGCTGAAAAGTTTACATGTTTTTCAAAAGATAATTAGAGTAAAATGAATGAAAACGTAAGTAAGTAAAGTCGTCGGGGCGGCCTAAAGTCGGTATCAGCCAGTCAGCGAGGGAATATATCCCCTTTTCAATAGCGCTAGACCAAGGAGATTGTTTTGGCGTCTGAGGTGGAGCGCCACACCTACCATCAGCTCCTTACTTTACCGCACAGGTCCCTATGCTACTCATACGCAGAGTTGGCAAGGACCTGTATCGAACTAGGAACCTTGTGGTTTCTAACCGAACGCTCTACCGACTGAGCTAACCCGGCCCCTCAATATTTGGGTCATTATTTTTTGTCCAATTTTCATTTTACCTTACATATATATATATATATATATATATATATATATATATATATATATATATGCATTGATTCCATTTCCACGCTGACTTATATATAAATGTTTTCTCGACGACTTTGAGCACAGTTCACTTATGAATATAGCACCCATATATATATATATATATATATATATATATATATATATATATATATATAATATGGTTTTTTTCGCGTAAGAAGAACGAAATATTTCTCTCCTACTTCTACTTGTTTGAGTCATTATTTTTGTCCACTTTTCCTTTCACCTTACCCCATACTGTCGGATTTTACTCCAACCTCCTATCTTCATATATATATATATATATATATATATATATATATATATATATATACATCGATTGATAGATAAAAGTATTAATAATATTCTCAAGCCTGAAGAGCACTTTATTGCTTTCTCAATCATTTTAGAGTAGTATGTCATTTTGAAGCCTTAGAAAAAACCAAAGACCCGGAAAATGGGTTCCAAATGAATTCACTGAAACGACCAAGGTTCAACATTTATTCCTGACTCAGAAAAAAGGCATTTTTTGACATGATGATCCCGGCGATGAAAGATGATTTTATTACGAACAGCCAAAGCGAAGTAAATATTGACTCCATTATGGACAGCCTTCAATATATC
This sequence comes from Doryteuthis pealeii, assembly GCA_023376005.1. Lineage (NCBI taxonomy): Eukaryota > Metazoa > Mollusca > Cephalopoda > Myopsida > Loliginidae > Doryteuthis > Doryteuthis pealeii. The sequence continues at coordinate 19,882,106 of CM042144.1, forward strand.
AATCTAAACGGAATATTCTAGGGGGAAAAAATTGCCTCTTTTTGGTGGGACTCTAAGGTGATACTTTATTACGAATTTCTGAAACGGGGACACACTATTAGAGCGTGCATTTCGTCTTTCTGAGAGTAAAGGTGACGTCCGGTAGTTTTCTCAATGAAAAAAAAAAAAATCCTGCGAACCAACAAACATGGAGTCGATGCGAGAAGTGCCGCCTTATTTGACGTATTTTTTTTTTTTAGAGTTATATGCTTACAGACAAATATATGTTTGGTTACATGCATTACTCCTTGAAATGAATTGTAACGTCTTGAGCAAAATTTGAACTCGGTCTCCCGGTATCATTTTCCACGCAAGTAACCATTATATCAACTCCTATATATATATATATATATATATATATATATATATATATATATATATATATATATATATATTATCTAATTGCAGTTTTAAGTTTTCCGTCGCAGTGGCATCAGTAAATAATCCAAAAGTGCTCAATATACTACAAATACAGAGCCGTAATACTACTACTACTATTATAAAAATAAATGGTCAACGATGTGTTTAATCAAATTGAAATGATTTCTTCAGATTATTTGAAGTGAGCACATACGTGCACTCACTCCAAACAAACTTTTTATTTATTCGGAAATGAGGTACAGCGCATGTGCACACACCTCGGCATGTAGCCGGAAGTTTGGTTTCAGGGGAGAGGTGATAAAACTGGTCATATCACTACACGGATCAATCTAGCTAGTCTCACTCACCGACCACTTCATTCAAAAATCAAAAATAAAATTCTTGCATTCTCTCCTTGCGCAGCTCCCTTCCACCAAAATACCTCATTCGCTCTATGCATCTATCCTACTTAAAAAGTTCCCAATATTGATAATTGGCGATGGAGGAGGTGGGAAAAAATTGAAAACAAAAACCCCAAGAAACTGAAAAACACATGTAAACAAAACAAAAATTGTGGGTCATTTTGGTTTCCCCCTTTCCCTCAGCTAATTTGTAGGCCCGCCAACTGTCTTCCGCACTTTGTTTGAAAGCAAGCCGGTCAGTGCCTCTAATATGGGAGTGGGTATCCTTAGTGGGTGGTCGGTAAAAAATCGAAATGATTTCTTCAGGACCCTACCCTACGTTAACTAAGTCGATGTAATTCCTTAGTTAAATTAAATATATTTTTCGGATAATAACGGTTGAACGCTACGTTATTCTCTCCGTCTCTTTGCGTGCGCCCTGCACACGAAAATTAAGAAAAAACAATGTATCGTTTCACACGTGTTTTCATTCCTTAATTCTCATTTCTATATTGTTATCAATTTAATTCTAATTATAAATAATAGCCAGTAAAAGCAGTTAAAATTTAATTCTATTTATATTTTAGTGGTTTAATATTACTAATTCATGTTTTTTATTGTTCTTCTTAAAATGAATAACTATTTAAGAAAATAAATTTAATTTATTTAGTTAAATTAAGTAATGTAGTTCTAACAATATTTTAGTGACCGACCCAACCTATGTCTACAATTGCAGACCGATTCAAATCCATGATTTAAAAGGTTTTTCATACCCGGGAATTTAATTATTGTTAACTTTTCTTGTAGACAAAGGTAGCATGGATCATTTAGAGATCTGCACACATTTGATTTTCTTAGGATATCCCATTCAATAATTGGTGTCATATTTTACACACACACACACACACACACACACACACACACACACATATATATATATATATATATATATATTTATCATCAGGCACGGATATCCATGACAATCCCTCTCCATCCGTTCCTATCGCTTATCATTCTCGGGAGGTCCTCTGTACAGCATCATGTATCCGCACAGAGCTGATCAATGTACGTCTTTGCTGGTCGGCCCACACTGGCGTGCCCATGTGCTAGCTTCCAGAGGAGGACGTCGCTTATGAGTTCGTCCTTGCTTTTCCAGCAGTGTCCCGCGTGTCTTGTCCGTCTTACTCGGATGGGTGATATGTGGCAGGTGGCCGTACAGCTGCTTTCACGTGGGGTGCTGTTACAACGTCTTGTTCAGGACCACCCGCAGAATTCTTGTGCAGCTTCCATCTAGTTTATTCTCTACTCGCTTCATTAGGGTCCAGGTGGTGCAGCCATACAGCAGCACTGACACGACATCGACCTGGAAGAACTGTCTCTTTAACTTCTCTGTGAGATTGGATTTCGATATGACCGATAATTTATTTATAGCGGCCCATGCCTTTCCTATGCGTGCATTAACGTCGTTTTCTGTCGACGCGATGTTACTGCCTAAGTATCTAAATTGTTCTACCGAGTTTAGGAGTTTGCCATCGATGGTGATGTCGCTTTTGTTTTTGAAAGATATGAACTCAGTTTTATCAGAGTTTACGTATAGGCCGACATTTCGTTCTGCCTTTTCTAGGCTGTGTAGCAAGGATTCGGTTTGTGCAGGTGTATTTGCGAGTAGTGCTAGGTCATCAGCATAGTCCGCATCCGGAATAGTATGTGCTGGATATCGCTGCTTCTTGCTTTTTTTAGTGTGGGGCTTTTTTCTTTTATGGGATCTAGTGATGTTCGGAGTACGTAGTCTAGGCATATTATGAATATATATGGCGCTAGTGTATCCCCTTGTAGTACTCCGGCGACAATGTCAAAGAAGTCTGTGTCGCCATCTGGTGATCGTACCATTGCTTTTGTACTTTGGTAGAGCATCATTATGGTGTTAACTGTTTCCTTGAGTAGGCCATATGCTAGCAGTATTTGCTCCATTTTTTCTCTGTGTATGGAGTCAAATGCTTTGGAGAAATCTACAAATAATAGTGTTGCCTCGAGATTCTTTGCTCGGACCCCTTCTATGATTCGGCGAATGGTCAGGATCTGTGTGGTTGTGGATCGATTTCTGCGGAATCCATTTTGTTTTTTTTCTTAGGATTTTCTTTATTTCGGGTCGGATGCGGTTAAGGAGAAGGGCTTATATATCTTGGTAGCTATGGCAGTAAGAATAATGCCTCTGTAATTCTTGGCAATTACTAGGTCACTTTTTGGGGGGAATGGGAGAATGCAGCCAATCGTCCATTTTTCTGTCGAATTTTGTCTGTATACTGCATTACATAGTCTAAGCAGTATATCATCAAATGTCCTTATTTTCCAGACCTCAGGCGGTACTTCGTCGAGGCCCGCGGCATTTTATATTTAGCTTTCTTAGTACTTCATTAAGTTCTTCCATCGTAAAGTCCCCTGGCTTAATGTCTAGTTCGTTATTTGATATTTTTTGTATGTCATTCTCTATGGGTTTAGGGGGGGGGGTCCCAGCAATTTCTGGAAGTGGTCTTTCCATTTTTGAAGTCTATATTTTTGGCTGTTTGCCTTTAGATTTGATCTAGTGCTACTTTTCTTGCCACTAATTTCGTTTACAGTTTGCCATGCTAAACGCGGCTGTCTGTCTTCTACTGTCTGTCTGATTTTATTTATTTGTTCTTGTATGTATTCTATCTGTTCTTTTTTGTATATTTCAGTTAGTTCTACCTGTGCTTTCTTAAGATGTTCTTTGTTATTGTTAGTTGGGTTATTTTTAATGTTTTGGGGTGCTTTTAATATCTCCCCTCTTTAATCTAACTGCTTCTGTCTCCCAGGGGACAACAAATTTGTTTTTTTGTTTGGCCGGTATGCATTCTGATGCAGCTTCTAGGTGGGCATTGAAAAATTTTCGTATTCCTCATTTGGAGTGTACGTTGCTGAGGTCTCTTGGAGGATGTCAAATTTATTCCTAACTGTTACCGAGTAGCAGTTGCGTATGTCGCTGTTGGCAAGAGAGGATCAGTCGTATCGTATCGATTTACTGGTATATATATATATATATATATATATATATATATATATATATTAGGTCTGACTTCAATTAAGCACATATTCTCCCAAATATATTGTCGGCTGAAAATAGCTAGATTTGTTTACATTTGCGTAAGGTCGTGCGATAAGTCTCTAAAGAGGAATATGAGTACTACTAATACCTAAACAAAGCGAAAAAAATTGCGATTTCCGTTTGGTGTGATGGTAAGAGGCTTGCGTGTTGTTTCGACATAAGGGTTTCGAGTCACACACGAGGCGATCTTCATATCTATAGCTCTGCTGATGAGACCTAATAGGTCGAAATATATATTCAGAGATTGATTTTTCTCGATTTGTTTAGCCTTACATTTAAGTAGTTAAATCCCGCCTAATTAACCATAAATGAATTAACTTTCAAAAAATTAGGTCTGAATTCAATTAAGCACATATTCTCCCAAATATATATATATATATATATATATATATATATATATATATATATGTGTGTGTGTGTGTGTGTGTGTGTGTGTGTGTATGTGTGTATGTGTGTGCGTATTTACCAAATCCCCCACTACGAGTAACATGCGGAGTACAGCTGATTTAAATTCATGTCCAACAATTTTATTAAAAAAATCCTCTAGAATTCTTCGAATTGAAACTATTTTTTTTTTGGCTTTTGGTGAACAAGAACTCTACCGGCTGAACTAATGTGCTTATAAGTATAAGGAAATATGAGATTAGTTTGATGACAATAGTTGAATGAGTCGAAACATGTTTCTGTAAACAAGATATTTACGAATAGACACAAATTAACATTAGATTTTGAAACAAAAAATGAATCTACTCATTAGTAATTATGTAGAGTCCAAGAAACTAATATAATGTTTCATACTACATAGTTTTTATGGTAGTGCCTTCAGCTGAGGTTATAACTCCACTGTACAAAAAATCATACTACAGAGCCAAATGCAAACACAGACCCAAAACACTTAGAGGCAAAAAAAAAATCAACATAGCCTCTTTTAACTTTTGAAATTTATAAACAATATATAGAAATTTAATCTCTGAGATAAGTTAAAGAGATAACTCTGCTAAGCTGTGGTCATGTAAGTGCTACAATATAGCTGCAAAACTTCAACTCAAACGAAACCCTTGGAAAAAAAACTAGATGTGAACTATATAATGATGCTGCATGCTGTCCTGAGAAGTCCTGGATACAATACTTTAAAAAAAGCAGCTGTATGGCCACATACCTAGTATTACACAAACCATCCTAATAATATGAACAAGACATGCTGAATACTGCTGGAGAAATAAGGAAGAAATCATACGTTATAGTTACCAGAATTAGCCGACCGTAACAGATTTACATTTATCAGCTCTGTCCAGATACTAGATATCACGAAGAGGTCTTAACAGGGGCTTTGATTTATAGGAACAAGTTGTGTGTGTGTGTGTGTGTGTGTGTGTGTGTGTGTGTGTGCGAGAGAGAGAGAGAGAGAGAGAGAGAGAGAGAGAGAGAGAGAGAGAGAGAGAGATTTTTATTGTCAGTTTGACATGAGGATGATGATATATGCATAATGTTATGCACGAATATATATATATATATATATATATATATATATATATATATATATATATATATATAAGAAGTAGCTCCTAAAAAAGGGGAAGACAAATTTCATGACATAATTCTTTGATTATGCAAGGCCATGTGTGAAAAACACACAACGAAGAAATCTACTAAATGCTGCATCCACCTTCAGGGTGAATGGTGGCCTCGGAACTACTAAGGATTGTGGAATCATAGCCGTTATGCTTTATAATGCCTTGTTTATGTGAAGTTGAAAAGATTCTTAAGAAAATAAGGATTAATTTAATTCAAATCAGTCCACAAATTCTGAATGCCGAATTACTGGAGGAGAACGTGCAAAACTTGACGCAACACTTGTTTATAGATTCCATTTAAGGTATTTGAAATCATACACAGAGGAAATATAGAGCAAATACTGTAGGATATGGTCTCTCCATCGAAGCTGTTGCCGCTATAATGGTGTTCTACAAAGACACAAAAGCAATGGTGACACTGATTTCTTTGACATTGTCGATACGTCCTGAATTTCTATTTATGATTCCCCTAGATTACGTACTATGAACATCAATATATCTAATGGGAGGAAATGCTTTCATACTAAAAAGAAAAGAAGCAAAATATACCCTGGTTAATCTATTATGGATGTAGGCTACACTGATCATCTAGAAATTCTTGCAAATGCATTTGCTCAGGCGAATCTCTGCTGCATTGTCAGGAGCAGAAGAAAGATCTATTGGCCCCTACGTGAACTCTGATAAAACATAGCTCATGTGTTTTAAACAGAATGATGAGTGTATATAACATAATGGGGAGTGGGGTGGAGCCATGAGTGTAAACTGATATGCAAATTACCACGGAAAGGTTTTTAGCAAAAAATATGTGATAGATGAGAATGGAAAAGTTTAAGGATGAATCAGCAGAGCAAAATGGCATTGTTTGACTGGACAAACGATGGGATATGGCAAAGTGGCAAGGAGGAGGAATGAGAGGAGAGAAGGAGGAGTGAGAGGAGAGAAGGTTGAGTGAGTCTGGTAGAATGCGCTGAGAGGGTAAGACATGGACTCTTGCTCTCAACAGTTGTGAATTTGGGGGAAATAAAATTCTTATGAGAAAAAGAAGTGGCATTGGGTTATTAATAAAAACTCTAAATGACACAAGGCAAGATATATCTCAGGTTTCCAGACTCCAAACATCATAGAATTGCCAGTCAACTGAACAGCAGCCCAGCAACCAGGATTCCAGCCTCTCTGATGCAGTACCGCTTCAGAGAGAACGTATACAAATATTTCTACTATCAACATATTACCACTCCATTCGAAAATGTGTGCCAGAATGTAACAGACGTTTGACACGTCATCTCACTATTCCGACAAGGAAAGCATAGTGTTCAATATAGAGTAGTGTGAATAAGACATCACCTATATATTTGTGTCCACTTTCTATTTTTCTGTTCATCAGTTTTGCAATTAATATTATCTGCGTTATTCGGAATATTGTCCCCATCTTTATTGTTATTTGTACATCGTTTCGGCCGATATGCCCTCCGGCCTTCTTCAGGTATTTCTTGTCGAACTCGGGAACCTTCTCGGACGCAGGAACCTTCTTTTCGGACTCGGGAACCTTCTCGCGTCCGAGAAGGTTTCCGAGGCCGACAAGAAATACTCGAAGAAAGCCGGAGGGCTGTACAAATAATAATAAAGATGGAGACAATAGTCCGAATAACGCAGATAATACTAATCATCAAGCCTCATCTCAAACATTCAGAGAAATAGTTTTGCAATTATTTTTTTATTCAGGAATTTCTATGCTGGAGAGTTTGTAAATAAATAATACTTAATGATACTCATTTTCATTGTATAATGTGTAACTAGAAATAATAAAATCCTGGTGTTTTAGATTTGAAAAAAAAAAACACAACAATTTTATAAAGAAAACAGCAGGGGTGTATTTATTTATGCGTGGAAGTTTTAATCATGGCCTTCTTTGATAATTTTCAACTTTTATTACCTCAATAAATTTCTATTTTTATCCAGCTGTTTTGCGGACTGCAGTTGTCTAGTCCAAGAACAGTGCTCTCCAATGGTCCAACCCATCACTTCTTTTAAAATTGGCAGGTTTTAACTGTCAAACGCTGACACATTTCTTGGAGGCGGACTGGCTTTATTCTGACGGTCGAACCAATCATTCATTTGTCAAAGACTTGATCACATTGAATTTTACTGATAAAAAGCCACAGAAAATTTGACCATCACCAGCTGCTTGAAGTCCGTTCGTTGCCTGCAAATGCCTCATTATATTTATGGAAAGTGCATATAAATGACCCAGCTTACAATGAACGACTCTTTAATGAGACCCTTTCGTCGATATTTTAGCTATCTATTCGTTTGCCATGCAAACGACCAGCTTCGGGTTGGCCAACAACTTTTTACAAACGAGCTCTTGATTCAACAATTAGCAGTCGCGCGGATACGTTTGCTCCTACGTCAGCATTTTTGAGTTGGCCTTTTCATTATGCGTAATCTGTCGAGCGTGATTGCAACGGAAACGCTGCCCAGATAATGTTAAGTACCCAGTAGAAGGTCTACCGCATTGTGCACCATGCTGAGAACACGTTAGCATGTATATTTCATGCTCATGTTTCTTTTTTCTTCTTCTTTTTTTTGCACACGCATACAAAGACGTGCACACATATTCAGACACCTTTAAGGCACGCGTACATTAGTTTCTATACATGGACCCTACAGGATATCTAGACACACGTACATGGTGAAAGATACTGATGAAGAATGGGGGAAAAAAAGAACACACAAGTTCTATTCAAACACAAAGACTTTTTACATACATCTAATCGACTACATAATCACTATCCTACAAGCACATAAAGACGAACACACACACACACACACACACACACACACACACACACACACACACACACACACATATATATATATATATATATATATATATATATATATATATATATAACTAAAATAGATGCACGCATGCAATAATACGAAACTCATGCACAATCGCAGATGAAAAACGCACACGTATACACACATGCACAAACATAATCACATACAAACACACACACACATATATAAATACATACATACATGTATGAATGTATGTACACACACACACACACACACACACGCACACACACACACACACACACACACACACATATATATATATATATACAAAAATAAAAAGGCGCAAAAACAGATACAAAGGCAGATTTGTATTTAAACATATAAAGACACACATACACAAGCAAACATTCAGTACACGTAAACACACACACACACACACACACACACACACACACACACACACACATATATATATATATATATATATATATATATATTCACACACACACACACATATATATATACACACACACATACATATATACACACATATATATATATACACACACACACACACACACACACACATATATATATATATATATATATATATATATATATATATGCTAATACATTCTTATGCATAATGCAGTTATATAAAATAGCAAGAATAAACACCCTCCGGGCGTAAGTATTTAAGTCTTAATGTAATGAAATATATTAAATAAGAAAGATTAACAAAATTAAATATGAACGCATATAAAACGATTACACTTATTTTAGTTATATTTGTATTGCTTAACATAAAAATCATTCATGCAATTGATTCTAATATGTTGGAGAATGAAAAAAAAATACTAGAGATCAATAAAACCAAGTAATTATTTATTAAACGTGTTTTTTTTTTTAAAAACTAGCATGCAAATTAACCGCACCACATACCCGTTCATTTCTTAGTGATATATATGACATAGGATTTTTAAACGCACTAATAACCTGGGCTTTTTTAGGCAAATCTAAATCTGATTTTCATAGAGATATAATTAGTAAATATGATTTATTCTTTTGACTATGACTATGAACTAAATACTCATTGATAAACTTATGCATATCCTGGGGGTATTTGGACGTAAGCAGCGACGTCATTTCTGTTACAGACACCAAATCTCCATTTTAATGAGAAATAAACGCGCGTTCACCCAAGCTAATATATTTGTATATATATATATATATATATATATATATATATATATATATATATATATATATATATATATATATTTACACATATACATACATACATACATATATATAAAATAAAGCCACCGATTTAAATACATTTTTAAATTACATTAAAGTAAAACAAACTCATAAAAACTATAAGCCCTCCCAACTTAATAAAAATCACAAAAAAAACACAAAGACACCAAACATATTTAAACACACCCCCCACATATATATATATATATATATATATATATATATGGGATAAATAAGAGGAAATTAATCCGACAATATGTGGACAAAGGTAGACAAACACGGTATGTTGTACAAAATGGATTTTTATTGTGGGTAGTGATGTCAGTGTTATAACGTTTCTGTCTGTTAGACCTTCTTCAGGACGTTGGTGGAGTTCTTGCTTCAACGGTGGCCATTTTTATACTGGTGAGTTAGGAGGTCGTAAATATGGGAGGGTAGTCAATTACTGGTGCTAGCAGGAGTGTTTAAGTTGGTAGTAAAAATATTAACTACCTAGGTATCAAGACAGTCAATTTAGCATCCAAAACTATTCACAACATACTAAACAAAAACTCCCGACAGCAAGTAAAATCAGAAGCTTGTGTGTACATGATTCCATGCACAGACTGCCACAAAAATACACTGGAGAAAACAAAAAAAACTTAAAAAAACGCATCTACGAGCACAAACACAACATTAAATTGAGTGATAGCAACAACTGTTTGTTCCAACATATATCCAAAACACAACATAGCTTTAATTTCAACAACGCACCCATGTCCGTATACATCCACAACAAAAGATTAAGACAAATATTCGAAATCAGCACCATAATCAACACACCAAATGTTAATTGTAGATCCGGCTTCTTTAATATTTCCTCACAGCTAGGAAATGCCATCATAAACAGCTATAGACCAAAAAGACAACAAGACGATACTTAGATAATAATAACAACACACACACACACATATATATATATATATATATATATATATATATATAAAGGTTTTACATATGTATTTATTTAGTGGCAAAGGAACATTCACGACCATTTTGGTTTCATGCGTCAACAATCGTCATGTGAAAATGTTACATCTTCACCTGACGATTGTTGACGCATGAAACCAAAATGGTCGTGAATGTTCCTTTGTAACCAGATAAATAGATTTGGAAAACCTTTATATATTTATTTTATTATATTATATAACAGCTCTATTTTAAATTGAGCACCCTACCAATAATACAGCGTTTGGCACACCGTTCCAGTAAAAGCTTAAACAGTGACAATCCCACACTATATATATATATATATATATATATATATATATATATATATATATATATATATATATGTGTGTGTGTGTGTGTGTGTGTGTGTGTGTGTAATTATTCTGTTCTTTCTACATACGATACTGATAATATTTTACAGAAAGTGTGCAGATATTTTCTTTTTTAATTTTTTCCCCAGGTGTCAATTTGAATTTTTATTTTATTCTAAAGACTGAGTTATCGTTTTTTTTTAAACGCCAGCAGAGTTTAGCAATGAAAAAAAATATCTATCTATCTATATCTATATCTATATCTATATCTATATATATATATATATATATATATATATATATATATATATATATATATATATATGTGTGTGTGTGTGTCTGTGTGTCTGTGTGTCTGCCTGTGTCTGTGTTTGTGTGCCTATGTGTCTGTGTATATATATGCACAATCTTAAATAATTTACATATTATTTCGGGTATATTCTGTATTCTGAGAAAAAAAATTAGTTTTTGATTCAGTGAATCCATCGAGGTAGTTTTGAAATCTCGAAATTGTTGAAGTTACCAACCATAAAAGAATTGATTCATGAAGTGAAAAAAGTTTTAGTCTGAATGTGAAATGTCTTGAGAATACGTGGAATTCTTGGAAAAAAAGTCCATTTCAGATGCTCAATTGTTGCATTATGTTTTTCAACAACGTGTCAGGCAGAGAAAAAAAGAAAGAAAGAAAATTACTGATCAACGAATAACACCAAATATCTTTTATGCTCCAATTTCCACTTCAAATTAGTTTAGAGATTTAATGTCTTCTTTCTTCAAATAAACATTACTTGTGTTGCATTTCTGTTCAGTTTTGAAAGTCAGGGTTTATTTAAACAGTTTAGAGTTGGATTTCTTATAGACTGGTTGCCTAACCAAGGTTAACGAAAGAGTCCAGTCCACCCTACTATTTATACATAGATGGAGGGAGAATGATTTGATTCATATCAGAGCTAGGGGAAATGCAAACAGCCTCGTGCTCGAGGATTTAAGCTCGGGTGACAGAATCAATTTCCAACGACGATAATCATTACACTAAGCGACCCCACAAACATTTTATATATATATATATATATATAATGTTTGTTGGGTCGTAGTGTAATGTCGAAGCCGGTTGAAAAAATTGTAGAAATGTTGATAAGAATGGGAATAACAATACGAATAGACAAAAGGAAACCCATTATCATAAAGGCGTGTCGAGAGCCCAGATTATATGGGCTCTCTCTCTCTCTCTCTCTCTCTCTCTCTCTCTCTCTCTCTCTCTCTCTTGCCACCTATTGGACATCATTGTTTGTAAGTCTTCTATATGGCATCCGGTGTCACTACAAACGATTGAATCGAAAGTTTTATTGTATCCATGTGTAGGCATCCATAGGAGAATGTCACTTATGATTTCGAGCTTATTTCTCCAGCTATGGCAAGACTGTCTTGTTCATCTTATCTGGATGTTTTTTTTATACCAGGTAAGTGAGCATATAGCTGCTGTTTTACAAGGGTGCTGCTTTCAGATATATATATATATATATATATATATATATAGTATATATATATATATATATATATATATAAAGGGCAGTTGTGTGTATATGTATGTCCGGATGAAACTTCGAAAATAAAAAAATTAACGACAAAGTAAAAATATATACACATTAAATATCACCAGGGCTTGTTTTTTTAGCAAAAATAATAGAGGTTTGATTTATATTCATGAAGATATTTAAAAAATAAAATTTAAATGATAACAGCATGGATTTTTTTTTCATTTAATATTTTAGATTGTAAACATAGATATTTATATTCAGAGTAGCTGGATCAATGCAACGTCTATTTTTAAAAAAAAATTTTTTACATAGAGATTTAAATCGGGCATTCCACGAGGATTCAACTCACGATTCAGTAATAATTTATCTGCGGTAATAACTTTAAAAAATCCCCCTCTACCCAGGCGACGCCGGATAGCTGCTAGATCAATATATGGGGCACCTGTAGTAACTGATCTGTGAGGCTGATCATTATACCACAATGAGTTGCCTTTTAAAACCAAACATTTCTTTATTAGAAGATGTAGAGTAGAAATGGACTGTCCCATTTAGTAATGGGGGTTTCTACAGGGAACTATAAAATTCACCTCCTACCATAGTAATTCATAATCCTTGTGTAGTTTAAATCTAGTTTTTTGTCTTCTTCAAGCGGTTCCCCTATACATTAGTAGATAATTTATGAGGAAGACCGTCCCGGTCTCCTGCCTTAAAACTTGCTAACGTGAGTGGTGAAAAACGAACCCCAGCTACGATTGAAGTTCGTAGCCGAAGAAATAGATAGATATGAAGATGACTAGATAGATAGATAGTTTTTTTTTTTATTTTATTAAAATATTAAAGAATATCTAAATACTCAGAATTTATTTTATTCATGTTTGTTTAATGTCTTGTTTTTAGTTTAAATAAGCAAAAATATCTAAATATTTTGATTTTTTTTTTACTTGTAATTGATTGTTGGAAATAAATATATTAAAATAAAATGAAAATACTGAAAAAAATAAAGTTGGTTGTTTACTTTCAAGTGACACTGCCTCGGCTACGGACTTCAATCGTAGCTGGGTTGGTTTTTCAGCAATCACCGGTAGCAAGTTTTGAGGCAGGAGACCGGGACGGTCTTCCTCATAAATTACCCATTTGTACTTATACAGCTTGGAATAATTGCAACAAAGGAACTTAGCTGAAATGTATACATTATTATGCATTCAGCAACGCAACTTTGTATCTTCGTCTATTATATAACCCTCTTTGTGCGATATACTAGTCCAATCGTGGTGTAATGGTTTGGAAGTTGTGCTTGCTGATCCATTCATTCTGAATAATGTGTCACATTCCCGCTGGATGCTCTATACTTGCGATCTTGTGTCACATCCTACACGTGGCGAATGGGTTGGCTAAATAGCTATATATGAAGTTCTAATTAATAATGCACAATATAAGCATTTAATGTCTACTCTAGATATGGATTGGTTGAAAATATTTTTACATAATTCAAATACATGTGTATGTGTAATAGTGCGTGTGCGTGTGTGTTGTGTGTGTAAAATTCACTTAGTGTATATATATTATATATATATATTTAAAAGAAAGGAACATTAATCCGACAATATGAGTGAAAAGGTGGAATGAAAACTCACACAAATGCTGTTAAAGAGAAAACAATGTATGATATAATCATAGCTGATAATTGAATCATATTTCGATATTTTACAAAAATCATCATCAGAGCTTCATTCACTCGGTAGTTGTTTGTCGAGAGGAAGTCAAAATGAGTTTAAAAAACAAAAACCTTAATACTGCAAAAACGAAAGACGTTAACAATATTCACCAAGCGTGGGCATTTCGCGGCCCTAAATGAGTTGGTCTGTTCCTGTATATTTTTGTCAATAATGTAGCGAATTTTTGAGATGTTGGCAACAAGTTGCTTAGATGAAGGGCGAAAACAATTTAAATTTGATTATATGTTTAATTGTTTTCTTCTTTAACAGCAAATTGTGGTGATGTTTTCAACTTCCACCTTTTCTACATATAATATAATATTTATCATACTATATATATACTATATATTAATATATAACTAATAAGTATAAAACTGTAGTACGTCTTATGGACTGATTGGCGATATTTATTAGATTAGTTGAAAAAAAAAAAACATTTTGGATATAAAATAACAATTGTTTTTTTAGAAGTCGTACAAGCGACTTAGATCAGGTCAAGTCAGTGGTGGGATAAAGTTCACACAACTAGATAAGAACAATTTATTACACGACAGGGGAGATTTTAAAGGCTAAAAATTCGGTTGATTGAAGCAAATGTCCTGTTTTCAATTGAGAATGTATATTCATATTTATTGTCTTCTTGGTAGAGGACTGCCACAAGATAAATAAAAATTACTCGAACAAAACAGTTTAAAAGATTAAATTTATAAATGTTGATCTGTTAAGAAAGATACACAATTCGGCTGGGTGGTCTTAGACAATTTCTGGAAATTCATATAGCAACTCGACAGATGAAGTCTGGCAAATACGCATTTATACAATAATAAAAATACTTACTCAGGTGCCTCAACCAATCAGGCAACTGGGGTGGAGACTTGGTTGCCCCCCCCCTCCAAGATTGTAACCCAAAGGCCATTATTCGATTTGGACGTCCAATCAAATGCGACGCGTGGGTGGGTTTTTTTGTAGGCACCTTGGACGTTTACAACTGTAGGGCCATTGGTCCGGTAATTTCTATTGGCTGGCCCAGGTGGAACCCATAAAGGGACCCCAAAAAAGGGTTCCATGACAGATTGGAGAAGCTGGTCCATGACCATGGAGAGCTGGTCCTTGACAAGATTGGAGAGCTGGTTCTTGACCAGAGTTGATAGCTCCGTCTCACAGCCTTTGTCACGGTCCTTTGCTTTGTCATCTTGTTACTCAAGAGTCCTGAATTTGAATCCAGAACTCAACATATATCGCCAGTCAGTCCACAAAATTCCGAACTCAACTTCAACTTCGATACCCCTTTGTGGTTGTAACATGATTTTTATCACTGTATAATTAATAAAGGTCTTTATTGTTTGAAAACGCGGTTCGTATTAATTGTGGAAGCAACATTGGTGAATTTGGTCACTTCCAGGTAGCATGCCCGGACAATCACTTCAACTTTACGTGGATCAAATACACCATCGTGTTAGAATTCGGCGCCGCACAGCATAGTATTACATTGGCTTCCCCGTGACCCAAGATCATAGTACATTTGGGCACCGCTCGCCGACCAACATCGTATTACATTTGTTGCCGTGAAAAGGGTATTATTACATATATATATATATATATATACTATATATTATACGTGTGTGTGTGCATATGTGTGTGCTTGTGTCTTTGTATCTCCATCCTCTCTAGCTATGTTGTGTTTATTCATATAAGCAAGTCGTCGACAGAGAGGGAGTCTATCCCTGTTCATTAGCATAAACCCAGGACATTCGTTTTGGTGTCTGAAGTGGAGCGCCACACTTACCCCAGTTCCTCACTTTAAAACCGCGCAGATCCATGTGCTAATCATTGTTGAGTTGGTGCGGGCCATTATCGAACAAGGACATTGCGCTTACCTAGTCGTACCTCCTCTCTAATATATATATATTTATATAATAAATAAAAAAAGTAAGTAAGTCGCCCGGGGCCTAAAGTTCAGTATCAGCCAGTCAAGCGAGGGAGTTTATCCCCTTTCAATAGCGCTAGACCAATAGATTGTTTTTGGCGTCTGCGCTTTGCAGCTCATTACTTTACGCGCACAGATCCTTGCTATCATGAGCGCTAATTTGGCGTGGACCGGTATCGAACTAAGGAACCTTCAGGTTTCTAGACGAAAGCTCTACCGACCTGAGTCTAACCCGAAATATGAGTATATATGATAGTGGGTATGTAATGTATGTATGCATTTAAATGTATGTATGTATGTATGTATGTACAAGGTATGTAAAAAATATCTAGATTTCTGGAACTTTTTGACAAACCTTGTATTCTGAAAAATTTCATTCATTGTTCATTTCTATCTTGGTAAATACAGCTTGAAACTCGGCACTTTTTTAACACACCTTGTATTCTGAAAATAATAACGTTCCATTCATTGTTCATTTCTATCTTGGTATATACAGCTTCAATCCCGATTCTTTTATGACACACCTTCTATGTATGTATGTAGATAATAGATAGATAGATAGATATATTAATTTATTGGTACATAAGTTAGAAATCAGTTGATTGTAATATTTGAAATGTACTCTTGAAAAATACCATTTATTGCGTTATTTCAGCTGCTATTTGCTTTGAATAAATATTAATTAAAAGTAGCAAATACTAACGTCAAACGGATGACAACATTCTTCCTGAAGTTTCAACTTCACTACTTGAAACATGTCCGCTCGTACAAATTGAATAATTCTTCAAACATTTTCTCACATCAGATAAATATTTATTTTTTATCAAAGAAAAGTAAGCTGAAATAAGTCGGAATTTGAAAAAAATATAAATCTTTGAAAAAAGTTTGCTTGCTGGCTAGTTAGAAAGTAAAAAGTCTTTATCAATGTTGACATGGAAAATCATTGTATTTAATCTTGGGACTTTGGTAACAGGAATATTTTTTCCTCCTAAGCACTTGGATTTTCTATTTTTGCTGAAATAAAATGGCACATATTAAGAATTAATAATAACCTGCAAATTCGAGGTGACAATATATTTCGAATCTAACACACACTCTTAGGCAAGCATGTCAGTCTGAAAAGAAAGAAATGAATGACGTTTATTATGAATAAAAAAGGAACTGACAAAAGGAATAAAAAGTCAATGTTGAAAAAAAAAGAAAGAGAAAAAAATGAATAAGAATATTGAAAGTAAAGAAACTATAAAAAAACAGGAATGGGAGAAAGAATGACAGTACAAAGAAAATATATAAAAATGTAATGAACGAGCAATGATATTGAATAAGGAAAGAAAGGAAAGTTGAAATTGAAGAATTAACAAATAAGGAGGAGAATGAATGAAAGATAGAAAGAAAAATAGAGCATGCTAAAGTGAATAGCAAAATTAGGATGAAAATCAGATAGAGAAAAAAATGAATGTGAAATCTATGAAGAAACAAAAAAAAAGGAAAAAGGAAATAAAATTAAAACGAGTAAATGATAAAGCAAAAATTAAATGCTGAATGAGAAAAAGATAAAGAAAGAAAATTAAAAGTAAAGAAACATTTGTTAAAATTAATTAACTAAGGAATAAGAGAACAAAGTGTAAAAAGTGAAAAATATGAATGAAGGAGAGAAAGGCAAAAGAAAGAGAAGAGAGGGAAGGCAAAAGAAAGAGGAACATGCAAGGAACTGGGAGAGGTGAAAGTGAGAGGATGAGGCAAGGAAAGAGGAAAAGACAAGTGAGAGAGAGAGAGAGAGAGAGAGAGGAGAGAGAGAGGTAGAGAGGGGTAGAATAAAAGAGAGGGACACAAAAGAAAAAGAAGAGAGAACCAAAACAAAAATAGAGAGGGGGAAAATAAAATGAGAAAGGGAGAAGAAAACGAGAAAGAGTAAAAAGAGGCTGAGAGAAGTAAAGGAAAGAAGAATGTAAAAAGAGAGAAAGAGAGAGGTAAATTAAGATTGGTGAATTAGCACTAATAATGAATAAGCAAATGAAGAAAATTTGAAACAGAAGAATTAACAAATAAACAAGAGAATAATGACAGATGGAAAGAAGAAAAAAAGATTGAATGAGAAGGTACTAAAGAAGCAGATATGAATGAAAGAGAGAAGAAAACATTAACCAATGAACAAACGAAAAAAAGAAGGGATTTGAAAAAGGAGAAATCACGAATAAACGATAGAACTCTTATAAATTAATGAAAGAGAAAAAATGAAGATGGAAAATTAAAAGCAATGAACAAACTAAAAAATGAATGAAAGAAGAACAATGAACGAAGAAGTGAGAGAATGAATAAGAGAGAGAAATAATAGAAAAAATGAATAAGAAAAGAAAGACACAAAAAAAGATAAAAAGAACGAAAAATCAATGAAAAAAACGAAATGAAGAAATAATTAACAAAATAAAAGAACAAATGAATGGAACATAAACTAACGAAGGAAAAAAGAAAGATATTGAAAATAGAATAAAATGGTTTAGAGGGAGAGTATTAAGAAGAATAAGCTGGAATAAAACAAATATTTTTAAAAAGAAAGACAAACGGAAAAAATGAATAAATAGAATGAAAAAGGAATAAAAAGGGAACTACAAAAAACAAAGAACTGAAAGAAAATGAATAAAAAAAAAGAATAAAAGTTCAATATTCTTCAAAAAATGATGAACTGATATAAACATGGTGTAAAAAGGAGAGAATTAAGGAGGTAAAGAATAAAACAATTTTAAAAAAAAGACAAACTGAAATAAATAAAAAGGAATAAATAGAATAATAAGAGAACTGAAACAAGAAATAATAGAAAAAAGACGAAATTGATGGAAAGAAACAGAACAGAAGCGAGTGAGTGTGCAATGTGTACAAAAAGGGAATACTGTCGGCACCTCGGCCCACTCCAATATGGCGTCTCCCCAAGCCTGCGATATTGTTCAGATTTTATTAAAGTGACAGAGCGTATAGCGTTCAAGTCTCTCACATTCAATTTCCAGAAATATTCGTTGATTTATTGCCAATAATTGCTCCGGTTTTGACTGCCCCAATGTACGTAAACAATGCGCATGTGTCAGAAAAGGACAAAACGTTCCTAAATGTTTAAGAATTGTGTGTCCTTCTGTGCATTTCTGTACATATATAGATATTTGAATGTGTGCACACGAGAGCGTCATCTCTCTTTCTTCTCTCCCCCCCTCTTCTCTCTCTCTCTCTCTCTCTCTCTCTTTTATATATATATATAATATATATATATATATATACAATATATATATATACATATATATATACATGTACACACATACATATATATATATATATATATATATATATATATGTTGCACACGAGAGCGTGAATTCAATTGATTATCTCTCTTTCTTCCCTCTCTCTCTTCCTCTTTCTCTCTCGTTCTCCGCTCTTACTCTTTCTCCCCTCTCTCTCTCGCTCTCTCTCTCTCTCTCTCTCTCTCTCTCTCTCTCTATATATATATATATATATATATATATAATATATATATATAATGTGTGTGTGTGTGTGTGTGTGTGTGTGTGTGTGTGTGTGTGTGTGTTATTATTCCAGTTGAACCCTGGAAAGCCACCATACATATTAATATCAAATAAGAATATACAGAAAAATTAGAGCACAATTACATAAAGTCAGAACCATTGAACAATGGCAAGCAAGTTTGTCTCATAGACAATTCGTATCAGTTGAGTTTAATACGCATTCGTTTATCTCTCTTTTCCATATTTTATCCCGCGTGTGTGACAAAGCTAAATATAATAGACCCAAGGTGACTTTCATCGTAGGAAAGTCAATACGCAATGCGAGTTCAAATCCTAGACTAAACTGCTGTTTGCATTTCGCATACATTTAGGAAAAGGTGGGAATCTCATTATCCTCCCAGCTATGGGAAAATAGTTGGTCAGACTAGAATATTTAACCTTGATATGAGAACCAATCTAGGAGAAGGAAAATTCTGAATTCAAATTAGTTGTTCTCCAATTAAGACTGACACTGTGTCGCATCCCACTCGTAACGGAGGGTTTGGTAAATACATACTAAGTGAATATCGTATATTTACATGGCACACGACTGGTAAGAGGTGTGAAATAAATCGCATTCCCCCAAGTAGCACCTGTCCCCTCAACTTAGACTCATCACAGAGGCCTATATAGTGTCTGTAGAAGCTAGAGCTACCTTTTATTTGGGGAAGTTCTGTAAGGCCTATGATTAGCACCAGGACTTTGCGCCATGCCACACAATAAGGAGAAACAGAGTTAACAGGGAGAAAATTTCTCCGGTTGCATCACCTCGAAAAAGAAATAATTATCGTACGAACGAGTAAAAGACAGAATGAAAGAAAAGGGTGGTTAAAATGAAAAGTTTGGTGGAGAGGGGTTTGAAATACAGAAAATATGATAAGCATAGGAAACAAATAAAAAAGAAAGAAAAGAAAGAAAGAAAGAAAGAAAGAGAGGAAGGAAGGAAGAAAGGAAGGAAGACAAAGGATACGGATAAATAAGCAGCAAAAAAGCAAATGGAAGAAATGACATTTGAAAATGAAAGAGATAATGAAGTGGTGTTTGAGCCGCTGAAAATATAAGAGGCAAAAGAAAGAAAGAAAAAAAAAGAAAGAAAGAAAGAAGAAAAAAGAAGAAAGAGAGACAAAATGAACAGAAAAGAAGAAAAAAGAAAAAAAGAAAAGAAGAATGAAAGGGGATAGTGATATGTATGTAGCGAAAGATAGAATGAAAGAAAAAATGGTAAAAATAAAAGAGATAGTGGTGAGTAGTCTGAAAAGCAGCAAATATAATAGGATTAATAAAGAGAGAGTGAAAGAAAGAAAAAAAGATAGAGTGAAAGAAATATAGAAAGAAAGAAAGAAAGAAAGAGGATTCTGAGAATTAAGTAGCAAAAGAGAGAATAGATGAATAGATTAGAGAAAAGGTACAAGATAGTGGAGATTGGTTTTCGATTTCCCAAACATTTTAAAAGAAAGAAAGAAAGTAAGAAAGAAAGAAAGAAAGAAAGAAAGAAAGAAAGAAAGAGGATTCGGAAAAGAAAGCAGTAAAGAGAGAATGGAAGAATAGAGTCGTGAAACGGGAAAAGAATATATTGGATAGTTGTTTTAGTCTTCTCAAATATTATAGCAAAAGAAAAGAAAGAAAGAAGAAGAGAAGAAAAGAAGAAAGAAAGAAAAAGAAAGAAAGAAAGAAGAAAGAAAGAAAGAAAGAAGAGAAAAAGAAAGAAAGAAAGAAGGCAGAAAGAAAAGAAAGAAAGAAAGAAGGAGAGAAGAAGAAAGAAAAAAGAAGAAGAAAGAAAGAAAGAAAGAAAGAAAGAAGAAAGAAAGAAAGACGAAAAAGAAGAAGGGAAGAAAAGAAGAAAGAAAGAAAGAAAGAAAGAAAGAAAGAAAGAAAGAAGAAGAAAGAAAGAAGGACGAATGAAAGAAAGAAAGAAAGAAGCAGAAAGAAAAAGAAAGAAGAATAAAGGAAGAAAGAAAGACGGATGAAAGAAAGAAAGAAAAAAGAAAGAAGGAAAGAAAAAAGAAAAAGAAAGAAAGAAAGAAAGAAGAAAGAAGGAAGAAGGAAGGAAGAAAGAAAGAAGAAAGAAGAAGAAATAAAGAAAGAAAGAAAGAAGGAAGGAAAAAAGAAGAAAAATGAAAGAAAGAAAGAAAGAAGGAAGGAAGAAAAAAGAAAGAGAGAAAGAAGGTAGAAAGAAAGAAAGAAAGAAAGAAGGAAGAAAGAAAGAAAGAAAGAAAGAAAGAAAGAATACATGATGTTTGTTGAATCACAAATTATACAACAAAGAAAGAAGAGGATTAAGAACGAAATCTAGAAATTCATGGGACAGAATAATGGGAATGAAGGAGATTTGATTTGTCTTTACGTAATGTCTTGTTTGTAAAATAAAATTTCGCTTAGGAATCTTGATATTCAAAACAATGGCAATAAAAATATCATTCAAGGTTTATTATCATTTTATTCGGGAAGCACGTATTCCATACTCGCTGACATTAATACTGTAACATAAAAACATTAGCACACAGATGTTTTCCTTCTATCATGACAATAAAACATACTTCATTATTGAAGCGATAACTAAATATAATTAAAATTGTAACATGAAAACTCGACTCTTCCATTGCAACAAGACAATAATAAAGGGCGTCTTTTCTGCAATATTTTTATCTTAAAATAAATCTTAAATTACGCATTTCTACATGAAATGTTTCAAATATTTTATACTTTAGATTTTAAGCCTAACAAGTTATTTGAAGCTGACAATTAAATGAATTATTATCGCTAATAATTCTTGAGCCTTGAATCGAAGCTAACCCGAGTATTTCATGAAATATTTGATATTCACATCCGCACAATAAAATGTCATTCTATCAAATCTGAACGCACACAATAAAATGAAATTTTATTGTCAATTTGAATTATTCAAAAAGATTAAAATTCATATTTTGGCTCAGCGTGTATTGTGTCTTTGATTGACGAAAATATGAAGATTATAATTTAAATTAATCTAAAAGTTATGGATCCAATTCGGATTCAGAGCTAAAGAGACAATACTTCCAAACCGTTGTCGTATCAGTACTGATATACGGCAGCACCACTTGGACCCTAACGAAGCGCCTAGAGAATAAACTAGACAAGAATACTGCGTGGAAAAACACCACACGAGAAAACAGTTGTACGGTCACCTGTCCCATATCATTCGAGTAAGACGAACAATACACGTAGGACACTGCTGGAGAAGCAAGGACGAACTCATAAGTGTCGTCCTCCCGTGGAAGTTAGCACATGGGCACGCCAGTGCAGGCCGTCCATCAAAGACGTACATTGACCAGCTCTGTATCGATACTGGATGCTGCGCAGAGGACCTCGCGAGAACAAAGAGTGATAGGGACGTTTCGGGAGAGTGTATTTGTCGCATACCCCACTTGTATGGACTGGGCACAAGGCCTCGTTTTAACGTGGACTCACCCACAAGCCGAAGCTCATGGGTGGGAAAGAACAAAAATTGCGTCGATCCCATCGGCATTCCCCCTCAAGGGTGTGCCTCAGGCGCTGGGCAATAAACCCATAAAAAATGACGATGATGATGATGGATGTAATAATCCACTTTTCATGTCTCTAAGTAGTTAGGGCAGCGGTCTATCACCCATAATTATATCACTGAACATCTCTTTGGACACATGGCGCAACGGATATAAATGTTGAGTTAATACAGTTCTAAGTCATAGTTATCTGTATGTTACAGTTTCAAATCTGACTACAGGAGAAAATAGAATACTTAACATTGCTTAACACTTGTACCTGCTCATGGTTAACGGAATGAACCTCAATGGATAAAAATAAAGGGTCCAGTTAGAAGTTCCATAAAACCGCCTGACCGCCCTGTCGGTGGGGCGTTAGAATGCACCGACTGCACCTTTGCAGAGGGGTAAGACTCTTCCAATGGGGCCACCTGTTGGTCGTGGGTGGCGACCCGTGATGCTTAAGGATAGAGCCCAGGTAGATGAGCAGTTCATGATTTGCAATACTCCACTTTGGCCCTATCTGGGCTAGACGGGCGGTCGGAGAGGCCCCCTTCGATCAATCGGCTGGTCACGTAAAGCACTAGCACCTATATGATTGCCTCAACCCTATTACCCTTATGGCAAGCCCCGACCCCTTTTATCATATGGGTGCTAGAAGGCGGTGGCTGCGGGTCTACACGTCCCGGGAATGACGTTAAACTCTATCTGATGGTGAGGTTCCAGTTTTGGATGTTTGGGAAATGTGGAGCACCCTTTCATCACCATTGCTCTCTGGTCCACTCTGACCCGGAGTGGTAGTACCTTTTAGGGTCATCTATGGGTTGAATAGAAAAACATGAATTTATAAACAAAATTGTATTATGCATTAAGAATGAATTTATTTCACAACTTTATCGGCATTAAATGACCCACCGTGGTTGATATGCCGTAAAACAAAACAAACCAAACCAAAACCGCCTGATAACGAGATTAAGGCTCCCTTGTTCGACAAGAATGTTCCCAAAGGCACATCGGGCGAAACTTTATATTACATTCTCTTGTAACATCAGTTTGCTTGAACAGCTGGTTATTTTAATAGTTGTTATTTTAAGGACATTCTATGTGTTACACTTTCCAACAAGTCAACGATTTCATTTCCTACTTCAAGGGTTAATATTTGAACAATACTGATGAACTTTTCTAACATGACAGTTTGTTCTATACCCATACCCACATGGTCATGTTGTGGGTATATACACAATGTTCTTTTACTAGAGAGAGGAGAGAAATAGACAGGGTATCAGATACATGATATGCATAATTGCATTACTTACTTCTTTCTTCTTCTCTAGCCATTCGTGTGATCACCAAGTCGCCATCTTGAATTCTATCTTCTTCTTTTTGGCCGATCTTGTTGTTGATTCTTTTCTTCTATTTTTTTTGCAATTGACCAACTACGCCAAGTTACTTCTTAAACTTTTATTCCTAATCTTAACTAACTAACACCGCGCGCATGCAAGTGATGAGTTCCAGTTAAGCAAGAGATGTCTATCTTCGCCAACATCATTCTTGGAACTGAGTAGCTAACTAGCTCTCACGTTACTTCACGCGATTTGTGGTTTTCCCGCTTTTTGGGATCAAAGTTTCCCAACGGTCTGTAAATTTCCATTTACGCGACACAGTGTTGTCAATAATCTATGCTACCATAGATTATCCAACTAAGTGAGAGGCAAAGAAAAGAAATCTGAAATCCTTAAGGTTAATTTTAAGTTCTACCAGATATTTATGTACACTAATCGTTATATTTCTCCGCTTAAGAAAATGACCATGTGTCGCACCCTGCTCGTGCGGGGTTTTTGGTAAATATATATATATATATATATATATATATATATATATATATCAACTGATAGATATTTTAAAGAAAACAATTTATCTTTCTTCAATTGTAATAATGATTTCATTATTTTCTCATGGACAGTTTTTTATTGGAAAATCAATCAAATGATCAATGTGAAATTAACCTGTCGTGTGATAGTTCTTCACTGTTCAAACATTTGTGTTGTTTTTTCTTTTGTAATTACTACACTGAGAGCTGTTTGTGCTCATTTCATGTTACGTCGGAGTGGTTTTGAACCTATAGAAGTATCTAATTTCTATCCAGAAAAACATCACTTAAACGTAACATGAAATGAGTACAATAAGATACCTGTAGAAATTACTGATTAACCAAAATACTAACAAAAAAAGAACATTTCAAAGGCAAACGTACGGTGTGTAACGGACCAAACCAAAAGTCGTAACTGCTCGCATCTAAGAATAAGAACCCTAATATATTCCCCAACCCCTTTTTATCATATGGGTGCTAGAAGGCAGTGGCTGCGGGTCTACATGTCCTGGGAATGACGTTAAACTCTATCTGATGGTGAGGGTCCAGTTTTGGAGGTTTGGGGAATGTGGAGCACGCCTTCATTACCATTGCTCCCTGGTCCACTCTGACCCGGAGTGGTAGTACCTGTTAGGGTCGCATCTATGGGTTAAATAGAAAAATGTATCTATAAAAAAATTCTATTATCCATTAAGAATTGATTTATTTTAAAACTTTATCAGCATTAAATGAACCACTGAGTTTGATATGCCGTAAAACAACCCAAACCAAACCTAATATATTATCTAGATGGAACTAACGTTACTACTTGTCTAAGTTCACTGGCACCAAGCCGGTGACAGTTTAGAATGTGACATGTCTTTCTGTCATACCCTGTATAAAAGAATAATGAACCCAATTCCCTAACCATATGAAATAACGCCAGACAGATTGACAGGCCGTTAAACAGTGGCGTCTGCAATTCTAATTAGTACAAGCAATTTTTAACGACAGGTGACAGTTTAAAATGGGACATGTCTTTCTGTCGTACCCTGTATAAAAGAATAATGAATCCAATTCCCTAACCACCTGCTATAAAATATCGCCAGACGGGTTGACAGGCCGTTAAATTCAATCAACCTATTCAACTTCCAGAACCAAGGTGCAATATGAAACCGAGTCAGTTTTTTTTTTTTCAAAGGCCGGGAGTAAACTTTGGCGTTAAACAGTGGCGTCTGCAATTTTAATTAGTACAAGCAATTGTTAACGACAGCAATCTAAATAAACATTTGGTGGCAAAATGGTAACTTCAGCCAATTAGATATTTCAAAAAGTGTTTGCTTGTAGTCATCCCTTAGGTAAATATGTAATCTTTTGTTATGTCATTGGCTATTTAAAATTATTTGAAAGAAGATAAAAATGAAACGAACTGATGTTTTGCTTGTGTAAAACTTTTTTGACATAACACTAATTAGAACATTGAATAACAATTTTAGCTTAAAAATTGAATGCATATCAAATTACAAGGAAAACATTAAAATTTAAAATTACAATTTATTTTCTTATATCATAGAAAGCACGTGGTGTAATGGTTAAAGTCATAGGAAATGGACTCGTCGCCCCGAGTTCAAATCCTGGACGTGGTAATTGGATTTCACTTAGCGCTAATACCCTTGGAAAAGGTATGAATTCTACTCTCCCTCCAGCTATGGGTAAATAGTAGGGCAGACTGGGCTCTTTAACCTTGGTTAGGCAACCGGTCTAGGAAAAGGAAAACTCTGAATTCAAACCTGTTAAACTCTGCTTAAGAAATTGACCTTGTGTCGCATCCTGCTCGTGCGGAGGGTCGGTAAATATATATATCATCGAAAAGGATACATTTAATCACCCCGATAGTACCAGTCTAACTCAGCCGATAGAGCATCAGCCTAGGAACTACAAGATTCCGGGTTCGATATCGGCCCTCGCAAACTCAGCATATGAGTAGCACAAGGTTGTGTACGGTAAAATAAGGAGCTGATTGTAGGTGTGGCACTTCACCTCAGAGGAAAAGCAAACTAATGCTATTGAAAAGTGGATATATATCCTCGCTGTCTGGCTGATAATGTATTTAGGCCACCCCGGCGACTCGTGTATATATGTACATATTTAAAATCCATCCGCAAGAGCAGGATGTGACACAAGGTCATTTTTTAGGCGGAGTTTAACAAGATTGAATGCAGAGTTTTTTTCTCCCAGACTAGTCTGCCCTGCTATTTGACCATAGTTGGAGGGAGAGCAGGTGGATGTATACATTTTCAACTGGACATCAGTTACGACCATATTAGGTCTCATCAGCAGTGTATACCTTAATCCCCCCGACAGAGATCGAACCGGAGAACCCAGAACGCAGAACCAGAGATTCTACCTCTATGTCACCGGCCCACGCCAGACACACACACACACACATTTTTTTCCAAAAAATAAGGATTTACTCTGAGGAAGGTCGAATATTCTTTGTGTGCGGAACATTTCAACTTTTTTTCTATTA
Source organism: Doryteuthis pealeii (assembly GCA_023376005.1). NCBI lineage: Eukaryota > Metazoa > Mollusca > Cephalopoda > Myopsida > Loliginidae > Doryteuthis > Doryteuthis pealeii. Next base: position 19,909,578 of record CM042144.1, read on the forward strand.
TTATTATTTCATTTCATTTGGTTATTTAAAAATAATAATAGTTTGAATAATGTACACATGGATAAACTCTTGACTGAAACACGTGTAAGTAAAATTGATTAAAATATCCTATTTTATCCATTCTATACATTCTTTCCTTTATTTCTTTTTTCCACATACTGTCGGATTGACTTTCATTTTCATTTTACATTTTACAGGTGACGTTGGGGTTTTAAGTCTATTTGGACTTAAAACTCCAACGTCACCTGACGAATGTTTGCGGTTACGCATACATGAAACCAATGGTCGTGACTGTGCCTATGTCATTAAATATATAAAACCTTTATATATATATATATATATATATATATATATATAAGAAAATGTCTTAAATATTCGTAGTAAAACATTGTAACTTTATTGCCTCAGTGAAATATACTGTCGATCTTAATGTAATGTTGTTTTTTTGTATCTATTCACCTAAGGGGTAGATAAATGTTCGGTTATTACTTCGCCTAATTAAATATGATATAATAAAATAGCAGTTGAAACGAAGTTTTCTCCCAGCGTTAATTAGATGACTGCTTGGACCCTAAAACAATGCCAAATACATTGTTGCTAATGAATATTATTGATTAAAGTCTCCTTAATATTAATTATTCACTCTTCTATTGAGTTACTAATTGATTTTTCATCATTTCTAAGCTGAAAAAAATAATTCAGATTAGGTGGTTGTACCTAATGTACTTTTAATCTATGCTAGACTGTAGATATGCTATGACAAAAAAGCTACAGATTTCAATTACAATTAATGAAGTAAAACAGGGTGAAATTGTTAGGGATAATAATATAGGATTAAAGTTTAATAGTTGCTGAGAAAATGTATAGAAGAGAAATTAAGTAAGGCATGAATTATGAAAAAGTTAGTATGTAAAACGGAAATAGAAAAAGGGACACAGGAAGTGAGAAGGAATAAAGATACATTAAACGGGGGCATTAAGAATTCATGCAAAAAGGGATAGGAAGGTAAAAGTGAAACAAGTGGAGAGTGAGGTAGAAAGAAATAAAGAAAGAAAAAGAAGAAACAAAGAAACAAAGAAACAAAGAAAGAAAGAAAGAACATTCAGAAAAACGAAGGAAAGAAAGAAAGAAAACAGACTGAAAGAAAGAAAAAAAGAAAAGAATAAAGAAAGAAGAAAGAAAAAAATCCAGAAAAAAAGAGAAAGAAAAAAAATTCGGAAAATAAAGAAGAAAGAAAAAATAAGAAGAAAGAAAGAAAGAACATTAAGAAGAACGAAGGAACGAAAGAAAGCAAACAGACTGAAAGAAAGAAAGAAAGAAAGAATGAAAGAAAGAAAAACATTTTAGAAGAAAGAGAGAAAGAAAAAATAAAGAAGAAAATAAAGAAGAAAGAGAGAAAGAAGAAATTAAGAAGAAAGAAAGAAAGAAAGAAGGAAAGAAAGAAAAGAAAAATATGAGGAAGTAAAGAGCAAAAGAGAGGCCGGACAAAAAACAGATACAAATGGGAAAGATGATTGATTTGGTTTGTTAGAATTTACTGCATGTCAACCCTTGTTGGGTTATTTTATGTCGAAGACATTTAGTTCTATTCATACTTTGTGGGTAATAAACAAATTTAACTCAATTTTTAACACATTTTTAAGCTATTTTTTCTATTTAACCCAGAGATGGGACCCTAACTATTATTACCACTACGAGACAGAGTGGACCAGGGAGAAATTTTGAGGAAGAGCTATTCCACAATCACAGAGCTCCAAAATTGGAACTTCGCCATTAGATACAGATTAGCGTTATATACTGAATACTAAGACACTCAACTACCGCCCTCTAGTACATCTATGATAAAAGGCTTGGGGCTTTCCATAAGGACGAAAGTTAATAGGGAGTGGTTTAATATTCATAAATACGAGAAAGAAAGAAAGAAAGAAAGAAAGGAGGGGAGAAAAAAGGATGGAAGGGAGGAAGGAAGAAAAAAGAGGAAGTAAGTATCAATAGAGAGTTTTAAAATAAAAAGTGATGAATAATAGGAAAGATAGTGAGAAGTGGTTTGAGCCTCATAGACATGAAAACGATGGGGAAAAAAGAAAGAAAAACACGTGAAAATAAACAGGAAAAGGGAGGCAGGAAAAATCGTGATAAAAATGGAACAGATTGTGGCGAGTGGTTCACTATAAGAAATAAGTAGATAAAATGAAAGAAAGAGAGCACAAAAGAAAGAAAGAAAGAAAGAAAGAAAGACAAATATGAAGAATTAATTAGCAAAAGAGAAGATAGTATAAGGTGGATAGTGACTATATCTACAAACTTGAAAATATGTAGACCGGTACGAGCATACCATTATGACTCTAACTCCAGTGACCCCTTAATTACTTCCAATTTCAAAGCCCTTCTAGAGAGCTCAATCTGCTCAACTATTTTACTCATAGCTGAGATGGATTCATGCCTTTCCCAAGATGATTAATGCAAAGTGAAATAAAGACAGTTTCATCTAGGATTTGAACTCATTTTTTAAAATTCCATTTCCTTGGATACTGGTTATGCACTATTAGAGCCTCCATGTTGTAATTACAAGATAATCCCATATGGATGCAATTATTATTTTGGAGGTGGGTGGGCCAATTATCATAGTGTTAGTAGGAAGGCAGACAGAGAGACTAGTCTTTATAATCTTTTGTCTTTTGTTTTTGTTTTTGTTTGTTTTGTTTTACGGCATATCAACCTCAGTGGGTCATTTAATGCCGATAAAGTTTTGAAATAAATCAATTCTTAATGGATAATACAACTAACAAGTACTACCACTCCGGGTCAGAGTGTATCAGGGAGCATGATGATGAATTGGGTGCTCCACATTCCCCAAACCTCCAAAACTGGAACCTCACCATCAGATAGAGTTTAACGTCATTCCTAGGACATGTAGACCCGCAGCCACCGCCTTCTAGCACCCATATGATAAAAAGGGGTTGGGGCTTGCCATGAGGGAAATAGGGTTGGGAAAATCATATAGGCGCTAGGGTTTGACGTGACCAGCCGATTGATCGGAGGGGGCCTCTCCAACAGCCCGTCTAGCCCAAGATAGGGCCAAAGTGGAGTAATGCATGTCATGAATTGCTCATCCACCTGGGCTCTATCCTTAAGCATGACGGGTCGCACCGACGGCCAACAAGTGGCCCCATTGGGAGAGTCTTGCCCCTCTGCAGAGGTGCAGTGTGTACATTCTAACGCCCCATCGACAGGGCGGTAGAATCTTTTGAAGTTAAGAAAAAAAGAGATCCGTTAAAAAAGGTGGAGTGATATTTTTTGGCAAACAATTAGTTTCCTGCAACTTATCTTCGTAGTAGTATTATATAAGATTCCTTAGAAATTAGAATCTAGCAAACAGCCGGGGTGTTTATTGGTTACTTGCTTCCTCATCTTTATTGTTATCTACACAACATTTTGGTCGATGTGCCCTGCAGCCTTCTTTAGGTGTTTCTTGTCAGACTCGGGAACCTTCTCTTCAAACTCAGGAACCATCGGCTGAAACGTGTAGATAACAATAAAGATAAGGACATTAGTCCAAATAATACAAATTATCAAGCCTCATCTAAAAAAAATATTCAGAGAAAATTCATTTTTTTATTTATAAATTCTTCATCTTCAGAGACTGTTTTTGAAAAGAGTCTCTGAAGATGAAGTTTCTTCGATATTGATTAGACACTGAACATTATTTTATTTTTATTTTATACGCATTGTAATTGCCTTCTTAATATACATAAATAATAATATACTTAAAAATGCTTCAAATAAATTATCAAATACTATTAACTATAATTTGCATATTATTATGCTTTGAATTTCTAGTAATTGCAAAGAAATTTTATTTTAAAAGGTAACTTTCTCATAAGAAATATCTTATTCTTTCTTGAGACACTAAATCATTTTCTCGCTCTTGTTACTTTAAATGAACCCTTACTGTGTGTATTGGGCTAAATCCGGTTTCATTTAATACAAATCAAGTTATCGAGACAAACTTATGATTAGTCAGAAAGTAGCAATCAAATTATTCATTTCAATTAGCCAACCGATAACTTTTTTTTGTGCCTGAGTAATTATAACTGTTAATTTATTAATGTAATTTTCATGGGCCAACCACAACAATCAAGGAAAAATGAACGTTTGAATATCTCAAACATATGGGTTACTGAGGGCAGAAATTTCTTCTCTGTTGATGAATTGGTTTTACAATGTAATGCACTTCTGGGAAAAGTGTTTTGACTTGGATGTAGGAATAACCCACAAAAAATCAATTCTATCATTCTCTACCACTCTCCTCCCTCTCTATCTCTTCCACTCTCTCTTTCCATAGCTCCACCCCTTCTCTCTCTTTCTCTGTCTCTTTCTCTGTCTCTCTCTCTCTCTATATATATATATATATATATCTACTCGCTCCTACCATTGTTTCTGAATCTTTTTTTGGTGTTATTCATCTTCGTTTCTTTTGAAAAAAATTTCAGTTTTCAATATTATATATATATATATAATTTAATATACCAAGCGTGTTGGTAAATCCTTGCAGAGAGAAAAAAACAACAAATAGTTTGATTGTAAAAATATACTACCAAACATCAACCAGGGAGAAAAAAAAATTTGAAAAAAAGAAAAAAAAAAGATAGTCGTACCAACAAAAAATAATCTATTGGTACAGTATTTGGCCAAAAGAAAACAATTTATATGTATATATATATGTATATAAGATACATATATATTCATATAACCGCTAGGAGAAAGCTAATAAGTAAAAAGTGCTCGATACCTAAGTAGAGCCAATAATAAAGATAATCTAATGAGTCAGACGAATACTATTAATAAAGCTCTTCAGGGCTAAAATCTGAGTCAGATTTTAGCCCTGAATAGCTTTATTAGGTTCGTCTGACTCATTAGATATCTTTATATATATATATTTTTAAAGGATATGTGCTTAATTGAAGTCATACCTATTTTTTTTAAATTAATTAGTTAATAATTAATGAATTCAGGCGGGCATATATATTCAAATGTAAGGCTAAACAAATAGAGAAAATGTTAATCCCTGAATGTACATTTCAACCTAACAGGTACATTCAGGGATTGATATTTTCTCGATTTGTTTAGCCTTACATTTGAACATATATGCCCGCCTAAATTCATTAATTAATTTACTAATTAATTTTCAAAAATTAGGTATGACTTCAATTAAGCACATATCCTTTAAAAATTGTCGGCTAAAAGCCATATCAAATAAACACAGTGTTTATTTACGTACTCTCATATATATATATATATATATATATATATATATATATATGAGAAGTAACATATTTCGTAAATCCGAATATGATTGAAAATTGAAGAAAACTCGGATAAAACACGAAACAACTTCGTTTAAATGATATTTCGTTATGTGACGAAGCTTTGTCAAATTTACTTGAGACAACTGAGATTCGTCTGTTTTTATGCTGCAAAAGGTAATTGGCCGGGCAGAAGATGAGGGGAGTGTGGATGTGTGGAAAGGTGTGAGACGAAAAGATAAGAAAGGAAGTGATTTTATTTGTCAACAGAGCATGGCATTTTTATGATTCCTATCGGTGCCTTCATAGTAATTGATAGTCTGGCAGGGATTGTCTGTGGCGACTAGATGACTGCTTTATATATATATATATATATATATATATATATATATATATATATATTCAATTCTAAAACCGTGCATTTTGTTTGAAAACGGCATAAGCGAGAAACTGTCAGTTACCAAGTGCCGTTGATTTCATGTCCACTCTAACCTTAGATATACATTATCTATACAATATATTGACCACTATTTACTTAGAAATATAGCTCTCGGTATTATCAATAGTAATATCAATACACACACACACACACACACACACACACATACACACACACACACACATACACACACATATATATATATTTAATTTGTTTTTTTTTTTTTAAATAAATGCTTATTATAGACAGCTACCCAGGTTGTCTTGCTAGGTCGCAATCATCAGGCTGTCAAATTAGATCCCATGGTGTTTCTTTGAAGATCTTTTCTTAATGTCACATTCTGACCGCAAATAACGTCGGTTGCTTTCGTGGATGCTAATGCGACCTAGCAAGACAACTGGGTAGCTGTCTATAATGAGCATTTATTTTTAAAAACTCAACAAATTAAATAAATATTAGCTCTCACAATTGTGTGATTGAGCACTGTATTACAAAAAAAAATTATTGTATATATATATATATATATATATATATATATATATATATATATATATATATATATATATACCAATTGTACCAATGTTTTCTCGCTAAATGATTTCACTACCACGCGGTGTTTGGTTTTAAGAAAAATTTCTCGTACAGTGATTTTAGTTGAAACTTTATAAGCCAAGGATTAACTCCAAAAACAAAAACGAACCCACCCCCCCAAAAAAAACCCCTACTAATCCAAGAATATGCTTTTTTTTTATTTATTTAATAGAGAAGTCTTGACTCTCTCTGACGGTGGATAAAGACTTAAATGCAGGTTAATTTTTTCTCTTATTCTATCTAATTACAAATCTCGTAACTTTGCTGTCAACGAAACTGTCAGCTTTCCAGGTGATTCACAGATTCTTTCTACCGTAAACTCAAATTTCCTCTGCTATGTACTTGTTCTTTACTTGAGATCAACTTGTGAGGGATTCCACTGTCCAAATGACATCAAATATCAAATAAAAGCTACTCAATACTTGTTTGTATTAACACAGAAGACCTGATTTTAATATAGTCAATATAAATACTACCAAAAACATGCACCCTCCGAGCGCAAGTATTTAATTTACAATGTAACTAAGTAAAGGCGTCGGGGTGACCTAAAGTTGGTATCAGCCACACAGCGAGGGAGTATATCCCCTTTTCACTAGAGCTAGTCCAGGGAGATTATTTTTGACGTCTCAGGTGCAGCGCTACACCTACCATCAGCTCCTCACATTACCGCACAGATCCCTATGCTACTCATACGCAGAGATGGCGAGGCCGGTATCGAATCCGGAACCTTGTGGTTCCTAGTCTGTCGCTCTACTGACTGAGCTGAACCAACCCTTCTAATGTAATGAAATATATTAAATGAGAAGGACTGATAAAACTAAATAAGAATGCAGAAAAGGATCTGAAACAGAGGGGGTGTATAATTGAAAAATAGAACAACATTGAAACTAACACTTCCATCATTTTCCATTACTTCCGTCTTCCAATGCTAAATTTTTCTAATTTAACTATTTAGTTAAATTAGGGAGTAAATAACAGAATTACAGTTATCTATTCTTGTTAATGGATTTCTTTTACGATTCTTCTCTGAGATTTTGCTCATATTCATTAAAATAAAGCCAAACAATTAGAAATCAATAATACTAATAATATATTTATTAAAATCAGTTTTAATATCAATATGCAAATTAGATTTCCCGTTAACACTGTAAACCGCGATTGTGTTGTCTATATAAATACAATTGTATATTATCAGTATGTAGATAAGGCCACAGAATTAATAATGCAAGATTTTTATTTTGATCATTGATGTTTAAATAAAAATAAAATCCTGGGTAACGTGACGTAAATAGCTAAGGGAATTGTGTTTAGTTTCTGTTACAGACCGAAAAACACGCACTCTCAATTATAAAAGTAAAGTAAAGTGGTCGGGGCGGCCTAAAGTCGGTATCAGCCAGTCAGCGAGGGAGTCTATCCCCTTTTCAATAGCACTATACCAAGAAGATTGTTTTGGCGTCTGAGGTGGAGCGCCACACCTACCATCAGCTCCTTACTTTACCGCACATACCCCTGTGCTACTCATGCGCTGAGTTGGCGAGGATCGGTATCGAACTAGGAACCTTGTGGTTTCTAGCCGAACGCTCTACCGACTGAGCTAACCCGAGTCTTATAACAAGATATAATACTTTCATCTCCATCAAAAACTCTTTTGTTTATTTAGCTATTAGAATTTGCAGTTTCCACTAATTTGTTTAACTATACGTTTAATACAACTACACAGGTACCTCAATATATATAATACCTATGTTTATGTACATGTATATATACACATTCGTACATATCTACATATACATACATATACCATCCGCCTATGAACATACGCATATAGACATAGTCACATGCCCCAACGATTTAAAGGGCAGGACTGGGTTTATTGTCCAGTGCCTGAGGCGCCCACCTTAAGGGGAATGCCGACGGTATCCACGCATTTTTTGCACCCGCCACTCATGAGCTTCGGTTGGTGGGTGGTCCCACATTAATAGGGCCTTGTGCCTAACCCGTACACGTGGGGTACGTGGTAAATACAGACTCCGCATGAGTAAGATGCGGCACAAGGTCAATTTCTAAAGCAGAGTTTAACAGGTTTAAATTCAGAGTTTTCCTTCACCTAGACTGATTACCTAGCCATGGTTAAAGAGTCCTGTCTTCCATGCTTTTCGCACATAGCTGGAGGAAGAATTGGATTCATACCTTTCCCAGCTGTATTAGTGCAATGGGAAATGCAAACTGCTTCGCCCAGGGATTGAACTCGGGTCGACGAGTCCATTTCCTACGACTTTAACCATTAGACCACGCGCCTCTATATATGCAACTATTGACTGAAAGATTATACGTACAACTCGCGATTTATGTAGCATTCCTCTTTTAATGAAAGAAAAAGTGCCGGACAAAGCTGCAGTTATTAGATAAATATAAATAGCTAAACAAACATAAATTCAGGCTTTGGATTATATCGGAAAATTATATTTGCAAAAATAAAACAGAAAAAAAAAAACCCACGAAAAACAATCTTAATCAGGTCTATGTAACTTAATCTGACACCAGTCGACGTGATAGTTGTCTTAACGGATTTTCTATTGATAAATACACACGACAGAGATCAAATGGAGACACATGGCGTAAGTGTTACCGTCTTAGGAAATGGACACGGTGATCGGATATCAAATTCTGGACGAGGCTGTTTGCGTTTCTCTTCAGGCCTATACAATTGGAGAAGACATGAAGTCAGCTTTTTCCACCCCCAGTTATGGGTAACTAGCAGGGATATTTAGAATTGGTACGACAACCGGTATCGGAGAAATCTGAATTTAAACAAGCACTACTCCGCTGAAAGAAAAGGACGATGGTCTTGGGTTGAATAACTTTTGAATAAATGTTTTGTTAGTATAGATATATATAGAAAAAATCCCGAGGAAAATGATAACTAATAGAATTTATTATCTGAGAAAACCTAACAGAAATAAGACAAAACAGAATGGAAGCATGTGAAGAATATATACGTATAGAATAAATATCCTATAGGATAAATCTAAATAGAATTTTTTGAACTACTGAATAGAGAATAAAAATCGTCAATTACTGGTTTAGAAAGACCTTCATCTAACAGATAGACAGAATGCTTGTGGGGTGAAAGCCTTTCTAATGTACAGGAGACACAACTGGTGTGTCACCTCTGACGACCTGAGAGAAAAGAGGATTTGGTTTTGGGCATTGCTACGTTCTATGCTACCAGTCGCAAGGTCACTGAGTTGTCTAGCGGAAAACCATGGCAAGTAAGGGGAATAATCCCAACACAGTGATCAAATACTGCTTTGTCATCTAAACTTTAGCACTCAAGAATGTAGCATTAATGAGCTTTCTTAACAGGGCAATGGAAATGATTTAAATGAACTTAAGCCTGTTAGTATAGCACTCGGAATGTAGTGGTAACGTCGCTCCTAGACACTTCATTGTAAATGTTTTAAATGATCTTTAGCTTGATAGTATAGCACTCGTAATGTAGTGGTAACTTGATTCCTTGACACTTCATTGTAAATATTTTAAATGACATTTAGCTTGATAGTATAGCACTCGGTATGTAGTGGTAACGTGTTTCCTTGTCACGTTATTTGAAAATATTTAAATGACCATTAGCTTGATAGTATAGCACTCGGAATGTAATGGTAACTTGATTTCTTGACACTTCACTGTAAATGTCTTAAATAATCTTTAGCCTGATAGTATAGCACTCGGAATGTAGTGGTAACTTGATTCATTGAAACTTCATTGTAAATATTTTAAATGACCTTTAGCTTGATAGTATAGCACTCGGTATGTAGTGGTAATTTGATTTCTTGAAACTTCATTGTAAATGTCTTAAATGACCTTTAGCTTGATAGTATAGCACTCGGAATGTAGTGGTAACGTGATTCCATGACACGTCATTGTAAATGTTTTAAATGATCTTTAGCTTGATAGTATAGCACTCGGAATGTAGGATTAATGAGCTTCCTTAAGATATATTTTTTTTAAACTACGAATCAAGCACACGCCAATTTTTTTTCTTCAGTTTAATACTATTATTATTTAGAAATTAATCAGCGTATCAATATTTAAAAGAAATAATACGACTTATATTATATTTGGTAACAAGATGATTGGTTTAAATTTATTCATTCATTTAAACAACAAGAAAAAAATCAACAAGGTTTCAGCTGCATTTGTCAGTTGTGACAAAATGTCCCCAACGATTTATTTGGATTAGTTATCGTTTTTTATTCTTTCTTTTTGTATAGGTGAACATTCGCACATTATCGTTAGAAGTGAATGTTTATGCGAATTGAAATCTCACACGCCATCACGTCTGATCTTTTAAAGCCTACACGTTTATTAATTTGTATTTTTTATTTTTTTCGTTTTTCTCAATGGTCAAGGAAAAAATAGTAATTAAAAAAAAAGAAGGAAATGTGTTTGCTTAAAAAAAAATCTCGATTCTTGTAGTCATGGAGGAATCACGGATTTACATTGCTGAGGAAACAATAAAATTAGGTACCTTTTATCGTGGCTTTCAGGTAATCAATTGATTTACTGTTTCTCTCCCCACCAAAGTTAACGATCAATGAAATCTGGGATGAAACGCTACTTGTTTTTTGCACATTTTTGACAAATGGCACCGCCCACATTTTTCTCTGTCACAGAAGAGACGGTAAAAAAGGAGAGCTGATTCTTGGGAAAACAATCTCCATTGATTGACACAAAGAGGAGCCATGATTCTGCTTACATACTTTACTGTGAAGTTATTCCCATAAGCTGGGCTAAGTCTGAACAAATACAATGTATTGCTAATCGACACTCTACAGTAGGCGCTCTTACGTATTGATTAATCTTTGTCTAGTAATGATGTGGAATAGAACTTTTCCTCAACATTGAGCGTAATACACTATTTTAGCGACGTGATTAAATTTATGATAAACGTCATACTATAGACATCTTTATTAAATGAACTGAGGCAAGTAGGGGTACACACCTGTGAGACACCACATGAAAATTTTAAGTAAAGTCGTCGGGGCGGCGTAAAGTCGGTATCAGCCAGTCAGCGAGGGAGTCCACCCCCCTTTCAATAGCACTAGACCAAGGAGATTGTTTTAGCATCTGAAGTGGAGCGCCACACCTACCATCAGCTCCTTACTTTACCGCACAGATCCCTGTACTACTCATATGCTGAATTGGCGAGGACCGGTATCGAACTAGGAACCTTGTGGTTTCTAGCCGAACGATCTACCGACTGAGCTAACCCGGCCCTATCTGTACATAACATGCAATTCAGTGCAAGAGAAGGTGGTCTTTTTTATTTTATAGCAAACAATCTTATAGCTTACATGCGTTGATATAATGCGCTAGATTCCACTTTTCTTAGTCTATCCCCCATTTTAACGAGGCTTATACTACATCCTGACAACAGAAAATAAAACACAAAACAACTTCGTTCAAACTATATTTCGACTCGGTGTGTAACGAAGCGTTGTCAAATTTATATAAGACAACTGAGACTACAGTCTGTTTTCGTGCAGAAAGAAGGTAAATGGGAGGGGCAGAATAGGAGGGGAGGGCGGATTCCTGGTAAGGTATGAGGAAAAAGGAAGAGAAAGGAGGGAAGGGCGGATGCGTCGTATGATGTGAGGAAAAAGGAAGAAAAAAGAAGGTAACTTTATTTGTCAACATAGCATTGTATTTTTGTGGGTTCATATCGGTGCCTTCATAGAAATTGATAGTCAGTTGTATGTGGCGTCTAGGTGTCTTTTTTCTTCCATTATGAGATTTTACAAACCCGGCCTGCTGGGCGGTCAGGAGTTTTAGTTTGAAAGTGAAATGAATTGCACGACTGCGCCTGCTGTATGAACTAACGTACAACGCTGTCTAAATCTTATGTTTTAGCCATTTCGCCACAGAGACTCTTCTCCCCTTGCTTTTGAGTAGCGGAATAAAAACAGAATGATTCAAAAAGAATATATGTACAAATTGATAGTGCGCATTGTTATGCTGGATATATTTATTCAGGTGCAAAAAACGTTATTTAGCAAAATACGAGGGTGAGTCAAAAAGTAATGCCATTTAGGTTAGATCATGTATAATTACCAACACAGGAATATGTATCATACAGCAAAATGAAGCTGGTTCTCTCTGGACCACATCCATACTTTTGCACATAGTCACCGTTTCTCGCAATAGCAATGTTCCACCTTTGAATAAGAACATGTATCACTGCCACGTAAAATTCAGTTGACTGTTCTTTGAGGCACTTCTTCACAACAGATTTCACTTCCTCACCACTGGAATCATGTTTAACCCTTAAACACTCTTTCATAGCAACTAAGAGATGATAGTTCGAAGGCGCTAAATCTGTTGAGTACGGAGGATGCGGTAAAGTTGTCCACCCGAATGAGGCAATTTTATCCCTTGTCCTGATGCTTGTGTGGTCGAGCATTGTCATGCAGAGGGTGGACATTGTCAATTGGCAAGTTGGGTGTTACTCGTCTGATTCTTGCTCTGAGCCTCGACAGGGTTTCAGTGTAGGCCCTAGTTTTATTTTTAAAAAGACTTCACAGGAAATTTAAAAAAAATAGTATTACTTCTTGACTCAGTCTTGTAGTCTTGTAGGTCACTAGAATAGTGTATTTGATCATTTATCCTTGCCGGAAGCTAATATACTTGTGCCAAACCTATAAAGTTTTTGAATGCCATCCTTGACCAGTTGAAAAGGGCTTAAAGTAAGTAAGTCCTGAGTTGTGGAATCCTTTGGTAAGTGAATAAGTCCTATCCTGCGTAGTGTTAAATGTCCAGTGATTTAATCACTATGTCCGTCGTCCACGAAGGCTCAAAGTAATTATGGCCAGTATGCCCAGTATGGTCAGTTTAAGCATTGTCTCAGCAGCAGAGTACTGCCAGTGATTGGCCAAGAGAGATCACATGGTTATCGCCGAGTCTATAAATTAAAGTGGGCTTTTAACACACGTCTTATATACCAAAAATCTCACCACCCCCCTATTTTGGCATATAAGGTGGGCTGTTCCACTCAGAAATATTAAATCATTTATAATAATATTATTTTTGTTTTATTACTTCTAATCCTATTTCTATTAATCCTATTTTTATTAATATTTTTATTATTGTTATCATTTTGTTATTCATAATCTAATCCTTAACCTTATCATTACTGCCAATATCATTGTTAATATTAGTATTGTCACCCCACCTTTTTTTTTAAATATTTTTTTCGTTACTTAGAAAAATACAATACAATGCAATACAAGTTAGTGACTTAGTATTTGTTTGGACAAGTTTAATGTAATGTCCCAGACATCCATTTTTTTTGGGGGGGGGGTCTTACCCTCTGCCTGGAATACAGTCGGCCTATTCTCCGGGCCCTAGCCGACAGGGCGAAATCATAAGTTTAATTTTGGCTAAGTTTAGTAAATAACACTAAGTCAACCACTGATTGACGTTAATTCAACAGGAAAATTAAATGCAAAACTCTTCTCATAAGAAATGTGTGCTGTGTTGAAATTTCGAGATTAGCGACGCAACGGCGCCCATTGTCATTAATTACAAAAGATTAACCTAATTAATCTCTTCATTTGTGAGACTGATAAGATGCAATACGACATTTTACAGCCAGGCCTTTACAATTTAGAGAGCAGGCGTATCGGCTATCATTTACTCTATGGCTCACAGAACTTAGATGAGCAAATATGTGCAGACAGTGACATTTCAAAGTAAGAAGAAAGGCTAATTTCATAATAGGTCTTCTTCAACATATTCCAAACACATAGTCATGATATAATGCAAATGTTCATGGAGGCGCGTGGGAAATGGACTCGTCAACGCGAGTTCAATTCCTGGACGAAGCTGTTGGAATTTCACATGGCACTAATACCCTTGGGAAAGGTATGAATTCTACTCTCCCTCCAGCTATGGGTAAATAGCAGAGCAGACTGGACTCTTTAACCATGTCTAGGTAACCAGTCTAGGAGAAGGAAAACTCTGAATCCAAACCTGTTAAACTCCGCTTAAGAAATTGACCTTGTGTCGCATCCTGCTCGAGCAGGGGTTGGTAAATATATATAATGCAAATGTTCCGCGCTCTTGCGGGAATAGGACTGCAGCCACATAATGTCTGTGATGGTGCCGCAATCTTTTGTGTGTGTGTGTGTGCGTGTGTGTGTGTGTGTGTGTGTGTGTGTTTGGAGTAGTTGCTAGCGCCAAACACCCTGGTTTTCAGAAACTTAATTTGTAATGAATTTAATTCTTTTTTTCTTTCTTCTCGTTGATCGCTTGCCTTAATAAGGCTAAATAGCCGTGTTTCTCTAGTATTGTAGTGCAGATGTGTCATGGTCTTCTCTCAGGTTCTGTTCCTGTGTCAAAAGGAACCAAATGCTAATCACGTTACTTTAAGTGATGACTTAGTTCCGTGACTACCATTTGTGTCTCCGATTTGTTGCTCTGTCGATGATTTCTGCGCCCACGTCGTGTTTTTTGTCGAATTCAGAAACCTTATCGTCGAACTCGGGAACATTCTTGTCGAACTGGGAAGCATATATGTCGTCCAGTTGGGTAAATTGTGCAACGGATATAAGGGGTGGTTAATACATTTACAAGAGACATAAATCTGTAGATTACAGGTTCAATTATGAGCACATGAGAAAACAACATATAAGACTTTACATATAGCTTAACACTTGTACCTGGTCCTGTTTAACGGAATGAGAACAATCTACCCCAATGAATTGAACAAAGGGTTTGCTTCGAAATTCCATGAAGGCTCCCGATTACGACATAAAGATTCCCGTCTTTCACAAGAAGGTTCCCGCAATCGACAAGAAGGTTCCCGAATTCAATGAGAAACACTAGAAGAAGCCCGGAGGGCTCATCGGCTGAACATTGTTTATAAACAATACATATTAGGAAAATAGTCCTAAAAATCTAAATAATAAAAATGATCAAGCCTCATTAAAAAAAATTAGACAAATTGATCTTGTGTTGCATCCTGCTCGTTGCGGAGGGGATGCGTTATTACCGACTTGGCAGCGCCCATCTTCTCTAAAAAAATACGAAAAATTGTATTAAGTTGCGTGCTAAAGGAGCCTAATTTACCCCCTAATATCTACAATGGAAACAATCATGCTATTAATCAATATATACATATATTTACCAACCCCTCCGCATGAGCAGGATGTGACACAAGGTCAATTTCTTAAGCGGAGTTTAAGAGGTTTGAATTCAGAGTTTTCCTTCTCCTAGACTGGTTACCTAGCCAAGGCTAAGAACCCAGTCTGCCCTACTATTTACTCATATGTGGAGGAAGAGTAGTTGGATTCATTCCTTTCCTAACGGTATTAGCGCAATGTGAAATGCAAACAGCTTCGTCCAAGATTTGAACTCGGGTCGATAAATCCATTTTCTACGGCTGAAACCATTACCCTACGCGCCTCCATAATTATGTTAATCAATATACACTTTCAGGATATTATATACATCGCTTCATAGTCCAGTTTCGGAAGGAGAGTAACGGACCTTAAGATACCCTACTAATATTTACAATGGATACACTCACATAATTAATCAATATACACGTACATGATATATATATATCGAGTCATATTTCTGTTTCAGAACGCGAGTAACGTCTTGTTTCAGAAAGCAAGTAACGTCTTGTTTCAGAAGGCAAGTAACGTCTTGTTTCAGAAAGCGAGTAACGTCTTGTTTTAGAAAGCTAGTAAAGTCCTGTTTCAGAAGGCAAGTAACGTCTTGTTTCAGAAAGCGAGTAAAGTCCTGTTTCAGAAAGCGTGTAACGTCCTGTTTTAGAAAGCGAGTAAAGTCCGTTTCAGAAAGCAAATAACGTCTCGTTTCAGAAAGCGAGTAACATATTGTTTCAGAAAGCGAGTAACGTCCTGTTTCAGAAAGTGAGTAACGTCCTGTTTCAGAAAGCGAACAGCGTCCTGTTTTAGAAAGCAAGTAAAGTCTTGTTTCAGAAGGCAAATAACGTTCTGTTCAGAAAGCGAGCAACGCCCAGTTTCAGAAAGCGAGTAACGTCTTGTTTCAGAAAGCAAGTAAACGTCCTATTTCCTATTCAGAAAGCCAGTGACGTCCTGTTTCAGAAGGCAAGTAACGTCTTGTTCAGAAGGCATAACGTCTTGTTTAAGAAAGCGAGTAACGTCCTGTTTCAGAATGCGAGCAAGGTCCTGTTTCAGAAAGCGAGTAACGTCCTGTTTCAGAAGGCAAATAACGTCCTGTTTCAGAAAGCGAGTAACGTCCTGTTTCAGAAAGCGAGCAACGTACTGTTTCAGAAAGCGGGTAACGCCTTGTTTCAGAAGGCAAATAACGTCCTGTTTCAAAGTAACGTCCTGTTTCAGAAAGCGAGCAACGTCCTGTTTCAAAAGCGAGTAACGTCCGTTTCAGAAAGCTAGCCAACATACTGTTTCAGAAAGCGAGTAACGTCCTGTTTCCTGTTCAGAAAGTGAGCAACGTACTCTTTCAGAAGGCAAGTAACGTCCTGCTTCAGAAAGCGAGTAACGTCCTGTTTCAGAAAGCGAGTGACGTCTTGTTTCAGAAGGCAAGTAACATCCTATTTCAGAAAGCAAGTAGCGTCCTGTTTCAGAAAGCGAGCAATGTCCTGTTTCAAAAAGCGTGTAACGTAATACTTTTTTCACTTCGGTGTCAGCGCCTTGTGATAAATCTTCAATGTTGTTTTTTTCGAATCTGTTTGAACAAGCGGTTAATGTAAACGAGCTCCGTAGTTATGGACATTGCTTGAGGTGAAAACAAGTATGGCTGCCATGTTTTAAGCTAGTTTTGATGACAATATTCATTTAATTAAGAATCTCTATGAGGCGTGTACACAAGTGTAAACAGTCCGCTTGCCGCAGTGCGCGGAAACTAGACCCGGTTCCACATCCACTTTTTTGCGGTGTTGAAAATAATAATAATAATTTTCCAATCTTGAAAGATTTGCTTTTCATTTTCTTAAGCGACCATGAGCCTATTGAACTTAGGCTCTCCTCTAACAAGATAATGTGCCGTTAAAATCTCCCCTCACCGGAGGCATTTTAATTAATTCAATAGTTGAGATACATACACGTGTTAGAAAGAAATGTATGCACATATTCTTTGATAATAACAGTTACGCTTAGTATCTGAAATTTAATTAAAACATTTAATTATAATGGAGCATAAATATATATTCCAATACTGAAGAGAAACAAAAGAAGAAGCCCTATCGAATTTGCATAGAATACACCGACTGTATTTTCTCTAGAGAGGTGAGACTCGCACAAAAGAGGGATAATTGTTATATCACTAAATAGCAGCAGGTGGAGAGGTTTCAGTTCTAGCTGAGGAGAGTATATATATTTATCGACCCCTCCGCACGAGCAGGATACGACACAAGGTCAATTTCTTAAGCGAAGTTGAACAGGTTTGATTTCAGAGTTTTCCTTCTCCTAGACTGGTTACCTAGCCATGGTTAAAGAGTCCAGTCTGCCCTGCTATTTACCCATAACTGGAGGGAGAGTAGGATTCATACCTTTCCCAAGGGTATTAGCGCTAAGTGAAATGCAATTACCGCGTCCAGGATTTGAACTCGGGGCAACGAGTCCATTTCTCATGACTTTAACAATTACACCAGGCGCTTCCTACTGAGGAGAGTATAGGGTCACCCATTCATTGCTATTAGTCCAGTTTCATTTGTATATATACGAATACTTGATACCGTATCATCTTAAATATAGTTACTTCTGCATCCGTTAGTAAAGCTCCATTTCTCGAGCTCTAGGGTGTTTGGAGTACCTCTTCATTGTCCTTTCTCTTAGGTCTCCTCTGATATCTGTTAAGTATCTGGTTGGCATTCTAGGTTCCAGATGTAATAAGTAAGTAAGCAAGCCAATAAGAATCCGGTGTTAAAGTATTCCTTGTAAGTCCTTCGTCTAAGAGAATCCAAATGTCAATGAAATAAGCTCAGAATGTTGTCTCTATTAATACAGCAGAAGCAGCAGCAGCAGTGCCAGTGATTGGACAATAGAAATGCCTTCGGTGGTCACGTGGTAGTCAATGAGTCTATATTTAGGAGTGACCATTTGCCCCATGCCTTATATCTAAATAACTCAACATGTTAATACCTGTTAGGTTACTATCTATAGTTCAAATACATCTGTTTAAAAATTCATATTATGTAAGAATACCTGATATACTGTTACTCTATGTAAACAAATGTTTACAGATAAAACTTGCAATTCGAAAATAAATACAATGAAACATTAGGAAAATGTAAATATAAAGGAAAATGGTTCGCATTTCCCTAATCTCTATGAATATTTTATGGGTTGTCATGCCGTTAAAATCAATCAATACAGTTCAACGCACTATTTACTATATGGAAATAATATTTTCTGAAAAAATTTTTTTTTTATTTAATTACATTCATTTTTAATTTATTTAGTGATTTATTTTACTTATCATCCAATGATGTCTCTATTGAGTTGTTTTTTTGTTCCCTCCTTGTGTCTACTCCTTATTTCAATTACTATTAAACATTTCCAAATAAATCAAATGTCAGCATTAAATACCCCATATATGATTTCATATACTGTTAAACAAATTATCTAAGCCAAACAAAACAACTATTTATTAGAAGGTATAATGATTTACAAATGATTATTAGTATCAGTTACTTAAGACCATATAATTCCTAATAAATTATTGTTAGATAGGATTACGTGAAACCATATAATTGCGTGCATACAAATGAATATTATTAAAAAGGAATAGTCATATAAAGAAATATAATTGTGTATGAATTATTAATATTAGAATGGAATACTTGATTTCATATAATTATAAAAAACAAGTCATTATTATATTCACATAAAAAGTGTCATTTAAAATCAGCAATTTCAATAGAACTTTAGAAATATAAAGATATATGAGTATAATCATATATTTACTAATGGATCAAATTTCAATGTGAAATAATTCATCAGTGGATTGTCCGTTGCTTAAATAAATCAAACCAAACAATCACAAAGAAAATATATTTGAGGTTTTTGTCCTCTCCACTTCTAAGGTTCGCTTGCAAGTCAAAATCTAAAGTTTCTCTTGTAAGTGAATGATAATTTTCTTATGCTTGTTATGGTTTGGCGATCGTCGCATTTGTTTTGCGCGGGAAGTTCGAAAAGACAAAGGAGAATTGAACAAAGAGACTGGAAAGGGAAATAAGGACTTCCGGCTGAGGGACAAAGAGAAAGATTAAAATGCGTAGGTGTGTCGTCAATACAAAAGCGAGAGGGTTAAGCATTCAGCGGGCAGTGGGGACAGTCAGGAGAGAGACAGCCGACGAGAACGTGCGTGACCAGTACGGTCGTGCACCATCGCAGCCAGCGGTTAGTGAGGTTTGTCCACCCCTCTTTGCCTCACATCCCAACAGTAGTAGTAGTGCCCATTGTCAACGCTCGCCACTCACACCCACCACCAGGAGGGAAAGAAATAAACGCTCAAAGTGCTACTACATATGTCTACTTGGGATCTTTATACTCCACTACTAACACATACAACTCAGCAACAGGAAAAGGAAGATGCCAGTATATAACATATACGATCTAGTGCCGAACGAAGAAGGGCTATGCAACATACATCTGATTTGATACCAGTATGCAACAATGAAATAGCCCCTGATATTAAAAGTTTCTTTGTGTTATTATTTTTTTAAATTATATAAGAAGGTATAGGGATCGGCCCCTATATTTTTACGGAATGTGGAATTGACCAAATTAAAATAATTAAGTTTTCTTAAATAACTAGATTTACAATGGTATCTCATGAGTTTAGAATTAAGTAAACAAAAGAGAATCGAATGAATATTAGTTTAGAAATATTTTAGAAACAATAGAAACAATGGTTTAAATTCATCCGATAATTTACGTCACCAGAATTCCACATGTACCAAAATCATTCGATATTGCATCATTGCAAATCACCTGATATTTGAGGAATATTTTAGCTTAAGGAACACGTAGACAATGAATAATTAAAATGATAAAAAGGCCCATAGAGCTGGAAAAACTTCAGATAAGGAGACACAGAGATAGTGAGGAGCTTTTGCTCTTCCTGACTCAACAGAGTTGGAGAGGATGCTCCTAACTCGACAGTGGGAACGTCCGAAAACATTAAATACGACTCAACAGGTCCGTCTATCTTTTCGTCTCCTATTTCTCTCTCTCTCTCTTGATCAACAACAACAACTTTCAATCACAAGTTCCAATCACAGACAAACTACTAATATGTTGACACAAGCAATCACACTAATATAAACACCATGTCACAGTTGTCACACACAACTATGCACAGACACAATCAGACTGCAACACCACGGAAAGAACAATGAAACTATATTAATTGTATTTATGTATATAAAGTTTGTTTCCTTTATCAATGTCTTCTTCTTTTGTTACCTATGGAAACTACATTTTCCGTAGTCCTTATACATATAAATTGTAGGGACCCAAAACTCCAATCTTCAACTCCTCAACCACTCACTCACTTATATTGATTATGATAGATATAGTGGGTATTCAATAATTCACAATTACTCAATCCATTTGTTCAGAAATTAATTTAAGGTAACTCACTCTGGTTGGATCGTTGGGGAGCTGCACGTGTAGCGTGTCTTTAGTAAGAATAACCTAGCAAAGCCCATAACTTCCCAGATTATCCATATTAATAACTTTCAGCTATACAGCTGGTTCAAATTCAGAAAGGAGCTGTTTGCATTTCATATGGATAAACACTGTTAAATGATACCAAATATTCCTATCTAATCTTCTTATTATAATGGAGATTGTGGGTTTTGTCTGTCTGTAACCGAAAACTATATTACTATACAAGTCACAATCACAATTCCCTTTATTATTTACATCACATTCTCCTTGATTTATTTTTTATTTAAACCTCAATTATTAGTAAAATTGTTTTACGTCATTAAGACTGTTGACCATATCTACATAACAATAACATGCAATTGTATTTATATATACAACAAAATAGCGGTTCACAGTATGAATGGGAAGGCTAATTTGCATATTGATATTAAAAAATTTTATTTTAATAAATATATGCTTGATATTATTGATTTCTAATTGTTTGGTTTTATCTTATTGAATATGAGCAAAAATCTCGGGATAAATCTTAACAGAAATCCTTTAACATAAAGAAATAACTGTAATAACTGTAATTTTATTATTTACTTCCTATTTTAACTAAATTGTTAAATTAGGAAATTTACCAAGGAAAGACGGGAGTAATGGAAAATGGAGTTAGTTTCAAAGTTGTTCTATTTTCGATCATACCCCCTCTGTCCAATATTTTTTATCTGAATTCAGTTTCATTAGCCTTTCTAATTTAACATGATATTTATTACATTAAAACTTAAATAATTGTACCCGGAGGGTGCATATATTCGCTAGTAAAAATAATTTACAAATAAATCTAGTCAACATATAGATGAAACTATAGGATTTGTCAGGTTTACAGATGTCGTGTATTATGATGTGACCTAGGTACAACTAAAATAGGTCACGTGATCAGTTTGGGCCATATTTAAGAAAGAAATGTAAATATGTTTGAACTATTTTTAATCTCGCAAAAAAGAAATAACGGACATAAAGAGTTGCTACAAAGAGAAACAGTTAATTTAAAGATCACATTATCCGACTGAGAAAAATTTCTCACCGTTATCATGAAAAATAAGTAAAACAGTCAGTTTTTAATGACACGGTTAATTTTTTTGTTAATATTTTTTTAGCTGAATTCTGTATTCATGGTTCTTTTACTAAAAAAACTCTGGTATTGAAAATTATAAAAATCCTTTCGGTTCTAATATTCTCTATAAACTTTCAAACCGAAAGCATTTGTTGAGTTTTTAAAAAAAGATTATTTATCTGATGCTGAATCGATCGGGTTTCTATCCCGGCTGTAGGTAGCTCACAAAATGACTAGCCACACTGAAGAGACTTGATAAGTCAAAACGTGCCTGTGGATATAATATATATATATATTATATATATATATATATATATATATATATTCTTAAGATATGTGTTATTGAAATAACACGGAGTATTCTTTTTTCATTTTTTGTATGGATATTTTTTCCAGTCTTCTGTCTATCCTTTTTGAATCTGGATCGAGTTGATTCATGATATTTTGCATACTGATTTCCCGAGCGCTTTCGACTGTTGCTCCAGTCGTATTCATGGGTTTATGTAATTTGTTTTTTAGTTAATTTTGTAGTTTTGTTATCTATGCTTTTATCAAATTCAGAGAGTCTATTATTTTAAGAGCGGGGTTAGGTAAGTGTTAAATATATATAATATATATATATATATATATATATATATACTTAATGAATGTTTTTTTTTTCGCATTGATCTTCCATGTTGCCTGAACTTTGAAGACGGAATTATCTTGAGTGATAACCTTTCTTTTTTTTTTTTTGGTTCATCATTTATTGGTCTTCCTAGTGTCGTCTGAATATGTCAACGGAGGCATTGATAAGATTTCAAAGATGCTCCTCTCTGGTTGTCTTTGCTATATTAATTACTACAAATCGGATAATGTGTCACTTGGCCTACTAATGACGTCATAACTTTGGAATTAATCTCTATTGTTATTATCTGCATTCTTAATGCCAACACAGAGAAACGATGTTTTCTCTGTTGCTTTTACCACGGATTTTCATTATTATGTTTTCGCTTACTCAGAGTAGATCATATGAAACTAAAACCAAATACAGTATCACCATAAGTACAACTTTATGTTATGTTTCTACTAAACAATGCAACACATTTTAATACCTTTAGTGAAACAGCATAGAAAGCATAGGTAAGTACAACATTTGGAAGGTTTACATTAGTCTTGGTAGAGTGCGTGCTCATTATCTACTAATAATGGAGATTCGATATATGTTTGTGTGCAACCGAAACTACATCACAGGTTACGTCACATCATCCAAAATCGTCATAACGTAGAATAGATACACTCAAAAGTTCAGCAAACAATCTAAGACGTTCCTGATTGTTTTGTTTTTTAAACAAGTTTTAATAAATACATGCCCGGTTTCAAATATTTATATATAGTTTATTTTATTTAATCAGTAGTAATGATTCTACGAAAAAAAGCTTGCTAACCATTATACTACGTTAGGAGGCTTTTTTTTATTACCCAACCCATTCGCGCTGGATGTGACACAAGTTTAAAAACATGGATCATACAGCGAGGATCGAACTTGCTATTCAGTATGAATAGATCTATGAGACTAGATTGCTAACCATTATACCACAATATGAGGCTCTTTTTATTACCCAACCCGTTCACGATGGGTTCAATGTGATTCTGTTACATAATTCAAAGGTAGCTTATGAATTATGTAAGTAATGTACCTAGTATATTTTTGAATCAGAGTTCGTTAGATTCAAAATAACAGGAGTTGAATGAAAAAATACATTAACCGTTATGATTATGATTGATTTGTGGTGAAATTCTGCTTAACCCCTTCTGGAATTGCGCCAGTAGAGGTGTTAGCAGAAGTTTTTCATTTGGATTAGTTGTGGTCAGTTACTCGATGAGAGAGGATGTCCTCTCAAGCATCGCTTCTCACCGTGCGGCTTTGTGGGCTGAGGTTGTTTAATAAAGTTAAAAAAAAAAAAAAGTATTGTTGATTAATTAAAATAAGAACTGCACGACACCAACCCGAACAATAAAGAAGAAAGGATCAGCCCGAGAAAATCAGCCCTGAAGAATATGGCGGCCCAGTTTTTTATAGACAAGAAAAAAAGAACCCCTCATCATTTCTCATACTTTGTCTCTGTCTATCTATCTCTCAATTATATACCCGATATGTCCGAAGTGTATATACAGCTCAAGGTTGAAGTATGGATCATCCAGCGGGATCGAACTTGCTATTCAGTATGAACAGATCTATGAAACTAAATTTACTAACCATTACACGACGATGAGATACCAAGAACTACAATGGCTAATCTAACGTGATCGTTTGAAAGAAATAAAAGAAACGTTATGGTTCTTGTGATATCTTCTTCGAGCTAAATCTTCTGGTTTTAAAATTTTGATAATCTGTATGTTCGATAGACGACTTGAAAATTTATTTCTTAAAATAAGTTATAATCACCTCAAATTGAGCTCAAATGACTTGCCTCAAGAAAACCATAATTATATGACAATAAAAAAAAGACTTAATATGAACACAAGTCTTTAAATTGCTTTGCACGTTGGTTACTAATACATTCTCTATATGAATTTCTATATAAAAATTAAATATATAAAATGAGAAATTTACCGGCCATTGTTAACGAAAAAGAGGTTTCTATTGTTTTTTAATAAGTAGAGACTATTATAAGCTTCTTATCGTGTCTGTATCACAGACAACAACACAATTGTTTGTTTTTCTTTATATTACAATTATGATAAACCATCTGAAATAGAACTATCAAAATTTTTCGCGCATTGAAACACACATAACACGCACTCATACCAAACACACACTCATACCAAACACATACACACGAAAAGCACACAGGTACAACAAACATATACAGGTACGAAAAATAATCACCTACCACAGCTGCGTCTGGAGATCACACACACACCACACACACACACACACACAAATAAACTGACTAATAATCCCGGCCCCCCCCAAAAAAAATAAATAAAAGGATAGCCAAATCTGGCTGATACTAAGACATTGTTACACATAAAACACATAAACCACACACACACAATACCATACACATAGACACACGCAGATAATTTGTGTGGATGATATTACTAGGCATACAAGAGAATGGACAAATCCTTGCAACACAATAACAGCCCCAGAACTTAGCTTTCAGAAATATATTGACGAAGGGATGTTTATCCCGAAATATTAAGAATAAATCAAAGGCAAAAAAAATGTTCTTTGCACTCAAATTGTGATAGTATTCAAAATCAACCACCAAACCTATTCTATCCCCTTTCACTAGCACTAGACCAAGGAGTTTTTGCGTCTGAGGTGAAGCACCACACCTACAAATTAGGCACACGCACGCACATACATAATACACAAACACACACACACCACACACACACAACACACACACACATATATATTATATATATATATGAGGACACCCAAACATCAGCTCACCATATTTGAAGAATCTTTAAGTCATTCTGGATACTCGTAAATTCTTCCCTCCCTTCTAGTTCTCCTATGTTTCTCGTTTAGTCAATATATATATATATATATATATATATATATATATTATATATATATTTTATAATATATTTTTGAATCTTTAAATATAAAAGTTTTTCATAAGCAACTACCGAGGTTTCAGGTTATTTCACCATCGTCAGTCTGCTAAATCTTCTGGTGTTTATTTGAAGACATTTCTTGTTGTTACGTTTATGGACCGCAATTATGTCGGTTGATTGTGGACGCTCTTATGTATTCGATTATATTTTTGAATTTTTTAGATCCTGTATTCTATAAAAAAAAAAACTCATAAGGTTATCTCCTTTAACCCTTTGAAAATGTGTTTTTCATTGTGATTATTTTAATCAATTTCATATGTTAAACGATGTATGTTTTTTCAAATTTTTCTGATGTTAAAATCCTGTACATTTTCAATGTATTTTTTTTTGTTGGGGGGGGTAGATGGTGAGTTTCCCTTATTGAAAATCCATTCTTTTATTGAATAATATATCCGAAATCATATTTTAAAAGTCTGTTTAATTAAAAGTTTTCTGATGGTAAAGTCTTGTAAGAATCCGTAACTTCATCTTTCAAGGTGGGATTAGTTTTCGCTTATCCATGCATTTAGAAGAATTTTTTCTCATGCAGAAGTCCTAAATATCTCAGATTTTTTATTTAGACTTTTCTTATTATTGTTGTAATTATCCGAAATTAAATTTTTCAGTATCCTAAATGTTTCTGTCACTTATTATATTTTTAAATTTTTGAATTCCTGTATTCTATAAAAAAAACTCATACAGTTATCTCCCTTTAACCTTGAAAGTTTGTTCTTAATTGTGATTATATATATATTATATATATAGATATATATATATATATATATATATGGTGTTCGTATAAATTTGTCATATTTATATTTAGTTTTTTCTCCGTAGGTTGCAGTATTGACACACACTACGCATCAATGTAAAAGCTAGGAACCTCTTCGTTTATACATGTGATGACCGATAAATAGATGACTGGAACCCACTTGGATCATGTAAGAAAAAAATTGTATCATGATGGGATCTGCGCTGGCCAGAAAAATAAGGAGATTATGCTTGCTGTCCAATGCTCCCTGAACATTGTAAAAACAATCAGTCATGAACTGGAGAATTGCAATGAAGACTACGAGGCTATGGTTAGAATAACAACATACCAGATGATCTGATTGGGTCGTACAGCAGAATTCCTCGAAATCTACAGAAAAAAGTGTTGGAGAATCTCAGATGCCTACGTGGAGTTGCTAAACACTGTAGTCAAGCCCTGGATAACAAAGGTAGCCAATGTAGGCCATATGTGTGGCAACAGGATTCGGCCCCTGCCACGCTTCTAGCAAAAGTCAAAAATGGTTGTCGGCGAATTTTTACGACTACACCAGTCCCAATGTTTGGCCTCCGAACTCCCCAGATCTTAACCCTATGGATTATTATGTATCTGGCGATGTTGAGAAAGACACTAATCGCCCGTACCAGCTATACAAAAGCATAGTTAATCGAAATAATTAAGGTAGTTTTTGAGAATCATTCCCAGGGAACTGTAACATCAGCTTGCTCCGAGTTTCGGAGCAAGATTGAGGCTGTGATCGAGGCTAATGGCGGTTATTTGAAATGAAACCCATTGACAGTAGTGTAATTTCGTGCCTGTTGAATTTCTTTACAATACATTAAATTTTGTAGTTACCAAGCACCTTTACTGTATGTGTGTGGTGTGGTGTATATATATATATTATATATATATATTATATATATATATGAGTGCTTTTGTGAGTATGTCTGTTTTGTCTGTGTGTTCTGTCTCGGTTACATGTGTACGTGTAAGTGGGTTTGTTTGGGGCATAAGATGAGTTTAATTCTGTATTTTTCGTATCCTGTATTTCCTGCATTAGAGAATTTGCAATATATCGCATATAATATTCTTGCGATAATGTGTTTTTATACTGAGATGGCATTACATACATTCAGACGAAAGGCGTGCTTACCCTAACGTTTATCATCATAGGAAATGTGATCATCGTCCTGAATTAAATCCTGAACATGGCTTATTGCATTTCACTAGAATTCTCCGCTATGGGATAATAGTAGGACTGACTGGGTTCTATGGATTTGGTGAGGCGAACTCTATTAATTACCCATAGTTTGGCAAATGTCTTGGAGACGGAAAGCACTGAATTCAAACTAACTTTACTTCTCTTAAAAAATGGCCTTGTGTAATATCCTCTCTCGTGGCGAAAAGTTTAGTTACATATTATATATACATTATCAGAAAATAGAGTGATGAAACTCATATATGTTCGATGAAGAGAAAAATCGAAGACGAGATATTGACCGGCCTGATTACGGATAGGGTGCGTCGTTTTTGTTTTGCTTTTCTTTTTACTTTATATTTTTTTTTTGTCATTTGGGTTTTAAGCCTTTCAATTTGATACTAACGCTCCCACCAAATCACCATTTGATCATCTCTCTTCGCCCATCTCTCACTTACAACCACGACGGCGCACACACAACACGCACACACACACACACACACACACACACACACACACACACACACACATACATACCACAATAATGTACAGCATTACACAAATCACCAGAAGTACACATTTATCAACACAAACCACAAAACAGTACACACAAATACACACACACACACACACACTTACACACGCAATTTAATCCCCAAACACACAGAACCACAAACGTACGCACGTACACATAATTACAAACAAATCTAACATTTGACGAAAACAGCTTACGCACATGGAAATCAGAAAAACGGACACAAAACCAAAACACATAAAGCACAGATACAAACAGAAAAATTTACTCCAAACAGAGAGAATCGTAAATACACGAATCAACAAACAGCACACCCAAAAATCTCACTCGCATACACAGGCAAAAAACTAAACACACAATACTAAAACACACATTCAAAAAACAAACACAACACACACATATATATACAAAAAAAAACACACACTCACACGCATACCAAATGTAGTTAATTTGCTGTTAATTGCGGCCTAACACCAGGACAAAAAAATAGAGAGCTCTAAATTGAATTACCTAAAATGGTCTGCGAGAAGGACTTTAAGCAAGTTCTGAAGATTATTTCTTTCCATATCCTTTCTTATCATCCTCATCATCATCACCCTCCTCCTTTTCCTCCTCCTCAATCACCAATTCATCATCATTCATCATCATAAGTTTTTCACTAAAATCAATCCGAATTAATTAAGCTTAAAATCACCGTCCTACGCTGCGCTTCAATCTACTAAGAACAAACAAAAAAAAAACACATAAAATAACAAGTGAATTCGAATTATTATATAAGTTTTCTTGCGATAGAGTAAAATAGGAATAAATATTGCTATCAATTTTACTTTTACAGAAAATGTCATTAGAAGTTTACATTTTCTTTTATATAGAACCTCGAAATCAGAACGATTTTTTAAAAAAAAACACCCGGAATTACTTCCTCACGTCAATATCAGTTACCATATTAATTCCTCTAACTGATGCCTTTTTATAAGCCGCTCGCTGTTCATTGACAAGCCAAAAGCGTACATTTTCTTATAATTTCTTTTTCTTCACACACACACACACACACACACACACACAGCCGAGACAAAACATTACACTCGAACACCTACTAATATCATTTTATAAATTTTCACGGATCGCATGAGATGAAAGAATGAATTTGAGTATTTCTATCTAAAAAGATTAATATAAATATTAAAACGGCCAAATGTCAGTGGTTGGATGTTGTATGTTGTTTTTTAAAGTTAAAGCTTCGCGATTCTAACTTGTTTTAAAATTGAGTGGACATTGGATTTAGGTTCATTACTTTTTCCACCCCATACGTAAGCGTATTTTCTTCTTCTTCTTCTTCTTTTCTTCTTCTTCTTCTTCGTCTTCTTCTTCTCTTCTTTCTTCTTCTTCTTCTTCGGCTTCTTATTCTTCTTTGCAATTCTTCTTCTTCTTCTTCTTCTTCTTTCTTCTTCTTCTTCTTTGCAATCTTTCTTCTATAACAATTCTTCTTCTTGCCAATCTTCTCTTTTCTTTGCAATTCTTCTTCTTTCGATAAAGTTCGATAAGGTTGGAAAATATCATTATTATAACTTTACGAAATTTGATAGTTCGAATATAGGAAGAGAGTAACTGTATAGCTTATAGGATACTTGAAGAAAAACTTAAATAAAAATGCTAGTTGACCGCGTCACTAATTGGTACAGGGTTCGCAAGTGACCAACCTAGAAAAAGTTTGTATGTTATTTAGTTATTAATATCTATTACTTATATAGGTGATAGATATTATTAGTTAATGTTCAATATTCATACTAATACAAACGCCCGGTTTAAAGCGTTTATTTTTTAAACTGTTTTCTGTGTTAATTTAAGTTTCATACAATCAGTACATTCTTCAATTTAATTTTATTGTAATTTTACCTTTTATTTTGATTATATGATTATAAAATAATAAAAGACGACACGAAGAAGAGACAAAGTCTCTATTTCAAGTTTGTAAATATGAAGGTAACCACGAGTGTTGGCAGACAGGTAAGGAGTTAATAATAAAACAAACAACATAGAATTCGAATAAAAGACATTGATATACATAAAACAATAGGCTTGCAAACTTTTAGTTTTGTCTGCACAAATGTTTATTATTTGTAAAAACTTAGCCTGAAATCCTGTATTATCAGAGCCCTTAAGCTACAGCCTTCTGATATTTCGGATATGATAGACGTTTCTATTTTGACTTTCGACTCCGATGCTGGTTGTTGAGGAAGAGGTTGGACGACCCTTTATCTCTCTCTTTTT
>CM042144.1:19940166-19942666 GCA_023376005.1 Doryteuthis pealeii
TTTCGTTATTCTCTTTTTTCCACATACTGTCGGATTGACTTTCATTCTTTAATTTTACATTTACCAGGTTGACGTTGTGGGGGTTTTAAAGTCTACATTTGGGACTTAAAACTCAACGTCACCTGACGAAATGTTTGCGGTGTAAGCATACATGAAACTCAATGGTTCGTGACTGTGGACCGTATTTTGTCTTAAGTATAATAAAGAATTTATATATATAATATATATATATATATATATATATATAAGAAAATGTTTAAAATATTAGCGTAGTAAACATTGTAACTTTATTGCTCACTGTGAAATATAACTGTCGATCTTAATGTAATGTTTGTTTTTTTGTTGTAATCTATTCACCTAGAGGGGTAGATTAAATGTTCGGGTTATTACTTGCTAATTAAATTGATATATAAAATAGCAGTTGAAAGGAAGTTTTCTCCAGCGTTAATTAGATGACTGCTTGGACCCTAACAATGCCAAATACATTGTTGCTAATGATATATTGATTAAAGTCTCCTTAATATTAATTATTCACTCTTCTATTGTAGTTACTAATTGATTTTTCATCATTTCTAAGCTGAAAAAAATAATTCAGATTAGGTGGTTGTACCTAATGTACTTTTAATCTATGCTAGACTGTAGATATGCTATGACAAAAAAGCTACAGATTTCAATTACAATTAAATGAAGTAAAACAGGGTGAAATTGTTAGGGATAATAATATAGGAATTAAAGTTTAATAGTTGCTGAGAAAATGTATAGAAGAGAAATTAAGTAAGGCATGAATTATGAAAAGTTAGTTATGTAAAACGGAAATAAGAAAAAGGGACACAGGAAGTTGAGAAGGAATAAAGAATAATTAACGGGGGCATTAAGAATTCATGCAAAAAGGGATAGGAAGGTAAAAGTGAAAACAAGTGGAGAGTGAGGTAGAAAGAAATAAAGAAGAAAAGAAGAAACAAGAACAAAGAAACAAAGAAAAGGAAGAAGAACATTCAGAAAAACGAAGGAAAGAAAGAAAGAAAACAGACTGAAAGAAAGAAAAAAAGAAAAAGAATAAAGAAAGAAAGGAAAGAAAAAAATCAGAAAAAAGAAAGAAAAGAAATTCGGAAATAAAGAAGAAAAAAAAAAAGAAAGAAGAAAGAAAGACATTAAGAAGAACGAAGGAACGAAAGAAAGCAAACAGACTGAAAGAAGAAAGAAGAAAGAATGAAGAAAAGAAAAACATTTTAGAAGAAAGAGAGAAAAGAAAAAAATAAGAAGAAAATAAGAAGAAAGAGAGAAGAGAAATTAAGAAGAAGAAAGAAAGAAAGAAGAAAGAAAGAAAGAAAGATATGAGGAAGTAAAGAGCAAAAGAGAGGCGGACAAAAAACAGATACAAATGGGAAAGATGATTGATTTGGTTTGTTAGAATTTACTGCATGTCAACCCTTGTTGGGTTATTTTATGTCGAAGACATTTAGTTTATTCATACTTTGTGGGTAATAAACAAATTTAACTCAATTTTTTAAACACATTTTTAAGCTATTTTTTCTATTTAACCCAGAGATGGGACCCTAACTATTATTCCACTACGAGACAGAGTGGACCAGGGAGAATTTTTTGAGGAAGAGCTATTCCACATCACAGAGCTCCAAAATTGGAACTTCGCCATTAGATACAGATTGCGTTATATACTGAATACTAGACACTCAACTACCGCCCTCTAGTACATCTATGATAAAAGGCTTGGGGCTTTCCATAAGGACGAAAGTTAATAGGGAGTGGTTTAATATTCATAAATACGAGAAAGAAAGAAAGAAAGAAAGAAAGGAGGGAGAAAAAAGGATGGAAGGGAGGAAGGAAGAAAAAAGAGGAAGTAAGTATCAATAGAGAGTTTTAAAATAAAAAGTGATGAATAATAGGAAAGATAGTGAGAAGTGGTTTGAGCCTCATAGACATGAAACGATGGGGAAAAAAGAAAGAAAAACACGTGAAAAAAACAGGAAAAGGAGGCAGGAAAAATCCGTGATAAAATGGAACAGATTGTGGCGAGTGGTTCACTATAAGAAATAAGTAGATAAAATGAAAGAAAGAGAGCACAAAAGAAAGAAAGAAAGAAAGAAAGAAAGACAAATATGAAGAATTAATTAGCAAAAGAGAAGATAGTATAAGGTGGATAGTGACTATATCTACAAACTTGAAAATATGTAGACCGGTACGAGCATACCATTATGACTCTAACTCCAGTGACCCCTTAATTACTTCCAATTTCAAAGCCCTTTCTAGAGAGCTCAATCTTGCTCAACTATTTTACTCATAGCTGAGATGGATTCATGCCTTTCCCAAGATGATTAATGCAAAGTGAAATAAAGACAGTTTCATCTAGATTTGAACTCATTTTTTAAAATTCCATTTCCTTGGATACTGGTTATGCACTATTAGAGCCTCCATGTTGTAATTACAAGATAATCCCATATGGATGCAATTATTATTTGGGAGGTGGGGTGGGCCAATTATC
>CM042144.1:19947666-19965166 GCA_023376005.1 Doryteuthis pealeii
AGATCCGGCCAACGCCGGGGTCCAGTGGCTTCGGCCCTGGATCTTTACAAGTTAATAGCGTCGATCCCAGGGGGCCATCCCCCCAGGCAACACCTGCCCCCTCGATTTAAAGGGGCAGGGCTGGGTTTATTGCCCAGTGCCTGAGGCGCCCCCTTGAGGGGGAATGCCGACGGGATCGACGCAATTTTTCACCTGCCACTCCATGAGCTTCGGCTTGTGGGTGGTCCCACGTTAATAGGGACTTTGTGCCTGACCCGTACAAGTGGGGTACGCGGTAAATACTATGTAGATAAGGCCACAGAATTAATAATGCAAGATTTTTATTTTGATCGTTGATGTTTAAATAAAAATAAAATCCTGTATAACGTGACGTAAATAGCTAAGGGAATTGTGTTTAGTTTCTGTTACACACACTCTCAATTATAAAAGTAAAGTTGTCAGGGCGGCCTAAAGTCGGTATCAGCCAGCCAGCGTGGGAGTCTATCCCCTTTTCAATAGCGCTATACTAAGAAGATTGTTTTGGCGTCTGAGGTGGAGCGCCACACCTACCATCCGCTCCTTACTTTACCGCACAAATCCCTGTGCTACTCATGCGCTGAATTGGCGAGGACCGGTATCGAACTAGGAACCTTGTGGTTTCTAGCCGAACGCTCTACCGACTGAGCTAACCGGGTCTTATAATAAGATATAACACTTTCATCTCCATCAAGAACTCTTTCTGTTTATTTAGCTATTAGAATTTGCAGTTTCCACTAATTTGTTTAGCTATACGTTTAATACAACTACACAGGTACCTCAATATATATAATACCTATGTTTATGTACATGTATATATACACATTCGTACATATCTACATATACATACATATACCATCCGCCTATGAACATACGCATATAGACATAGTCACATACCCCAACGATTTAAAGGGACAGGACTGGGTTTATTGTCCAGTGCCTGAGGCGCCCACCTTAAGAGGGAATGCCGACGGTATCCACGCATTTTTTGCACCCGCCACTCATGAGCTTCGGTTGGTGGGTGGTCCCACATTAATAGGGCCTTGTGCCTAACCCGTACACGTGGGGTACGTGGTAAATACAGACTCCGCATGAGTAAGATGCAGCACAAGGTCAATTTTCTAAAGCAGAGTTTTAACAGGTTTAAATTCAGAGTTTCCTTCACCTAGACTGATTACCTAGCCATGGTTAAAGAGTCCTGTCTTCCATGCTTTTCACACATAGCTGGAGGAAGAATTGGATTCATACCTTTCCCAGCTGTATTAGTGCAATGGGAAATGCAAACTGCTTCGCCCAGGAATTGAACTCGGGTCGACGAGTCCATTTCCTACGACTCTAGGCATTAGACCACGCGCCTCTATATATGCAACTATTGACTGAAAGATTATACGTACAACTCGCGATTTATGTAGCATTCCTCTTTTAATCAAAGAAAAAGTGCCGGACAAAGCTGCAGTTATTAGATAAATATAAATAGCTAAACAAACATAAATTCAGGCTTTGGATTATATCGGAAAATTATATTTGCAAAAATAAAACAAAAAAAAAAAAACCCACGAAAAACAATCTTAATCAGGTCTATGTAACTTAAACTGACACCAGTCGACGTGATAGTTGTCTTAACGGATTTTCTATCGATAAATAGACACGACAGAGATTAAATGGAGACACATGGCGTAAGTGTTACCGTCTTAGGAAATGGACACGGCGATCAGATATCAAATTCTGGACGAGGCTGTTTGCGTTTCTCTTCAGGCCTATACAATTGGAGAAGACATGAAGTCAGCTTTTTCCACCCCCAGTTATGGGTAACTAGCAGGGCATACTGCGATATTTAGAATTGGTACGACAACTGGTGTTGGAGAAATCTGAATTTAAACAAGCACTACTCTGCTGAAAGAAAAGGACGATGGTCTTGGTTTGAATAACTTTTGAATAAATGTTTTGTTAGTATAGATATATATAGAAGAAATACCGAGGAAAATAATAACAAATAGAATTTATTATCTGAGAAAACCTAACAGAAATAAGACAAAACAGGATGGAAGCATGTGAAGAATATATACGTATAGAATAAATATCCTATAGGATAAATTTAAATAGATATTCTTGAACTACTGAATAGAGAATAAAAATCGTCAATTACTGGTTTAGAAAGTCCTTCATCTAACAGATAGACAGAATGCTTGTGGGGTGAAAGCCTTTCTAATGTACAGGAGACACAACTGGTGTGTCACCTCTGACGACCTGAGAGAAAAGAGGATTTGGTTTTGGACATTGCTACGTTCTATGCTACCAGTCGCAAGGTCACTGAGTTGTCTAGCGGAAAACCATGGCAAGTAAGGGAATAATCCCAACACAGTGATCAAATACTGCTTTGTCATCTAAACTTTAGCACTCAAGAATGTAGCATTAATGAGCTTTCTTAACAGGGCAATGGAAATGATTTAAATGAACTTAAGCCTGTTAGTATAGCACTCGGAATGTAGTGGTAACGTCGCTCCTAGACACTTCATTGTAAATGTTTTAAATGATCTTTAGCTTGATAGTATAGCACTCGTAATGTAGTGGTAACTTGATTCCTTGACACTTCATTGTAAATATTTTAAATGACATTTAGCTTGATAGTATAGCACTCGGTATGTAGTGGTAACGTGTTTCCTTGTCACGTTATTTGAAAATATTTAAATGACCATTAGCTTGATAGTATAGCACTCGGAATGTAGTGGTAACGTCGCTCCTAGACACTTCATTGTAAATGTCTTAAATGATCTTTAGCCTGATAGTATAGCACTCGGAATGTAGTGGTAACTTGATTCATTGAAACTTCATTGTAAATATTTTAAATGACCTTTAGCTTGATAGTATAGCACTCGGTATGTAGTGGTAACTTGATTTCTTGAAACTTCATTGTAAATGTCTTAAATGACCTTTAGCTTGATAGTATAGCACTCGGAATGTAGTGGTAACGTGGCTCCTTGACACGTCATTGTAAATGTTTTAAATGATCTTTAGCCTGATAGTATAGCTCTCGGAATGTAGGATTAATGAGCTTCCTTAAGATATATTTTTTTTAACTACGTATCAAGTACACGCCAATTTTTTTTCTTCAGTTTAATACCATTATTCTTTAGAAATTAATCAGTGAATCGATATTTAAAAGAAATAATACGACTTATATTATATTTGGTAACAAGATGATTGGTTTAAATTTATTCATTCATTTAAACAACAAGAAAAAAATCAACAAGGTTTCAGCTGCATTTGTCAGTTGTGACAAAATGTCCCTAACGATTTATTTGGATTAGTTATCGTTTTTTATTCTTTCTTTTTGTATAGGTGAACATTCACACATTATCGTTAGAAGTGAATGTTTATGCGAATTGAAATCTCACACGCCATCACGTCTGATCTTTTAAAGCCTACACGTTTATTAATTTGTATTATTTTTTTTTTCGTTTTTCTCAATGGTCAAGGAAAAAATAGTAATTAAAAAAAAAGAAGGAAATGTGTTTGCTTAAAAAAAATCTCGATTCTTGTAGTCATGGAGGAATCACGGATTTACATTGCTGAGGAAACAATAAAATTAGGTACCTTTTATCGTGGCTTTCAGGTAATCAATTGATTTACTGTTTCTCTCCCCACCAAAGTTAACGATCAATGAAATCTGGGATGAAACGCTACTTGTTTTTTGCACATTTTTGACAAATGGCACCGCCCACATTTTTCTCTGTCACAGAAGAGACGGTAAAAAAGGAGAGCTGATTCTTGGGAAAACAATCTCCATTGATTGACACAAAGAGGAGCCATGATTCTGCTTACATACTTTACTGTGAAGTTATTCCCATAAGCTGGGCTAAGTCTGAACAAGTACAATGTATTGCTAATCGACACTCTACAGTAGGCGCTCTTAAGTATTGATTAATCTTTGTCTAGTAATGATGTGGAATAGAACTTTTCCTCAACATTGAGCGTAATACACTATTTTAGCGACGTGATTAAATTTATTATAAACGTCATACTATAGACATCTTTATTAAATGAACTGAGGCAAGTAGGGGTACACACCTGTGAGACACCACATGAAAATTGTAAGTAAAGTCGTCGGGGCGGCGTAAAGTCGGTATCAGCCAGTCAGCGAGGGAGTCTATCCCCCTTTCAATAGCACTAGACCAAGGAGATTGTTTTAGCATCTGAAGTGGAGCACCACACCTACCATCAGCTCCTTACTTTACCGCACATATCCGTGTACTACGCATACGCTGAGTTGTCGAGGACAGGTATCGAACTAGGAACCTTGTGGTTTCTAGCCGAACGCTCTACCGACTGAGCTAAACCGGCCCTATCTGTACATAACATGCAATTCAGCGCAAGAAAAGGTGGTCTTTTTTATTATAGAAAACAATCTTATAGCTTACATGCGTTGATATAATGCGCTAGATTCCACTTTTCTTAGTCTATCCCCCATTTTAACGAGACTTATACTACATCCTGACAACACAAATAAAACACAAAACAACTTTGTCCAAACTATATTTCGACTTGGTATGTAACGAAGCGTTGTCAAATTTATATAAGACAACTGAGACTACAGTCTGTTTTCATGCAGAAAGAAGGTAAATGGGAGGGGCAGAATAGGAGGGGAGGGCGGATGCCTGGTAAGGTATGGGGAAAAGGAAGAGAAAGGAGGGAAGGGCGGATGCGTGGTAAGATGTGAGGAAAAAGGAAGAAAAAAGAAGGTAACTTTATTTGTCAACATAGCATTGTATTTTTGTGGGTTCATATCGGTGCCTTCATAGAAATTGATAGTCAGTCGTATGTGGCGTCTAGGTGTCTTTTTTCTTCCATTATGAGATTTTACAAACCCGGCCTGCTGGGCGGTCAGGAGTTTTAGTTTGAAAGTGAAATGAATTGCGCGACTGCGCCTGCTGTATGAACTAACGTACAACGCTGTCTAAATCTCATGTTTTAGCCATTTCGCCACAGAGACTCTTCTCCCCTGGCTTTTGAGTAGCGGAATAAAAACAGAATGATTCAAAAAGCATATATGTACAAATTGATAGTGCGCATTGTTATGCTGGATATATTTATTCAGGTGCAAAAAACGTTATTTAGCAAAATACGAGGGTGAGTCAAAAAGTAATGCCATTTAGGTTAGATCATGTATAATTACCAACACAGGAATATGTATCATACAGCAAAATGAAGCTGGTCCTCTCTGGACCACATCCATACTTTTGCACATAGTCACCGTTTCTCTCAATAGCAATGTTCCAACTTTGAATAAGAACATGTATCACTGCCACGTAAAATTCAGTTGACTGTTCTTTGAGGCAATTCTTCACAACATATTTCACTTCCTCACCACTGGAATCATGTTTACCCCTTAAACACACTTTCATAGCAACTAAGAGATGATAGTTCGAAGGCGCTAAATTTGTTGAGTACGGAGTATGCGGTAAAGTTGTCCACCCGAATGAGGCAATTTTCTCCCTTGTCCCGATGTTTGTGTGTGGTCGAGCATTGTCATGCAGAAGGTGGACATTGTCAATTGACAAGTTGGGTCTTACTCGTCTGATTCTTACCCTGAGCCTCGACAGGGTTTCAGTGTAGGCCCTAGTTTTATTTAAAAACATGACTTCTATGACGGAGAACGAAAAAGAGCAAGACATTGTCTTGCCTGCCGGGATCGAGCCCGCGTCCTCCTGCATGCGAAGGCAGACGCGATTTAGACACTGGACGGACGCGAAGTGCCAGGATGTTTTGGTAAATACGTACATAAATAACATGTGAGTCAAACGCTGGGCAGTCAGGAATTGCAGTAGCAGGTTGACTGACGCGAACGACCGAGTAAAGAAATGTGATTTTGAACTGCTAAAAATTATTTCGACTACGGTGACGGATTTTGCAGCTGCTAAACGAAAACGAAAAGCGTGTTGACCAGGGAAAGGTTTGGCTTGCTGGAAGACTGTGGACTCGCTTGTTTTTGCCCCCCCCCTCTCGGCGGGAGCTTGTTGATACGAACATCTATTTCCTCCCATATATTCTCCCCCCCCCCTTCCATAACTTCACAGAAAATAAAGAAAATAGTATTACTTCTTGACTCAGTCTTGTAGTTTTGTAGGTCACTAGAATAGTGTATTTGATCATTTATCCTTGCCGGAAGCTAAAGCTATAAAGTTTTTGAATGTCATCCTTGGCTAGTTGAAAAGGGCTTAAAGTAAGTAAGTCCTGAGTTTCCACAAGTGAATAAGTCATATCCTGCGTAGTATTAGGACAGGTATAATTACCAACACAGGAATATGTATCATACAACAAAATGAAGCTGGTCCTCTCTGGACCATATACATACTTTTCCACATAGTCACCGTTTCTCTCAATAGCAATGTTCCACCTTTGAATAAGAACATGTATCATTGCTACCTAAAATTCAGTTGACTGTTCTTTGAGGCACTTCTTCACAACAGATTTAACTTTTTCACCACTGGAATGTTTACCCCTTAAACCCTCTTTCATAGCACCTAAGAGATGACAGTCCGAAGGCGCTAAATCTGTTGAGTACGGAGGATGCGGTAAAGTTGTCCACCCGAATGAGGCAATTTTATCCCTTGTCCTGATGCTTGTGTGGTCGAGCATTGTCATGCAGAGGGTGGACATTGTCAATTGGCAAGTTGGGTGTTACTCGTCTGATTCTTGCTCTGAGCCTCGACAGGGTTTCAGTGTAGGCCCTAGTTTTATTTTTAAAAAGACTTCACAGGAAATTTAAAAAAAATAGTATCACTTCTTGACTCAGTCTTGTAGTCTTGTAGGTCACTAGAATAGAGTAATTGATCATTTATCCTTGCCGGAAGCTAATATACTTGTGCCAAACCTATAAAGTTTTTGAATGCCATCATTGACCAGTTGAAAAGGGCTTAAAGTAAATAAGTCCTGAGTTGTGGAATCCTTTGGTAAGTGAATAAGTCCTATCCTGCGTAGTGTTAAATGTCCAGTGATTTAATCACTATGTCCGTCGTCCACGAAGGCTCAAAGTAATTATGGCCAGTATGGCCAGTATGCTCAGTTTAAGCATTGTCTCAGCAGCAGAGTACTGCCAGTGATTGGCCAAGAGAGATTATATGGTTATCGCCGAGTCTATAAATAAAAGTGGGCTTTTAACACACGCCTTATATACCAAAAATCTCACCACCCCCTATTTTGGCACATAAGGTGGGCTGTTCCACTCAGAAATATTAAATCATTCATAATAATATTATTTTTGTTTTATCACTTCTAATCCTATTTTTATTAATCCTATTTTTATTAATATTCTTCTTATTGTTATTATTTTGTTATTCATAATCTAATCCTTAACCTTATCATCACTGCCAATATTATTGTTAATATTAGTATTGTCCCCTTTTCTTTAATTCTTTTTTTTTTGTTGTTAATTTAGAAAAATACAATACAATGCAATACAAGTTAGTGAGTTAGTATTTGGTTGGACAAGTTTAATGTCATTTCCAAGACATCCATTTTTTTGGGGGGGTCTTACCTCTCTGCATGGAATACAGTCGGCCTATTCTACGGGCCCAAGCCGACAGGGCGAAATCATAAGCTTAATTTTGGCTAAGTTTAGTAAATAACACTAAGTCAACCACTGATTGACGTTAATTCAACAGGAAAATTAAATGCAAAACTCTTCTCATAAGAAATGTGTGCTGTGTTGAAATTTCTAGATTAGCAACGCAACGGCGCCCATTGTCATTAATTACAAAAGATTAACCTAATTAATCTCTTCATTTGTGAGACTGATAAGATGCAATACGACATTTTACAGCCAGGCCTTTACAATTTAGAGAGCAGGCGTATCGGCCATCATTTACTCTATGGCTGACAGAACTTAGATGAGCAAATATGTGCAGACAGTGACATTTCAAAGTAAGAAGAAAGGCTAATTTCGTAATAGGTCTGTTATACTTCTTCAACAGATTCCAAACAAATAGTCATGATATAATGCAAATGTTCATGGAGGCGCGTGGTCTAATGGTTAGAGTCGTAGGAAATGGATTCGTCAACGCGAGTTCAATTCCTGGACGAAGCTGTTGGAATTTCACATGGCGCTAATACCCTTGGGAAAGGTATGAATCCAATTCTCCTTCCAGCTATGGATAAATAGCAGGACAGACAGGACTCTTTAACCATGGCTGGGTAATCAGTCTAGGAGAAGGAAAACTCTGAATTCAAACCTGTTAAACTCCGCTTAAGAAATTAACCTTGTGGCGCATCCTGCTCGAGCGGAGGGGTTGGTAAATATATATAGTGCAAATGTTCCGTGCTCTTGCGGGAATAAGACTGCAGCCACATAATGTCTGTGATGGTGCCGCAATCTTTTGTGTGTGTGTGTGTGTGTGTGTGTGTGTTTGGCGTAGTTGCTAGCCCCAAACACCCTGGTTTTCAGCAACTTAATTTGTAATGAATGTAATTCGTTTTTTTTCTTTCTTCTGGTTGATGGCTTGCCTTAACAAGGCTAAATAGCCGTGTTTCTCTAGTATTGTAGTGCAGATGAGTCACAGTCTTCTCCTGTGTCAAAAGGCACCAAATGCTAATCACGTTACTTTAGGAGATGACTTAGTTCCGTGACTACCATTTGTGTCTCCGATTAGTTGCTCTGTCGATGCTTTCTGCGCACACGTCGTGTTTTTTGTCGAATTCAGAAACCTTATCGTCGAACTCGGGAACATTCTTGTCGAACTGGGAAGCATATATGTCGTCCAGTTGGGTAAATTGCGCATCGGATATAAGGGTTGAGTTAATACATTTACAAGAGACATAAATCTGTAGATTACAGGTTCAATTCTGAAAACATGAGAAAACAACATATAATACTTTACATATAGCTTAACACTTGTACCTGTTCATGTTTAACGGAATGAGAACAATGTACCCCAATGAATTGAACAAAGGGTTTGCTTCGAAATTCCGTGAAGGCTCCCGATTACGGCATGAACATTCCTGTCTTTCACAAGAAGGTTCCCGCAATCGACAAGAAGTTTCCCGAATTCAATGAGAAACACTTGAAGAAGCCCGGAGTGCTCATCGGCTGAACATTGTTTATAAACAATAAATATAAGGAAAATAGTCCTAAAAATCTAAATAATAAAAATGATCAAGCCTCATTAAAAAAAATTCAGACAAATTGATCTTGTGTTGCATCCTGCTCGTTGCGGGGGGGATGTGTTATTACCGACTTGGCAGCGCCCATCTTCTCTAAAAAAAGTTGCGTGCTAAAGGAGCCTAATTTACCCCCTAATATCTACAATGGATACAATCAGGCTATTAATATATACGTATATTTACCAACCCCTCCGCACGAGCAGGATGTGACACAAGGTCAATTTCTTAAGCGGAGTTTAACAGTTTTGAATTCAGAGTTTTCCTTCTCCTAGATAGGTTACCTAGCCAAGGTTAAGAACCCAGTCTGCCCTACTATTTACTCATATCTGGAGGAAGATTAGTTGGATTCATTCCTTTCCTAACGGTATTAGCGCAATGTGAAATGCAAACAGCTTCGTCCGAGATTTGAACTCGGGTCGATAAGTCCATTTTCTACGGCTGAAACCATTACCCTACGCGCCTCCATAATTATGTTAATCAATATACACTTTCAGGATATTATATACATCGCTTCATAGTCCAGTTTCGGAAGGAGAGTAATGGACCTTAAGATACCCCACTAATATTTACAATGGATACAATCACATCATTAATCAATATACACATGCATGATATTATATATATCGATTCAGAGTTCTGTTTCAGAACGCGAGTAACGTCTTGTTTCAGAACGTGAGTAAAGTCCTGTTTCAGAAAGTGAGTAACTTCCTGTTTCAGAAGGCAAGTAACGTCTTGTTTCAGAAGGCAAATAACGTCTTGTTTCAGAAAGTGAGTAACGTCCTGTTTCAGAAAGCGAGCAACGTCCTATTTCAGAAAGCGAGTAACGTCCTGTTTCAGAAAGAAGCGAGCAACGTCCTGTTTCAGAAAGCGAGTAACGTCCTGTTTCAGAAAGCGAGCAACGTACTGTTTTAGAAAGTGAGTAACGTCCTGTTTCAGAAGGCAAATAACGCCCTGTTTCAGAAAGCGAGTAACGTCCTGTTTTCAGAAAGCGAGCAGAAAGCGAGTAACGTCCTGTTTCAGAAAGCGAGCAACGTACTGTTTCTGTTTCAGAAGGGAAATACGTACTGTTTCAGAAAGCGAGTAACGTCCTGTTTCAGAAAGCGAGCAACGTACTGTTTCAGAAAGCGAGTAACGTCCTGTTTCAGAAGCGAGTAACGTCTGTTTCAGAAAGCGAGTAACGTCCGTCCTGTTTCAGAAAGCAAACGTACTGTTTCAGAAAGCGAGTAACGCCTGTTTCAGAAAGCGAGTAACGTCCGTTTCAGAAGGGAGTAACGCACTGTTTCAGAAAGCGAGCAACGTACTGTTTCAGAAAGCGAGTAACGTCCTGTTTCAGAAAGCGAGCAACGTCCTGTTTCAGAAAGCGAGTAACGTCCTGTTTCAGAAAGCGAGCAACGTACTGTTTTAGAAAGTGAGTAAGTTTCAGAAGCGAGTAACGTCCTGTTTCAGAAAGCGAGCAACGTCCTGTTTCAGAAAGCGAGTAACGTCCTGTTTCAGAAAGCGAGCAACGTACTGTTTCAGAAAGCAAGTAACGCCCTGTTTCAGAAGGGAAATAACGTACTGTTTCAGAAAGCGAGTAACGCATTGTTTCAGAAAGCGAGCAACGTACTGTTTCAGAAAGCGAGTAACGTCCTGTTTCAGCAAGCGAGCAACGTCCTGTTTCAGAAAGCGAGCAACGTCCTGTTTCAGAAAGACGAGCACGTACTGTTTCAGAAGCGAGTAACGCCTGTTTCAGAAAGCGAGTAACGTCCCGTTTCAGAAAGTAACGCACTGTTTCAGAAAGCGGTAACGTCTGTTCAGAAAGCGAGCAACGTACTGTTTCAGAAGGCAAATAACGTTCTGTTTCAGAAAGCGAGCAACGCCCAGTTTCAGAAAGCGAGTAACGTCTTGTTTCAGAAGGCAAGTAACGTCCTATTTCAGAAAGCAAGTAGCGTCCTGTTTCAGAAAGCGAGCAATGTCCTGTTTCAAAAAGCGTGTAACGTAATACTTTTTTCACTTCGGT
The DNA here is from genome assembly GCA_023376005.1 of Doryteuthis pealeii. NCBI lineage: Eukaryota > Metazoa > Mollusca > Cephalopoda > Myopsida > Loliginidae > Doryteuthis > Doryteuthis pealeii. The sequence continues at coordinate 19,958,837 of CM042144.1, forward strand.
GTCAGCGCCTTGTGATAAATCTTCAATGTTTTTTTTTCGAATCTGTTTGAACAAGCGGTTAATGTAAACGAGCTCCGTAGTTATGGACATTGCTTGAGGTGAAAACAAGTATGGTCGCCATGTTTTAAGCTAGTTTTGATGACAATATTCATTTAATTAAGAATCTCTATGAGGCGTGTACACAAGTGTAAACAGTCCGCTTGCCGCAGTGCGCGGAAACTAGACCCGGTTCCACATCCACTTTTTTGCGGTGTTGAGAATAATAATAATAATTTTCCAATCTTGAAAGATTTGCTTTTCATTTTCTTAAGCGACCGTGAGCCTATTGAACTTAGGCTCTCCTCTAACAAGATAATGTGCCGTTAAAATCTCCCCTCACCAGAGGCATTTTAATTAATTCAACAGTTGAGATATATACACGTGTTAGAAAGAAATGTATGCACATATTCTTTGATAATAACAGTATCTGAAATTTAATTAAAACATTTATTTATAATGGAGCATAAATATATATTCCAATACTGAAGAGAAACAAAAGAAGAAGCCCTATCGAATTTGCATAGAATACACCGACTGTATTTTCTCTAGAGAGGTGAGACTCGCACAAAAGAGGGATAATTGTTATATCACTAAATTGCAGCAGGTGGAGAGGTTTCAGTTCTAGCTGAGGAGAGTATATATATTTACCAACTCCTCCGCACGAGCAGGATACGACACAAGGTCAATTTCTTAAGCGGAGTTGAACAGGTTTGATTTCAAAGTTTTCCTTCTTCTAGACTGGTTACCTAGCCATGGTTAAAGAGTCCAGTCTGCCCTGCTATTTACCCATAACTGGAGCGAGAGTAGGATTCATACCTTTCCCAAGGGTATTAGCGCTAAGTGAAATGCAATTACCGCGTCCAGGATTTGAACTCGGGGCAACGAGTCCATTTCTCATGACTTTAACAATTACACCACGCGCTTCCTACTGAGGAGAGTATAGGGTCACCCATTCATTGCTATTAGTCCCAGTTTCATTTGTATTATATACGAATACTTGATACCGTATCATCTTAAATATAGTTACTTCTGCACCCGTTAGTAAAGCTCCATTTCTCGAGCTCTAGGGTGTTTGGAGTACCTCTTCATTGCCCTTTCTCTTAGGTCTCCTCTGATATCTGTTAAGTATCTGGTTGGCATTCTAGGTTCCAGATGTAATAAGTAAGTAAGCAAGCCAATAAGAATCCGGTGTTAAAGTATTCCTTGTAAGTCCTTCGTCCAAGAGAATCCAAATGTCAATGAAATAAGCTCAGAATGTTGTCTCTATTAATACAGCAGAAGCAGCAGCAGCAGTGCCAGTGATTGGACAATAGAAATGCCTTCGGTGGTCACGTGGTAGTCAATGAGTCTATATTTAGGAGTGACCATTTGCCCCATGCCTTATATCTAAATAACTCAACATATTAATACCTGTTAGGTTACTATCTATAGTTCAAATACATCTGTTTAAAAATTCATATTATGTAAGAATACCTGATATACTGTTACTCTATGTAAACAAATGTTTACAGATAAAACTTGCAATTCGAAAATAAATACAATGAAACATTAGGAAAATGTAAATATAAAGGAAAATGGTTCGCATTTCCCTAATCTCTATGAATAAAATAACTCTTTATGGGTTGTCATGCCGTTAAAATCAATCAATACAGTTCAACGCACTATTTACTATATAGAAATGATATTTTCTGAAAAAAAAATTTAATTCTCTATTGAGTTGGTTTCTTGTTCCCTCCTCGATTCTACTCCTCATTTCAATTACTATTAAACATTTCCAAATAAATCAAATGTCAGCATTAAATACCCCATATATGATTTCATATACTATTAAACAAATTATCTAAGCCAAACAAAACAACTATTTATTAGAAGGTATAATGACTTACAAATGATTATTAGTATCAGTTATTTAAGACCATATAATTTCTAATAAATTATTGTTAGATAGGAATACGCGAAACCATATAATTGCGTGCATACAAATGAATATTATTAAAATAGAATAGTCATATTAAGAAATATAATTGTGTATGAATTATTAATATTAGAATGGAATACTTGATATCATATAATTAGAAAAACAAGTCATTATTATATTCACATAAAAAGAGTCATTTAAAATCAGCAATGTCAATAGAACTTTAGAAATATAAAGATATATGAGTATAATCATATATTTACAAATGGATCAAATTTCAATGTGACTTATCCATCAGTGTATTGTCCGTTGCTTAAATAAATCAAACCAAACAATCACAAAGAAAATGTATTCGAGGTTTTTGTCCTCTCCACTTCTAAGCACATTTTCCGACGAAAGGTTCGCTTGCAAGTCAAATTCTAAAGTTTCTTTTGTAAATGAATAATAATTTTCTTATGCTTGTTATGGTTTGGCGATCGTCGCATTTGTTTTGCGCGTAAAGTTTGAAAAGACAAAGGAAAATTGAACAAAGAGACTGGAAAGGGAAGTAAGGACTTCCGGCTGAGGGACAAAGAGAAAGATTAAAATGCGTAGGTGTGTCGTCAATACAAAAGCGAGAGGGTTAAGCATTCAGCGGGCAGTGGGGACAGTCAGGAGAGAGACAGCCGACGAGAACGTGCGTGACCGGTACGGTCGCGCACCATCGCAGCCAGCGGTCAGTGAGGTTTGTCCACCCCTCTTTGCCTCAGATCCCAACAGTAGTAGTAGTGCCCATTGTCAACGTTCGCCACTCACACCCACCACCAGGAGGGAAAGAAATAAACGCTCAAAGACCTACTACATATGTCTAATTGTGATCTTTATACTCCACTACTAACACATACGACTCAGCAACAGGAAAAGGAAGATGCCAGTATATAACATATACGATATAGTGCCAGCGAACAAGGGCTATGCAACATACATCTGATTTGATACCAGTATGCAACAATGAAATAGCCCCTGATTTTAAAAGCTTCTTTGTGTTATTATTTTTTAAAATTATATAAGAAAGTTATATTGATTATGATAGATATAGTGGGTATTCAATAATTCACAATTACTCAATCCATTTGTTCAGAAATTAATTGAAGGTAACTCACTCTGGTTGGATCGTTGGGGAGCTGCACGTGTAGCGTGTCTTTAGTAAGAATAACCTAGCAAAGCCCATAACTTCCCAGATTATCCATATTAATAACTTTAAGCTATACAGCTGGTTCAAATTCAGAAAGGAGCTGTTTGCATTTCATATGGATAAACACTGTTAAATGATACCAAATATTCCTATCTAATCTTCTTATTATAATGGAGACTGTGGGTTTGTCTGTCTGTAACCGAAACTATATTACTATACAAGTCACAATCACAATTCCCTTTATTATTTACATCACATTCTTCTTGATTTTATTTTTTATTTAAACCTCAATTATTAGTAAAATTGTTTTACATCATTAAGACTGTTGACCATATCTACATAACAATAACATGCAATTGTATTTATATATACAACAAAATAGCGGTTCAGAGTGTGAATGGGAAGGCTAATTTGCATATTGATATTAAAAATATTATTTTAATAAATATATGCTTGATATTATTGATTTCTAATTGTTTGGTTTTATCTTATTGAATATGAGCAAAAATCTCGGGGATAAATCTTAACAGAAATCCTTTAACATAAAGAAATAACTGTAATAACTGTAATTTTATTATTTACTTCCTATTTTAACTAAATTGTTAAATTAGGAAAATTTACCAAGGAAAGACGGGAGTAATGGAAAATGGAGTTAGTTTCAAAGTTGTTCTATTTTCCGATCATACCCCCTCTGTTCCAAATATTTTTATCTGAATTCTTATTCACTTTCATTAGCCTTTCTAATTTAACATGATATTTTATTACATTAAAACTTAAATAATTGTACCCGGAGGGTGCATATATTCGCTAGTAAAAATAATTTACAAATAAATCTAGTCAACATATAGATGAAACTATAGGATTTGTCAGGTTTACAGATGTCGTGTATTATGATGTGACCTAGGTACAACTAAAATAGGTCACGTGATCAGTTTAGACCATATTGAAGAAAGAAACGTAAATATGTTTGAACTTTTTTTTAATCTCGCAAAAAAGAAATAACGGACATAAAGAGTTGCTACAAAGAGAAACAGTTAATTTAAAGATCACATTATCCGACTGAGAAAAATTTCTCACCGTTATCATGAAAAATAAGTAAAACAGTCAGTTTTTAATGACACGGTTAATTTTTTTGTTAATATTTTTTTAGCTCAATTCTGTATTCATGGTTCTTTTACTAAAAAAACTCTGGTATTGAAAATTATAAAAATCCTTTCGGTTCTAATATTCTCCATAAACTTTCAAACCGAAAGCGTTTGTTAAATTAAAAAAAAAAGATTATTTATCTGATGCTGAATCGATCGGGTTTCTATCCCGGCTGTAGGTAGCTCACAAAATGACTAGCCACACTGAAGAGACTTGATAAGTCAAAACGTGCCTGTGGATGACTATATATATATATATATATATATATATTATATATATATATATATATATATATATATATATATATATATATTCTTAAGATATGTGTTATTGAATAACACGGAGTATTCTTTTTTCATTTTTTGTATGGATATTTTTTCCAGTCTTCTGGCTATCCTTTTTGAATCTGGATCGAGTTGATTCATGATATTTTGCATACTAATTTCTCGAGCGCTTTCGACTCTTGCTCCAGTCGTATTCATGGATTTATGTAATTTGGTTTTTAGTTAATTTTGTAGTTTTGTTATCTATGCTTTTATCAAATTCAGAGAGTCTATTATTTTTTAAGAGCGGGGTTAGGTAAGTGTTAAATATATATATATATATATATATATATATATATATATATATATATAATATATATAATTATCGTTTATATATATATATATATACTTAATGAATGTTTTCTTTTTCGCATTGATCTTTCCATGTTGCCTGAACTTTGAAGACGAAATTATCTTGAGTGATAACTTTCTTTTTTCTTTTTTGGTTCATCATTTATTGGTCTTCCTAGTGTCGTCTGAATATGTCAATGGAGGCATTGATAAGATTTCAAAAGATGCTCCTCTCTGGTTGTCTTTGCTATATTAATTACTACAAATCGGATAATGTGTCACTTGGCCTACTAATGACGTCATAACCTTTGGAATTAATCTCTATAGTTATTATCTGAATCTTAATGCCAACACAGAGAAACGATGTTTTCTCTGTTGCTTTTACCATGGATTTTCCATTATTATGTTTTTTGCTTACTCAGAGTAGATCCATATGAAACTAAAACCAAATACAGTATCACCAATAAGTACAAACTTTATGTTATGTTTCTATTAAAACAATGCAACACATTTTAATACCTTTAGTGAAACAGCATAGAAAGCATAGGTAAGTACAACATTTGGAAGGTTTACATTAGTCTTGTAGAGTGCGGGATCACTATCTACTAATAATGAAGATTCGGTATCTATTTGTGTGCAACCGAAACTACATCACTGGTTACGTCACATCATCCAAAATCGTGATAACGTAGAATAAATACATTCAAAAGTTCAGCAAACAATCTAAGACGTTCCTGATTGTTTTTTTTTTTTAAACAAGTTTTAATAAATACATGCCCAGTTTCAAATATGTATATATAGTTTATTTTATTTAATCAGTAGTAATGATTCTACAAAAAAAAAAAGCTTGCTAACCATTATACTACATTAGGAGGCTCTTTTTATTACCCAACCCGTTCGCGTTGGATGTGACACAAGGTTGACAATATGGATCATACAGTGAGGATCGAACTTTCTATTCAGTATGAATAGATCTATGAGACTAGATGGCTAACCCTTATACCACGATAGGAGGCTCTTTTTATCATCTAACCCGTTCACGATGGGTTCAATGTGATTCTGTTACATAATTCAAAGGTAGCTTATGAATTATGTAAGTAATGTACCTAGTATATTTTTGAATCAGAGTTCGTTAGATTCATAATAACAGGGGTTGAGTGAAAAAATACCTTAACCGTTATGATTATGATTAATTTGTGGTGAAATTCTGCTTAACCCCTTCTGGAATTGCGCCAGTTTAACCCCTTCTGGAATTGCGCCAGTTAGGCAGAAGTTTTAATTTGGATTAGTTGTGGTCAGTTACTCGATGAGAGAGGATGTCCTCTCAAGCATCGCTTCTCACCATGCGGCTTTGTGGGCTGAGGTTGTTTAATAAAGTTAAAAAAAAAAAGTATTGTTGATTAATTAAAATAAGAATGCACGACACCCAGCCCGAACAA
>CM042144.1:19967666-19975166 GCA_023376005.1 Doryteuthis pealeii
TAACCCTTTGAAAGTTTGTTCTTAATTGTGATTATTTATATATATATATATATATATATATATATATATATATATATATATAGGTGTTCGGTATAAATTTGACATATTTATATTTAGTTATTTTTCTCCGTAGGTTGCAGGTATTGACACACACTACGCATCATGTAAAAGCTAGGATCCTTCTTCGTTTATACATGTGATGACAGATAAAATAGATGACTGGAACCCACTTGGATCATGTAAGAAAAAAACTTGTATCATGATGATCTGCGCTGGCCAGAAAAATAAGGAGAATATGCTTGCTGTCCAATGCTCCCTGAACATTGTAAAAACAATCAGGCATGGACTGGAGAATTGCAATGAAGACTACGAGGCTATGGTTAGAATAAACCAATATACCAGATGATCTGATTGGGTTCGTACAGCAGAATTCCTCGAAAATCTACAGAAAAAAAGTGTTGGAGAATCCTCAGATGCCTACGTGGAGTTGCTAAACACTGTAGTCAAGCCCTGGATAACAAAAATGGTAGCCAATGGTAGGCCATACGTGTTGCAACAGGATTCGGCCCCCTGTCACGCTTCTAGCTAAAGTCAAAAATGGTTGTAGGCGAATTTGTACGACTAAACCAGTCCCAATGTTTGGCCTCCGAACTCCCCAGATCTTAACCCATGGATTATTATGTGTTGGCGCTATTGAGAAAGACACCAATCCTCGTGCCAGTACTACAAAAGCATAGTTAATCAAAATAATTAAGGTAGTTTTTGAGATCATTCCCAGGGAGACTGTAACATCAGCTTGCTCCGAGTTTCGGAGCAAGATTGAGGCTGTGATCGAGGCTAATGGCGGTTATTTTGAATGAAACCCATTGACAGTAGTGTAATTTCGTGCCTGTTGAATTTCTTTACAATACATTAAATTTTGTAGTTACCAAGCACCTTTACTGTATGTGTGTGTGTATATATATATATATATATATATATATATATATATATATATGTGGTGTGTGTGTGTGTGTGTGTGTGTGTGGTGAGTGAGTGCTTATGTGAGTATGTCTGTTTTATCTGTGTGTCTCTGTCTCGGTTTACATGTGTACGTGTAAGTGGGGTTTTAGCGTGTTAGGGCATTAAGATGAGTTTAATTCTGTATTTTTCGTATCCTGTATTTCCTGCATGAGAGAATTTGCAATATATCGCATATAATATTCTTGCGATAATGTGTTTTTATACTGAGATGGAGTTACATACATTCATACGTGAGGCGTGCTTAGCCTAACATTTATCATCGTAGGAAATGGGATCATCGTCCTGATGGTTTGTTTGGTTTGGTTTGTTTTGTTTTACGGCATATCAACCTCAGTGGGTCATTTAATGCGATAAAGTTTTGAAATAAATCAATTCTTAATGGATAATACAATTTTTTTATAAATACATTTTTCTATTTAACCCATAGATGGGACCCTAACAGGTACTACCACTCCGGGTCAGAGTGGACAGGGAGCAATGGTGATGAAGGGGTGCTCCACATTCCCCAAACCTCAGAACTGGAACCTCACCATCAGATAGAGTTTAACGTCATTCCAGGACATGTAGACCGCAGCCACTGCATTCTAGCACCCATATGATAAAAAGGGGTTGGGGCTTGCCATAACGGCAATAGGGTTGGGAAAATCATATAGGTGGTAGGCTTGACGTGACCAGCCGATTGATCGGAGGGGGCCTCTCCGACGCCTGTCTAGCCTAAGAGAGGGCCAAGTGGAGTATTGCATGTCATGAACTGCTCATCCACCTGGGCTCCATCCTTAAGCATCACGGGTTGCCACCCACGGCCAACAGGTGGCCCCATTGGGGGAATCTTACTCCTCTGCAGAGGTGCAGTCGGTGCATTCTAACGCCCCAGCCGACAGGGCGGTCATCGTCCTGAATTAGATCCTGAACTTGGCTTATTGCATTTCACTAGAATTCTCCGCTATGGGATAATAGTAGGACTGACTCGGTTCCATTGATTTGGTGAGGCAAACTCTGTTATTTACCCATAGTTTGGCAAATTTCTAGGATACGGAAAGCACTGAATTCAAACTAACATTACTTCTCTTAAAAAATGACCTTGTGTAATATCCTCTCCGTGGCGAAGAGGTTAGTTACATATATATATACATTATCAGAAATTAGATGTGCTGAAACTCATATATATTCGATGAAGAGAAAATCGAAGACGAGATATTGACCGGCGTGATTACGGATAGGGTGCGTCGGTTTTGGTTTTTGTTTTACTTTTTCTTTTAGTATTTTTGTTTTTATTATTTGGGTTTATAAGCCTTATCAATTTTGAATTCTAACCACTCTCACCAAATCACCCATTTCTCTATCTCTCTTCTCGCCATCTCTCACTTACAACCACACACACACACACACACACACACACACATAAAAGCACAAGCATACACAAAATCACCAGAAGTACACATTTATACAAACACAAAACCACAAACATACACACAAACGCACACACACACACACACGCGCAATTTAATCCCCAAACACACAGAACCACAAACGTACGCACGTACACATAAATATACACAAACAAATCTACACACAGACGAAACACTTACGCACATAAAATCAGAAAAACGGACACAAAACCAAAAACACAAAAAGCAAACAGACAAACACAAAATGCTCCAAACAGAGAGAATCGTAAATACACGAAATCACAAACACACACACGAAAAATCTCACTGGCATACACGCAAAAACTAAACATACAATACTAAAAACACACATTCAAAAAACAACAACACACACATATATATACACAAAAAAACCCACACACACTCACACGCATACCAAATGTAGTTAATTGCTGTTAATTGCGGCTAACACCAGGACAAAATTAGAGAGCACTACATTGAATTCACTAACAATGGTCTGCGAGAAGGACTTAACTTAAGCAAGTCTGAAGATTATTTCTTCCAATATCCGTTATTATCATCCTCATCATCATCACCCTCCTCCTTTTCCTCCTCATCGCAATCACCATCATCATCATCATCAGTTTATTCACCTAAAATCAATCCGAATTAATTAAGCTTAAAAATCACCGTCCTACGCTGCCGCTTCAAATCTACTAAGAAACAAAAAAAAACCATAAAAACAACAAGTGAATTCGAATTATTATATAAGTTTCTTGCGATAGAGTACATATAGAAATAAAGTATTGCTATCAATTTTACTTTTACAGAAAATGTCATTAGAAGTTTACATTTTCTTATTTTATATAGACTCGAATCAGAAACGATTAAAAAAAACACCACGGAATTACTTCCTCAACGTCAATATCAGTTACCATATAATTCCTCAAACTGATGCCTTTTTATAAGCCGCTCAGCTGTTCATTGACAAGCCAAAAGCGTACATTTTCTTATAATTTTCTTTTTCTTCACACACAGACAAACACACACACACACACACACACACACACACACACAGGAGACAAACATACACTCGAACACCTACTAATATCATTTTCATAAATTCTTCACGGATTCGCATGAGATGAAGAATGAATTGAGGTATTTCATATCTAAAAGATTAATATAAATATAAAAACGGCCAAATGTCAGTGGGTTGGATGTTGTATGTTGTTTTTTTAAAGTTAAAGCTTCGCGAAATATTACTTGTTTTAAAATGCGTGGAACATTGGAATTTAGGTTTCATTACTTTTTCCACCCCATCCGTAACGTATTTTTCTTCTTCTTCTTCTTCTTCTTCTTCTTCTTCTTCTTCTTCTTCTTCTTCTTCTTCTTCTTCTTCGCATTCTTCGCAATTCTTCTTCTTCTTCTTCTTCTTCTTCTTCTTCTTCTTCGCAATTCTTCTTCTTTGCAATTCTTCTTCTTCTTTGCAATTTTTCTTCTTCTTCTTCTTCTTCTTCTTCTTCTTCTTCTTCTTCTTCTTCTTCTGCTTTCGATAAAGGTTCGATAAAGGTTCGATAAAATATCATATAATTGTAACTTTACGAAGATTTGATAGGTTCGAATATAGGAGAGAGTAAACTGTTATTAGATTTTAGTAGTTATTAGCTTATATGATACTTGAAGAAAAACTTAGACTAAAAATGCCTAGTTGAACGCATCATTAATTTTGGTACAAGGTTCGCATGACCAACCATAGAAAATTGTCTGTATGTTATTAGTTATTAATATCTATTTATACAAGTGATAGATATTACTAAGTAATAGTTCAAATATTCATACTAATACAAACGAGTTAAAAGCGTTTATTTTAAAAAACTGTTTTCTGTTAATTTAAGTTTCATACAACTCTAGTTACATTCTTCAATTAAATTTATTCTAATTTTACTTTATTTTGATTAATGATTATAAAAATAAAAGACGACACGAAGAAGAGACAAAGTATCTATTTCAAAGTTTGTAAAGTGTGAAGGTAACCACGAGTGTGGCAGACAGGTAAGGAGTTAAAGAAATAACCAAACAACTAGAATTCGAATAAAAGACATGTATTAGACATAAAACAATAGGCTTGCAAACTTTTAGTTTGTCTGCACAAATGTTTATAATTTGTACAAAACTTAGCTGAAATCCTGAGATTATCGGAGCCCTTAGCTACAGCCTTCTGATATTTCGTATATGATAGACGTTCTATTTTGACTTCCGACTCCCATGCTGGTTTTGAGGAAGAGGTGGAGCGACCCTTTTTTAGGTCTGTCTCCATTGAAGGCTGAATCAGAAGAGGGCACAAGAATGTGTCTATTTGGTTTTGCCGCCAAAGTATGCTGGGTCGTGATTAGTTGGTTCGAAACAGAGGCTCGCAGACAAGGACGATAACCCCCATACCCTAGAATTCTCAATATAATTTAATTACTCAGTGCCTGTTTAGATTATCTGCCTAGGAGCCACAACGTTCCAGCCCCGTCAATTCGACACATGACTAGTACAGCTTAGATATGTGTGGTAAAATCGGGAACTGATGGTGATTGTGGTGCTCCAACTCAGATGCAAAAGCAATCTCCCTCGTCGAGCGTTAGTGATAAGGTGATAGACGGTCTTGCTGTCCGGATGATACCGATGATAAGCCACCCTGTCGACTTTACTAGTTTTTACATTATATATCTTACTCACCTTCAAAATGTTTTGCGATAATCTCCAATTAAATACTTTTCCTAAACTTTATTTTGTTACCAAACCATAAGAATAATATAGCATGGACCCTTTAACATTGGGGATTCACCAACGTTAAAGAGATTTCTCCCTCTGTTAGAAGAGTTGATTCAACCATACTAACAGAGGAAGAAATCTCAATTCAAACCTATTAAACTCCGCTGAAGAACTGACCCCATATATATATATATATATATATATATATATATATATATATATATATAATATATATATATATAATATATATATATAACAGAAAAAGGAAAGAAAGTATTAAATGGATATGCATTCAATACTTTCTTTCCTTTCTTCCTCTTTTCAACATACCATCAGATTCCCTTCCATTTTCAATTTACACACACACACACACACACACATATATATATATATATATATATATATATATATATATATATATATATATATATATATATATATATATATATATATATGTATATATATATATATATATATATGTATATTCTATATATATATATATATATATATATATATATATGTACATTGTATTTCAAAAAATCATCACGTGCTTCATAAACACATGTTTAACAATCAAACATATACACTTGCATATACACATTTTAACGGTTAGAGTTCCAATTCCTGTTAGTTCAGCGAGATTAAGGAGCGATAAAATGACAACAGTTAAAATGATTGATAATTAGTGATAACAGAAACCGGAAAACGCACAGCCAATTGAATTCAGAAGTTTATAAATAAATGTGTGTGATTACGAAGCTTACTTTATTTTGCCACCAGTTAATATAAATCAAGTGATAAGTAATATTTTAACTGGTAATATGAAATAGCAGACGAGAAGACGATATTCTTATGTCCGCTACTCAAGAAATACCTTCTTAAGTGCTTATATATTTTAAATATTGGTAGATTTTATAATATTCATCATCATCATGTCGTGCGATTAGCACGGATGTCCATGACAATTTCTCGCCAACCTTTTGTATCATTTATTGTCTCAGATAGGTCCTCTTTGCAGCATTCAGTATCCGCCCAGAACTGGTCAATGTAGGTCCTTGCTAAGCGTCTCACATTAGTATGTCCATGTGGTGGCTTCTACAGGAGAATGTCACTTATGAGTTCGTCCTTGCTTCTCCAGTAGTGCCCTGCATGTATTGTCCGTCTTACTCGGATGGTTTTTGAGGTGTATTTGCCTCATACCCCACTTTTATGGGCTGGGCACAATGCCTCGTTTTAACGTGGCCACCCACAAGCCGAAGCTCATTTGTGGGAAAGAACAAAAATTGCGTCGATCCATTCGACATTCTCCCTCAAGGGGGCGCCTCAGCCCTAGTCAAGGGGACAGGTATTGCCTGGAGGGATAGCCCCCTGTGATCGACGCTATTAACTTATAAGTTCCAGCGGCCGAAGCTCACTGGACCCCCGGTCGAAACCGGTGTTAGATATGTTGGACATATCGGATGGTTTGTGAGATAGGAGACAGGTGGCCTCACAGCTGCTTATTTGTGTGGTGTGGTGTTGTTTCCATGACTTGTTCAAGATTGCACGCAGTATTCTTGTCATTCGGAGTGAATGGTAAATATGATAAATGTAGATATACAACACCCACATAAACCAGAGGTAAGAATGACAAATATATATATATATATATAAATTGATAAAGTGAAAAGAAAAGTGAAAAAGAAATAACTACAATAACAATGAATAAAAACATAACTACAAACAACATAAAAAATAATAAAACATAAGTAAAACAAATAAACATTTCATCTAATTGAAATCAAATACATTAAAATATATTAAAATAATGCATGAACTTCTATTAAGACTTGCACTCTACTCTCCCAGGGAGACCTGCCTCTGCGCAATAGCTGCTTTCAAAACCCCAGCTGCGAAAGCATAAGGTATTTTCCTCATATCCCACATATGACACAAGGTCGTATTAATGTGGGACGACTCAGGAACCGAAGCTCATGTGCCGGCAGGCTCAAAAATAGATCCCGTCGGCATTCCGCCTCAAGGGGGCGCCTCAGCCACTGAGCAATAAATCCATCCCCGTCCCTTTAAATCAAGGGGCACGTGTTGCCTGTAGGGATAGCCTCCTGGGATCACGCCGTTAATATCATTAACGAACACAGGCTCCGAAAGCCTACGAGAAAGCTACGAGAGCATAAGTGTTCATCAAAGAACACCAAATTTGTTTAATAATTTTTTTTTTTTACATAAGACATATCTTAAGAGTAGATATTTACTTAACTCGTTCGCCAGGAGTAGTGTGTGTCACAAGCTCCACTTGAATGGGATAGGTCGATTTCTCATTTAAAAA
>CM042144.1:19980166-19995166 GCA_023376005.1 Doryteuthis pealeii
CCTGAGAGGGTGGGAGTTAAAAATTCAATGTCAGAGTGTAAGTAAGCAAAATACTCATATTTATTAAAGGAGTAAAAAAAACAAAAACAATTTGAAATGAAAATTGAGACCCGTCCCTGTCAAATAAAATGTTGTGTGCATGTAATAATCGAACCATTATTTTGAATATTTTCCACATCAATTTTACATGAAATCGTAGGTATTTATTTATTTGTAAACTTTTTAGTTAACTTCTTGTTACTGTAAAATAAAAAAAGAACGAGAGTAAAAACAATTTTAAAAATTGCTTACTCAAATTTTGGGTGCATATAACATAAGAATATTGTGACGTAAGCTGTGACGTGGAGCTATGACGTAGTTTTTGCTACAGACAGAAATACAGACAATCTCCATTATTGATAGAATTGAGATTTCATAAATACAGAATAAGTTCATTTAGGCTAATTCTTTTTCAAATAAATTTACCTTCATCACGCCATGACAGAGAATTTTTTTTTGTACTATATCGAATTTCATTTTTGTTTCAATGCAGGGTAACATTCAGTTTAAACAGACATTTTAAAAATATAAGTAAGTAAATTTTGTTAGAACTGAAAGAAAAATATACTTACATACTTGTATCTCATGCGACAGACTTACTAAAATAAATTAGGATAAAACTGTGTCTAGCGTTATCATCGAGAATAAGAAATATAACATTTTTGCCGTACATTGTAATATTTTTCGTCCAGTCCGGTTAACAAATATAAATGTTTGTAATACCATGACGTTCGTCGCCAAATGGATTGAGGCCAGAATAGTTTTAACGCCTTAACGACTCCTCCGTACCTGGTCACGTCCAACTCTAAATCATTCCAAACACTCTAGTTCATATCCAGATTCTTATGTAGAATAATTGCCAATTCCAATCATAAAAAAGATAAGGATTTGTATAATCGAAATACTAGATTTATAAATAATCTTGAAAATAGAGTTATAGAAAGTGAACATAATTTATTATCCTATTAGAAAAATTCCTATAAATGAATAGGAATATCTACGTAAACGATGGGATCTATTGATAATGGAGATTCTATCTCTATTTGTCTGTAATCGAAACTACGTCAATGCTTACGTCACATTACCCAAACTCGTCAATACCTAGAATAAAGAAGAACGTTATAGTATACTCACTCAAAATTTGGGTATGCAAATTTAGACGGTCCTACTTATTTTTTTAATAAGTTTTAATAAATATATGCCCGGTATTATATATTTACATATAGTTTGTTTTATTTTAATAAATATATATTGTTATCAAAGCTATAGAATTTTACGAGAAAATTATTGACTTACAAGAAATAGTCAATTTTTAAGAGGTTAACTAAAAAGTTTAGAAATAAATAAACGCCTGCGATTTTGTGTAAAATATTCAAAATACATATTTGATAAATAATTAATAGATGCACGCAACAGAATTAAATTTCCATTTCAAATTGTTTTTTTATTTTTTTTTTACTCCTTTAATAAGTTTGATGATTTTACTTACTTATGATTTGATTTTTACCTTTCCCCTCACTCGGCAATATCTTTAAAAGATAAGTTTTACACCGCTCGGAGGTACTTTTTTTTGTTAGTATTTAAAATAAAATTCATGATTTAAGATAAACCATGCGTAAGTTATAACCGATGTCAAGAGAACTCGTTTCCATAACTCAAAGAAAAATCTTAGACATTGTAAAGAACTTGTCATCTCGTTGGTTAGTTGATTGTTTAGTTGGAATTTACGGCATGTTAACCCTTGCTTGGTTATTCTATGCCGAAGGTGTTTTGTTTTATTCATTCTTGATTTTTATTTAAAATTATTTCTTAAACTCAATTTTTGAACACGTTTTTTCGAACTTCTTAACCCATAGATAGGACCTTAACAGGTACTACTACTCTACTACAAAGTGGACTTGGGATTAATGGTGATGAAGAGGTACACTTCACTCCCCGGAGCTCAAAAATTCGAACTCCACCATTAGATGCAGCTTAATGTCATACCCAGGGAACTATGACCCTCAGCCACCGCCTTCTAGCAATATATACTAAAAAGGATTGGTGTTTGCGATAGGATTAAGATAACCATATAGGTGCAAGGACTTGACGTGACTGGCTGATTGATCGGGGGAAACTCTCCGACCGCCCGTCGAGCCTAAGTAGGGGCCCAAGTGGGGTTCC
Organism: Doryteuthis pealeii; assembly: GCA_023376005.1. Lineage (NCBI taxonomy): Eukaryota > Metazoa > Mollusca > Cephalopoda > Myopsida > Loliginidae > Doryteuthis > Doryteuthis pealeii. Next base: position 19,982,369 of record CM042144.1, read on the forward strand.
ATGTCATGGACTTCTCTGCCACAAGGATTTCGTCCTTAATCATCACGGGACTTCACCCACAGCCAATAGGTGGTCCCATTGGGGGTATTACCCCTCTGCAAAGGTGCATTTGTAGTATTCTACAGCCTCAACCGTGAGACCGAGCTTATACTGGCATAAAAGTAAGTGCAATGGGTTAAATTTAACCATGCTGACAATTGATATACATACAAACCAGTATCTGCCCAAGAAAAGAACATACATAAAGTTCTGTATTATTCGGAATATTCGGACTTTTGTCCTCATCTTTATTGTTATCTGTACAGCCTTTCGGTCGATGTACCCTCCTTGTCTTTCCTATTCGTGTATTAACCTCACTTTCTGTGGATGAGATATTACTACCTAGGTATGTGAATAGTTCTATTTGCTTATTCAACCCAAAATGATAATATTTTCTATAAGTGTCAAATAACCTGCCAATGTTACAATTGTTTTCTTGCAACTTTGCAACGCACTATAAAAAAAGCAGAAAAGCGCTGTTTCGATATAAATTCACTGGAGATCATCTGTGGTGACATATAATAAATCATTCTATTACCTGATAAAATTGTGAACGATGAATTCTTGAAAAGAGGGATTCGAGCAGCGTAGGTTCTTAGCTATCACCACGCAACTATGAAATAGAAAACCGTACACATCGATAATCTTGGAAAATTACATTACGTAATTTTTGTTTCGCAAATGTCAACGTATCCCCTTTTTTTCCCCAATGTTTGTGCCAGTTTCGGAAATAATTGAATGGATGCACCGGGATCTTTCTGAATTAATGTAAATCTGACATGCCTTTCAGTATTATGCATGACTGTAAATGGTAGATAAATCTAAGGTCAAGGTGCGATGCGTCTATTATAAAAAAAAAGACATCTGCCAGCAGCGTAAAGAAAACGTTAAATATACTGAAATAGACTTAATGGTGGATGCTGTTCGAGTTCTCCTCCTCTACCTCCTCCTTCATCATCATCATTATCATCATCATCATCATCATCATCATCAAGTGGTGCTGACAGCATGGATTTCCCTGACTCTTTCATTCTCTCCTCTTCTCTCCATTCATCGGTCGTTGTTCCTGACAGGCCCTCCTCATTGCTTACAGTACCTGCTATCGCTTAGTGGTCACCGGATCAAGTATTCAACAGGGTCATCGCTGCTTAACTTCGGTGATCTAGCAGGAACCGGTACTTCACTTGAACATAGGACTGTAATGAGCTCGTTGGTGGTGGAGAAATGCAAGCGATATACAATTTACAAAAATGTGTGTAGTAAATGCAAAAGCTTCCAGTATTCTCCAAGCTGGAATCGGTGAAAGATTGTTTCTGGTCTGTTCTATGAACAAAAATGAAAACATTTTTTTGCGCTTCACGAGTGAGGATTGAAAAAAGACATGTTTAATTGGTTCCAAGATCAGGAACTAAAGAGAAAGTTTCGCAGGGTTGACTGAATAACGGACATATGATGTGGGAAGCCCCGCCCACAATCCAAGGGAAGGGAAACAATTACCTTATCTTCCTACACCTCTAAGTTAAAACATACACACGCACGGACATTCGCATAAAAAACAAAAACAAAACAAACAAAACAAACTCAACGAAAAAAAAGACAAAACAAGAACAAACAAAAACAACTGCATCTCAAGTAATAACATAATAAATCATGATTTTAATATAATTCAATTAATTGAAATGTTATTTATTTTAAATTTAAGATTATTTTTACTATGAATAAAAATTTAAAAAAATATTTCTCATATTCTATCAAAAATAATTTTTTTGGAATGTTTTCAACATAATAATATATAACTTAAGTCAACTACTACTGATAATGCTAATACTATTACTACTACTACTACCAATAATAATGATCATCAAGTCGTGCTGGCAGCACGTATATCCATGACTCTCTCTCTCTCTCTCTCTCTCCCTGTTTTAATTTTATTCTTTTAAATAATTTAAATTGAATTGCATTTTAAAAAATCCGTACAGTTGGAAAAGGCGCTTGTTAGCACAACATACAATATTGTTTTCCTTTATCTATACCTTATACTGTCGTATTTGATACCATTTTTATACACTTTCATAAATATATATATATATATATAACCCCCCCTCACATATATAAGAGCATCAAAAAAATAACCTATCTCATAGAGGTTCTTCACGGAACAAATGGACATGCTACTATTAACACACTCGTCTACCCGGATTTTAATAGCATGTCAAACCCACAAAAACACTTCAATTTTTATAGTTCTTCTATAATGCTCCCTTTCTAATAATCTATCAACAATTTCTTCAAATAAGAAATTTTCTCCTGACAATGTCTTAAGGTCGAAACTAGTTGAGAATAAACAACATAAAAGAAATATTCCTGATTGTCTTTATACTTTTTGTTCATACTATATATATATATATATATATATATATATATATATTATATATATATGTGAGTGTGTGTGTGTGTGTGTGTGTGTGTGTGTGTGTGCGTGAAAAAAGTAAAGGTTTACCGCGTTTTCGAAACAGAACATATTACGAGAGAAACCGTAGTAGACACATAATCTTTTTTCAATTTTTTTAATTATTAAAGCTCTACATGTATGAAGTATTTAGTATTCCAGGTTAAAGTAATGACATTGCAGGACTTGTGGATATACTACAGTATGATGTTTTAATTTTTACAACGTTTGATATATCTACTTAAGATAAATTGCAAATTGTTCAATATGTAAAAAGCATATTAATTCATCATATTCATCCTGATTTTGTTTACTTGCACACAACTTTTCTATGATACTCGATGATCCAGTACAGAATGTCATCAATATTTGACCCTTGATCATTTTTAGTAGTCATGTGATTGATTGATTTTAACGGAATTTCAACACATCTAGACTTCGTTTATACGCCATTGTAATAGAATCGCTGTCTTTGTACGTTTATATTCATATTGATTGTGTAGTTGTTCCTGAAAATATAATATCAATTATTCTTATCTAACAGAAATATTTACAAACAGTTGTATGGTTTCAAATATACCTATTATAATACTAATAATTCATACACGCTTATATGGTTTGAAGTGATTATTTATATTTAATACCGCCCTGTCGTCTGAGGCGTTAGAATGCACCGACTGCACCTCTGCAGAGGGGTAAGACTCCCCCAATAGGGCCACCTGTTGGCCGTGGGCGGCGACCCGTGATGCTTAAGGATAGAGCCCAGGTGGATGAGCAGTTCATGACATGCAATACTTCACTTTGGCACTATCTTGGGCTAGACAGGCGGTCGGAGAGCGCCTGTCTTCGATAAATCGGCTGGTCACGTCAAGCCCTAGCACCTATATGATTTTCCCAACCCTATTGCCCCTATGGCAACCCCTAACCCCTTTTTATCATATGGGTGCTTGAAGGCGGTGGCTGCGGGTCTACATGTCCTGGGAATGACGTTAAACGCTATCTAATGGTGAGGTTCCAGTTTTGGAGGTTTGGGTAATGTGGAGCAGTTAGGGTCCCATCTATGGGCTAAATAGAAAAACATGAGTTGATAAACAAAATTGTATTATCCATTAAGAATTGATTTATTTCAAAACTTTATCGGCATTAAATGACCCACTGAGGTTGGTATGCCGTAAAACAAAACAAACAAACCAATTATATTTAATAACAGTCATATTTTTCACACACTTTTAGTTGTTTCAAGTAAGTAATTAATATCTTAAAAGTTTATAGCTTCAATTAACTATTCTTATTACAAATAACTAATAGTTATATGACTCCAAGTATTCTAATTGAATTTAAATTCATAGATGGGAGCATAAAAGGTATTAAAATTCCTTAATGTCAACTCAGTTTGTGTCCCAGAGATCAATCAGGTGACCGAGGAGATAGAAGTTAGGCTCTAACTTTGAATAAGTTATTCCAAAATCGCTGAAGCTAGAAATCAAACATTTCCCTCCTCATTTCCGGCAACGTTGTGTCGGTTATACCATGTATGAAAATATATCGGAAATAAATATATAATGTGCGCATGGAAAATACCTTTGACGTTTATACCCGCCGTGAAGAAATGGAACAGAGTGAGATGACGTGAGAGGACGACCAATGGCCGAGAAGAACAAAACGATAAATGGAGATGTAAAACACACACACACACACACACACACACACACACACACATATATATATATATATATATATATATATATATATATATATTGAAATTGATTTTTCAAAGCCAGAGAAGGGGAATAGGATTCACGAAATATAACAAAGGATTTGCCTTCATTCCAAACGGCCTTTATTTGTAAGCAAACTGATTTTTTAAATGTTTCTTTTAGGTACATACATGAGTTAGATATATAGGCCATACAATTCTCATCTAATATATATATATATATATATATATATATATAGAGAGAGAGAGAGAGAGAAGAGAGTAAACTACAGACACGTGTTTCGAGGTATCACCTCTCATCAGTGCAGTTATACCATTTTTAGCAGCTACCTCTGGCCGGGTTCGAGACCCGAACGAAACTTACGCTCACCAAACCTTTTACCCATACGGCCACAATCAGCTGCCAAGTATAGCAGGCTATTTAATCGCTACATTTCTAAGCGGAAATTAATTCACCAAGAGGTCTCAAACTTTGTAAACAAAGTGAGATTTAGCTCAACGCCGAATACGGTGAATTTGCAATTAAATCCCTCCTAAATAAAGTGCTCAATTGAAATTAGGAGCGTATAATAGAGTAACCTACAGACACGTGTTTCGAGGTATCACCTCTCATCAGTGCAGTTATACCATTTTTAGCAGCTACCTCTGACCGGGTTCGAGACCCGAACGAACTTACGCTCGCCAAACCTCCACAGTCTCACATTCAAAAAACCGAAGTGTACGAAAGAAAAAAAATAGAAACTTGAAAGCTCTTTAACTTAGAAAATTTCCCGCCTTATTCACCATTTATATATTGGTCTGTTTGTCAACAATTGTCGATTAATCGAATTAATTAGCCTGCTCATTATCTGATGGAAAAATAATCGTTTGATTAAAGAGATTGCTTGCTACTTTTAGTGGCAAACATTTACGTTGACACATCTGACAAGTGAACGTTTTGCATAAAATACTGTAATCACACGTGAAGACGACATACTTTCGTGTTTTCAATGATCTTTACTCTTTTTTTTCGTATTTCTGTTGAATGTTTGTTGATATAAGGCATGAGGTAAATGGTCACTCCTAAATATAGACTCGTTGACTACCACGTGACCACCGAAGGCATTTCTATTGTCCAATCACAGGCACTGCTGCTACTGCTTGTGCTGTATTAATAGAGGCAATATTCTGAGCTTATGTCATTGATACTTGGATTATCTTGGACGACGGACTTACAAGGAATACCCTAACACCGGATTCTTATTGGCTTGCTTACTTACTTATTACATCTGGAACTAAGGATGCCGACCAGATACTTAACAATTTCTAAGCCTAGTAAAGAGACACACATATAAACACACACACACGCACACACACACATATATATATATATATATATATATATATATATATATATATATATATATATGTATTTATGAGGTGAGGTAAAAGGACGAATGAACAAAAATGATGACTCAAACAACTTCAAGTGAGAGAGAAATATTTCGTCCCTCTGATGCGAAGAACTTCCTCAGTCAATCTGAGTTTTTTTATTCAAAGTAAAATACGAACTTTTGTGTTTATAGAAGAGAAAGTGATTTAGTTGTGAAATTGAGGGGTAGGGAGCTTAGGGAAGAATTGATGATTAAATCGGAAGCTCCATCAGAAACGACTGCCAAGCTAAGACTAAACGAGACATTTTGCTGCGTTTTGTTACGAAGTTTCACCAACATTGAAAAGTCTGAATTCTTCCCTGTTAAACTCCGCTTAAAAATGACCTTGTGTCAAATTCTGCTCGTGTGGAGGGGTTGGTACATATATACATAGTATAAAACTTTGATGTTCTTTTTTAAAGTATGGTTAAATTTGATTCCGTGCAGATATTTCTTTCAAAAATCGGGAGAGGTACACGTTCCATGTGTTGTGTTCAAAGTTATACTATCCATTATAATTGTTGGTTGAACACAACAACTCCGACCAAGGGTGTTACATACACAAAGGACTTTAATACTAGCACATGGAAATGATACATATACCAGAAATACAAAGAAGATATAATAAAGAACACATTCATGAATAGAGATACAATAAGGAAATATACAATAGACAGCTAAATGTACATATAGAAGTAATGAAGACTCCATAAAGCAATGTCACTTACTAACGTTGTGTTGGGGGCTGAAGCCCCCACACAAAAAGGGTGTAGACATAAATGTCTAACCCATGGTTGTTAAGTCCAGGAGAAGAAAGGGGATTCAAAACTGGCGCTTGCCTGCTTAAATAGCAAAACCCCTTGGTGGTGAAAACGATAAACAAGAGGGAAGATAACTCTTCCAGCCAAAGGGAAGACAATCCCACACATGTATTAAATATTGGCTTTTGTTGCAAACTTCAACAAAAATTGTACAAGCAATCATCTCAGTGATTTTTTTCGTTTTATTCATGATTGTATGAGCATGCTACTTATATATATATATATATATATATATATATATTGGGAGAATATGTGCTTAATTGAAGTCGAACCTAATTTTGAAAGTTAATTAATTGATAATTAATTAATTAATTAGACAGGATTATCTATTTAAATGTAAGGCTAAACAAATCGAGAAAAATTTTTCTCGATTTGTTTAGCCTTACATTTAAATAGGTAATCCCGCCTAATTATTTAATTATTAATTAATTAACTTTCAAAATTAGGTTCTACTTCAATTAAGCACATATTCTCCCAAATATTGTCGGCTGAAAATAGCCATATCGTAAACATCGTCTGTTTGTTTACTTCTCATATATATATATATATATATATATATATATATATATATATATACAGAACAAAAATATAGTTTTACTTAATTTATGACTGACTGCATCCTACGTGTGAACATAAACGTGAAGAGAACTAGACAGGTTAAAATGTTATTGGTGCAGTGACTCTAATAATTGAGGGTAAAAGTATATGCCTAAGGGTGTGTCTGGTACCAATGTAAAATTTTATTGCCACATTTCATCCTTCTTATAACATCGCATAAGAAATAGGTTATCATTAAATTAGGAATAAATTATTTATTTTAGAAGACAACTATCTTACTGAAATTAATTTTCCACATTATTTAGCGATTAATCAAACTAAAGCATAAAATTGAGTGAATACTTAATATTATTCAGGTTTCAATATATACCACTTCATATTAAAAAATATATATTATAGTCTTCTTTTATATATATATATATATATATATATATATGTATATATACTAGCAAATATATGCACCCTCCGGGTGCAAGTATTTCAGTTTTAATATAATAAAATATCATGTTAAATTAGAAAGGCTAATGAAACTGAATAAGAATTCAGATAAAAATATTTGGAACAAAGGGAGTATAATCGGAAAATAGAACAACTTTGAAACTAACTGTTCCACCATTTTCCCTTACTCCCGTCTTTCGGTGGTAAATTTCCCTAATTTAACTATTTAGTTAAAATAGGAAGAAAAGAAAAAAATTACAGTTATTTCTTTATGTTAATAGATTTCTGTTAAGATGTATCCCCGAGATTTTTGCTCATATTTATTAAGATAAAACCAAACAATTAGAAATCAATAATACTAAGCACATATTTATTAAAATCAATTTTTTAAGATCAATATGCAAATTAGCCTTCCCATTCACACTGTAAACCGCTATTTCGTTGTATATATAAATATAATTGCATGTTGTCAGTATGTAGACATAGTTAACAGTATTAATAATGTAAGACAATTTTATTAATAATTGAGGTTAAATAAAAATAAAATCATGGAGAATGTGATGTCAATAACTAAGAGAATTGTGACTTGAGTAGGAATATAGTTTCGGATACAGACAGAAAAACACACAATCTCCATTATAATAAGATATATATATATATATATTACATAGAAAACATTTCCATGTAATATATAAGTACTATGTGAGTGTGTATTTAGAGAGAGATAGGGAGTGAGAGAAATAGATCGCTAGATAGATAGATAGAGAGAGAGAGAGCTGCAAAATAAAAATGCCAAGTTCTTTTTTCTTGATAATTAACATCGAGTCTAATTTTCTAGCCGATATCAAATAATCCGTTTTTACCTCAAAATCCAAGATAATTGTATACGTCACATTCCCTAGACGGATTTAGGTACGTGCATGTACCAATTGGTAGTATGGTTTTAATTCAATTCCTTGCATAATTCTCAGTGAATAACCTTTCTTACCCAGGCGTATTATTATTATTATCGAATTTTTCTCATTTGCAGTAGCCGGTGGTGCTCTGGTGCTTGATAGCAAGTCTCTTCAGGTTTCCAGGACTCCTCTGAGTATTCTAACCGACCTTAAAAGTGCTGTAGTTTGGATGGTCTCGATTCTTCCTCTGATTTGCAAATCACCCAGATACTTCTCTAAACATTTGGGGACAGTTTCAAGCGTACCAATTACAATTGGTATGACCTTCTCCTTCCTGTTCCACAGTTTTCTCAGTTCTCTGGCAGGGTCCAAGTACTTGCCTATCTTTTCGCTTTCTCTCACTTTCATTCGGTGGTCGGCTGGGACGGCAAAATCCACGAGATGACAGGTTCTCTTTTTGTTAATCAATGTTAGGCCTGATCTCCTGGTCGCAATTTGGTGATCCGTCTTTATCTCGAATATCTTGTGCATATACCATTTAGTTGTCTGGTGAAAATTGAATTTCTTGCACAATTCCCAGTGGATCACCTTTCCCACTCAGTCGTGCCTAGTCTTGTATTATTTCATTTCTTGTGAATTTTCCATATCAGCGTTAGCAGGTGGTCTTTCACTGGAGGCTGAGTGACTGCAAGTCGCCTAACCTCACGGGCAATTCCTTTTGTTAGTATCATGAAGTATCCATAAAGTTGTTTTAGTATTATATGCTGATGGCCCGGATGCTAGAGATTCTAACTGACTAAATATTGGTTTCGATACCAACCTGAGGCAGCCTGCAAAGTCTAGCCGCACTAAAGATCCGTGATACGACGAAAGAGTACTGTATGTGGATGACTAGCTCAGTCGGTAAATCGTTCGGCTAGGAATCACAAGGTTCCTGGTTCGATACCGGCCCTCACCAACTCAGCTCGTGAGTAGCACAGGGATCTGTGCGGTAAAGTAAGGAGCTGATGGTAGGTGTGGCACTCCGTCTCAGATGCTCAAATAATCTCCTTGATCTAGCACTAGTGAAAATGGGATAGACTCCCTCGCAGTCTGTTGACGACGACTTACTATTGTTTGCAAAGTGTCGATTCTCCCTCTGAGTCCCAATTCATCCGGACTCTTTTCTCCTTCTGAGTCCCAATTTATCCTGACTTTTTTCCAAACCACTGAGGACTGTTCTTAGGGAACCAATTACAATTTACCTTTATATTCCACAGTTTTTTTTCCGGTTTTCTGCTTAGATCCGAGTATTTCGTATATGGTTACTTTTACTCTGTGTTACGCCGGGACAGCAACATCCACGATATAACAGGTTCTCTTTATTATGCATCTCATTCTCCAGGACTTGTTAAGGTTTCTGCATATAGGTTTTATTTGCTTAGTGAACATTTAATTTCTTGGACAATTCCCAGTGGAACACCTTTCTCATCCAGTCGTACATAGCCTTGTACTCTCTTTGGGCCTCTTTGCTGTATTTGCTTATTATATGATTAAGCACTTCGTCGTTGTCTCCACACGTTCTATACTTACTATTCTGAAGCTTGTTATCTATTTTTGTTTTTATATAGTTTGTTCTTGTGGCATTGTCTTGTGCTTCAGTCATAAGAGATTCAGTTTTTCTTGAGGTTTTCCCTTCTGAGCCGTGTACTGTTTTTCTCAAGTGCTATATTTACAATTTCTCGCTTGAAGTATCCATATTGTTGCTTTTCTCATTCTCCTTCTTCTTTTTCTCCTCCTTCTTCTTCTTCTTCTTCTTCTTATTATTATTATTATTATTATTATTATTATTATTATTATTATGTTTTCACACCTATCGTAGCCGGTAGTTCACTGGAGGCTGAGTGACAGCAAGTCTCCCCAGGTCTGCAGAACACTTCTGAGTATTCTAGCGGATCCCAACAGTGCTGTAGTTTGGATTATTATTATTATTATTATTATTATTATTATTATTATTAGTCTTTTTGAGTTTTTTCCATCAGCTTTAACTGATGGTATTGTACTGGATTATGAGCGGCAATAAGTCTCCTCAGGTCTCCAGGACTCTCCCGAGTATTCTAACAGATTGATGCAATGCAGTAGTCTAGATGGTCTCAATTTTTCCTCTGATTTCCAGATTTTCCAGTCTTTTTCCCAAGCTTTTTGGGACCGTTCCAAGTGCACCAACTACAATTGACTTTCATATTCCATAGCTTTTTCAATTCTCTGGCAAGGTCCAAGTATTTGTCCATTTTTTCGTTTTTCATCTTCACCCTGTGGTCTGCTGGAACCGAAAAACTAGCAGTTGACAATTTCTTTTTTGTTAATCAACATTAGGTCTGGTCTCTTGCTGGTGATCCCTCTACACTTCAAACGACAAATCGGAGAGGTTGCACATGAAAATACTTGGACATGGTTAAGAAGGGGGAAACTCAAAAGAGAAACTGAATCACTAATAATTGCGGCACAAAATAATGTGATAAGAACAAATTATATCAAAGCAAACATTGATAAGACACAATAAAACAGTAAATGTAGACTATGCGGTGACAGTAAACCATGTAGTAAGGGAATATAGCAAACTAGCACAACGGGAATACAAAACTAGGCACGACTGGGAAGGTGATCCACTGGGAATCATTCAAAAACTTATTTTTTTACCATATAACAAAATGGTATATGCATAAATCAGAATCTGTTCTTTAGAATGAAACGCATAAAATTCTCTGGGACTTCGAAATAAAGTCGAAATACTACTACTACTACTACTACTACTAATAATAATAATAATAATAATAACGACAATTATTATTATTATTATTATTATTATTATTTCTTACTCCCCCCAATGGGGCCACCTGTTGGCCGTGGGTGGCGACCCGTGATGCTTAACGATAGAGCCCAAGTGGATGAGCAATTCATGACATGAAATACTCCACTTTGGCCCTATTTTGGGCTAGACGGGCGATCAATCGGCTGGTCACGTCAAGCCCTAGCACCTATATGATTTTCCCAACCATATTGCCCTCATGGCAAGTCCCAACCCCTTTTTATCATATGGGTGCTAGAAGGCGGTGGCTGCGGGTCTACATGTCCTGGGAATGACGTTAAACGCTATCTGATGGTGAGGTTCCAGTTTTGGAGGTTTGGGGAATGTGGAACACCCCATTCATCACCATTGCTCCCTGGTCCACTCTGACCCGGAGTGGTAGTACCTGTAAGGGTCCCATCTATGGGTTAAATAGAAAAATGTATTTATAAAAAAATTGTATTATCCATTAGGAATTGATTTATTTCAAAACTTTATCGGCATTAAATGACTCACTGAGGTTGATATGCCGTAAAACAAAACAAACCAAACACACCTTTATCTTCAAAATCTAATACATTTCCAACTTCTAAAAATATTCCTTCTTCCGAGATTTTATTTTTTTCTTCTCCTTCGGCTTCTTCAAATTCGTAATGCATTTTCCCTTTCCTATTTATTTCTTTATCAAATTGTATTTTCTTAAATTGATAATCTTCTTCATGCTCTTATTGGCTTTTTCAATTTTTTCTTCATCATGGTCTCCTCGAAATTATTGTTATTGTTAACGTTGATTCTTCTTCTTCTTCTTCTTCTTCTTTCTTCTTCTTCTTCTTCTTCTTCTTCTTCTTCTTCTTCTTCTTCTTCTTCTTCTTCTTCTTCTCTTCTTCTCTTCAGCCAACTTCTTTTGTTCTTCTTTTCTTCTTCTGTTTCAACCAACTTCTTCTTCTTCAATCAGCTTCTTCTTCTTTTTCATCTTCTTTTTCTGTTTCAACCAACTTCTTCTTCTTCTTCTTCTTCTTCTTCTTCTTCTTCTTCTTCTTCTTCTTCTTCTTATTCAACCAACTTTTTCTTCTTTTTCTTCTTCTTTTCTTCTTTTGTTCAACCAAATTCTTCTTCTTCTTCTTCTTCTTCTTCTTCTTCTTCTTCTTCTTCTTCTTCTTCTTCTTCTTCTTCTTCTTCTTCAACCAACTTCTTCTTCAATCAGCTTCTCTTTTTCATCTTCTTTTTCTGTTTCAACCAACTTCTTCTTCTTCTTCTTCTTCTTCTTCTTCTTCTTCTTCTTCTTCTTCTTTCTTCTTCTTCTTCTTCTTCTTCTTCTTCTTCTTCTTCTTCTTCTTCTTCTTCTTCTTTTCTTCTTCTTCTTTTTCTTTTCTTTCTTCTTCTTCTTCTTCTTCTTCTTCTTCTTCTTCTTCTTCTTCTTCTTCTTCTTCTTCTTCTTCTTCTTCTTCTTCTTCTTTAAATTCATTTTTGTCAGGTCAACAGTTCAGCTTCATTGCAGTTTTCCCCAACAAGCAAATGAAACTCCTACGTCCAATTCAACTGGTTCTCTTAAACGCTTCAACTGTTGCCAAAAGCAACAACACAACGAGCCATCGCCATAATCAAATAACTCAGCCATAATTTTCTACATCGGCATTTTTA
>CM042144.1:20000166-20050166 GCA_023376005.1 Doryteuthis pealeii
AGAGAGAGAGAGAGAGAGAGAGAGAGAGAGAGAGAGGAGAGAGAGAGAGAGAGAGAGAGAGAAATAGACAGACAGACAGACAGACAGACAGTCATAGAGAAATTGTGAGATAGATAGAGTGAGAGAAAAAGAGAAAAAAATAAAATGAGGGACATTGGCACACAGAAAGAGAGAGATTGAGAGAGAGAGAAAGAGAGAGAGAGAGAGAGAGAGAGAGAGAGAGAGGAGAGAGAGAGGGCGAAAGATACATACATACATACAAATAGAAAGACATACAGTCATAGAGAAATTGTGAGATAGATAAAATGAGAGAGAAAGAGTAAGAAATAGAATGAGTAACAAAGATTGGCATACAGAGAGAGAGAGAGAGAGAGATAGAGAGGGAGAGAAGGGGAGAGAGGAGAGAGGGGAGAGGGGAAGGGGGCGTAGATTATGAGAGAGATTTTCTTTTAGTGTAAGATAGATCTAATATAATCTTACTAATTCATTCGCTTTTAACTTTGATTTTAACAGAAGGTAATTATAATATTTGCACTGGGCTCCATTGTGGTTACATAAGTCTAAACACACACACACACACACACACACACACACATATATATATATATATATATATATATATACATATTAACATATATATCTTGGTGTGTTTGTGTATATGAATCTGCGTATACCATCATGTATATAGGTATGTGTCTATAAATGTGTGTGTGGTGCGAGATGTGCACTTTCTTCCTTTTTGATTTAAACTTAATAATGTGCCTTTTCCGGTTATAATAGCAAATATAAAAAGATATCATCTTCGTAGTCACACAAACAAACGTTTCGGAAACATTACAGTAATTATAGTTTAGGACATTTTCATGTCTTCTAGCATATGTGATTTTATTGCAGACTTTTTTCTCAAATTACCGCTATTAGTGTATTCCATTATTTATTTTTCTGATCTCACATGTGATTTCAGTGGAATCCAGCGATTTCAATTCCTTTCAAATGCATATAATGTTTTTCTCGTCAGACAAAAAGGGGAAGAAATAACACATTACACTTTCGCAGTTAGTTAACGGAGAAAATGTTTTGAATACAAGGCGTGTCCAAAAATATCACCAGTGAATCGGTATTTGCAAAGATAGAAATGAACAATGAATAAAATGTCTCTTCTCTTCTCGAGAGTTCTCTTGGCATTCAACACGCTTGATAATGACCGTTTTCTATTGGTTATCTGAATCTCCTATTTTGATAGGGTAGAGGCGCGTGCATTTCAATAATTTCCATGAATTAGAATGCTGTCAATCTTTACTTTATTTCGTTTACTTGCAACAAAAATGCCACGGGTTTTCGATTATGAATTACGTCTTAATTACCGATATCATTTTATAAAGTATTTTAAAGAATATATATATATATATATATATATATATATATATATATATATATATATATATATATAGCATCTTCTAAGGAATGAGCACTCTGGGGGGATCTTGCTGACGGCCGCCAACTCAAGCGTAAACGCAACGCTCTTCTAAGGAATGGAGCACTTTGTGACGGCCTTACACGCAAAGCGATGTGTGTATTAAAACAGTTAAAATCCCCTTCCCATTCTGTAAGTGAGGACAGCCTAATGGTTACGGTGCCGGACTGACACCCAACTGATCGGATTTCAATTCCGGCTGTAGGTAGCTTACAAAATGTCTAGCCACACTGAGGAGACTTGATAAGTCGAAACACGTGTCGGTGGATGACCCTATATATATATATATACTAAAATAATTGGTATACCCTTGTGGTAAGAAAACACCCGGCAAATAGTTTGATAGTAAAAATATACTACCAAACCTCACCAGGGGAAAAAATGAAAAAAAACAAGAAAGTCGTACCAACCGAAAATAATCGATTAAAACTATAACACTTGAATGATTTTCTAAAACTTTTTCATACGTAAGACAATTTTCAATTCACTTAACACTGGCCAAAAGAATATATATATATATATATATATATATATATATATATATATATATATATATATAATAGATTAATGATAAATGTAAAAAATGTAAAAAATGGTTAATACCTAAGTAGAGCAAATAATAAAGTTAAACCTAATTAGTCAGAAATATCTACTAATAGTTTCGCGTAGTAGCACATCGGGGCAAGATTCTTGTCCTGATGAACTACTAAGCGAAACTATTAGTAGGTATATCTGACTCATTAGGTTTAACTTTATATATATATATATATATATATATATATATATATATATATATATATAAAATGTAGAAGTAAAAGGCATTAGGTTCTCCCCCATTTACACATTTGCCATATGTGATATAGTTTTATATGTCTTCTATTTTATAGAAGATGTAAGACATTTTTTATCAGCTGACTAATGTAAGGAGGGAAGATCATAGTTCTTTTTAGTTCGCATACGCACAGAGACACACAGACACACATATATTGTGTGTGTCTCTCTGTGCGTGTGCGTGTGCGTGGGGTTGTCTTAATTACAGATCTCATTTTTTAAGTAATGGAGAATGCATGCACACACACACACATATATATATATATATATATATATATATATATGTACAGAGAGAGAGAGAGAGAGAGAGAGAGAGAGAGAGAGAGAGAGAGAGAGATTTAGAAAATGCAAATGAATCCGACGGTATGTTGGAAAAAAATTTGATTAAAAAGTGTCAAAATACAAGCTGGATTCATTGCAACCGAAATATGTTTCGAACGTCTGTCGAATTTTTCGAAATTGCGCAACGGATATAAGGGTGAGTTAACACATTTACAAGTGACATAAATCTGTAGATTACAGGTTCAATTCTGACAACATGAGAAAACACATATAATACTTACATAGCTTAACACTTGTACCTGTTCATGTTTAATGGAATGAGAACAATCTAACCCAATGAATTGAACAAAAGATTTGCTTCGAAATTCCGTGAATGCTCCCGATTTCGACATGTTCCCGCAATCGACAAGAAGGTTCCCGAATTCAATGAGAACCACTAGAAAAAGCCCGGAGGGCTCATCGGCTGAAACATTGTTTATAAACAATAAATATTAGGAAAATAGTCCTAAAAATCTAAATAATAAAAATTATCAAACCTCATTAAAATAAATTAGACAAATTGATCTTGTGTTGCATCCTGCTCGTTGCGGAGGGATGTTATTACCGACTTGGCAGCGCCCATCTTCTCTAAAAAGAATTACGAAAAATTGTACTAAGTTGCGTGCTAAAGGAGCCTAATTTACCCCCTAATATCTACAATGGATACAATCAGGCTATTAATCAATATATACATACATTTACCAACCCCTCCACACGAGCAGGATGTGACACAAGGTCAATTTCTTAAGCGGAGTTTAACAGGTTTGAATTCAGAGTTTTCCTTCTCCTAGACTGGTCACATAGCCATGATTAAAGAGCCCAATCGGTCCTAGTATTTGCCAAAAGTTGGATTCATACTTTTCCCATGGTTATTAGCGCAATGTGAAATGCAAACAGGAATTGAACACGGGTCGACGAGTCCATTTACTACGACTCTAACCATTACACCACGTACCTCCAACATTTCGAAATAATCACTTTTGCTAATTCTCGAACACTGACCGGTAGCACCATAGAAAAATACATTTCTTAAGCGGAGTTTAACAGGTTTGAATTATAGTTTTCCTTCTTCTAGACCGGTTGCCTAAGCAAGGTTAAGAGACCAGTCTGTCCTACTATTTACCCATAGCTGGAGGGAGAGTAGGATTAATACATTTTCCATTAGCGCTAAATGAAATGCAATTATCAAATCCAGAATTTGAACTCGGGGCGACGAGTCCATTTGCCCATGACTTTAACCACTACACCACGCGTTTCCATTTCGAACGTCTTACATGTGTTTTATCATAGTTCTACCGGAAATTAATAAATAACACAGGAGACAACATTAGAAGTCAACTACAAGTATGTTTTATTTCGTTCAAAATATATACATTATGAACAGTCTTTTCAGACTAGACCATTGTATCTGTGAGGGGTGTTCAATATGCACGGACATTTGTTTAATATAAAATATGTATATACCAATATGTCAGTTTCTTTTTTAACAAGTGATAGGAAAAAGGAAAATATATATAAGAAAGTGATTACGTCACAAACGGATAATTTTTTAAAATCTCAGCGTTTCTGTATGTAAAAAATCTGGAATTTACTGTTTATGTTAAAAAAATAAAAATAAATAAAAAGAATGTTTATTTCATTTTGCAGAAATGTTTACGATTACAAAAAATAATTACAGTTGAAATACTGTGGGGAAATTAATTGTGTTTAATAAATTATGTACCAAAAATTCTAATAGAATTTATATAATTTAATTTGAAAAACTGAATTATATATATATATATATATATATATATATATGTGTGTGTGTGTGTGTGTGTGTGTGTGTGTGTGTGTACACACTCCTACTATGCATAACTATTATAATAGACTAGACGTTTTTGCATTGTCTAAAATCTTTCACCACTACACTATACACACGCACACACACACACACACACACACACACACACACACACACACATATATATATATATATATGTGTGTGTGTGTGTGTGTGTGTGTGTGTGTGTGTGTGTGTTTGGTTTCCAAGCTGCATGATGAAAAGGGCTAACATGCTGCTAAGAAACTAAAAGTAAAAATTACAACTTGAATGTATTGTACACTATGATATATATATATATATATATATATATATACAATTTAAGTTGCAATTTTTACTTTTGGTCTTTAGTAGCATGTTAGCCTCTTTTCATCATGCTGCTTAGAAACCAATGTTAACAATTGCCCCATAAATCTATTGTACACTATAATAAATAAATAAATACAGATCATATACCCGTAATCGAACACTTCATCTTCAATTCTCCGAAAATAAAAAAGACTACCGATATATATATATATATATATATATATATATATATATATATATATATATATATATATATTATATAGGATGAGACATGGTCAATTTCTTAACACAGTTTGACAGGTTTTTTATATTTAGAGCTTTTCTTAGAATGTTTGCCTAACCAAGGTTTAAGAGCCAAGACAGTACTACTATTTAGCCTTAGTTTGTGCGAGTGTGGTAATTGGATGCATACCTTTCCCAAGAGTATTGCTGCCATGCGAAATGCATACAGCCTCATTTAGAATTTGAAATCGGGTCGCTGAGTCCTTTTCCTATAAAGATAACCACCACACGACGTGTATCATGATACTTGTGGAATAGGTGCACAACCGTTGGAGCGTTTATCGGTTTAGTAAATAGTAATCTGTAACAGAGATCGAATTACATCTGATAAAGTTACAACTTCTCAAACTTGAACAAGCCAGGAAGTAATCTGTAACATTGCCAGATTTCTATGCAAATTCTCATAGCTGGAAATCTCGGTATTACTGGTAATATGAAAACCAATAATGAATAACGCCAAAAATCAAAACGAGATGATGTTTAACATTGTAGAGTGTCCATCGTTCTTATATAAATGATCTCATACCTAAAGAAGAATTTTTAGGATTTAATCCCAATTGAATGAGCTCCCGTTTCGATATTGGCTGAAACACATTTGTTTGATTACATTCTTCCCTGCTGAGCCAATTGGAAAATAATTAAGGGTAAGTCAATACTTGTGTTGTATACCCTTTCTTACTTCTTACTTCTGGTCGTATTTTCTTCTGGTCGGCTTTGCTATTTCTTTATCTATCTTGGTCTGTTTTTTTCTAAGGTCTGGACTTTCTTTTCCTATGTTCTTGGATTCATTTCTTAGTCTTGTTACCAAGACATTCATCAACCACAAGAACATATTAATTGTACAACTTTTATTTCCTTAACTATACATTTCATGTAACTAAATATCTGACTAACATACTGTGCGTGAGTTCCAGTTTTAGGCAGAGCATAAAATGGCCGACTGCTCTGCCTGACGCCTAACTGCAAAACTGGGGACCGAACAGGTCCCACGTGACTTCACGTATTTTGGCGGGCTTCTGTAATTTTCCATTGAAAAGTGTCATCCCCTTAGAATTACATGGGACCGACAATAATCTTATGCAACCGCATAGATTATGTAACACTTGGTCAGTAAAATCTGAACTGAAAGAAACTATTCATAAAATAAAGAAATTTGAATTAATACGCGAAATATTCCACCTACATTTAAGCTAATATTTAGTTATTAGCTTCTTTGTTACTTTTGCTTTAGGCCTCAAAAAGAAAGAAATTACAAAAACTGAAATGGAAATTGTCTTACGTATGAAAAAGTTTTAGAAAATCATTCAAGCGATTAATAAACAGGGATATAATAAAGTGAATACCCACATACTATTATTTTCTTATTTTATAGAATAAAATAGGATTAAATATATCATAGAATAAATGAATTTGAATTAATACGAAAAATTTTGAGAAAAAAAAACATTCAAAAAATTCTCAAGTTACTTTTAAAAATATTATTCTCAATGTAAACAAAAACCATTCGCAAATTCTTAGCGATTAAAAAAAGCGGATATAAAAAACAAATACTATTATTATTTTTAAATTACTAACTGTATTGAAAACCGAACCATTAGCTTTTCAGTGAAACTTTTGGTAGACAACAATATTCTATTAACAGTTGCTGAGCATTGGTGTATAACACAAAGTATGTCATTAGGGACGTCCCATCTGCTGGGTTAAATTTACCCCACCCCCCTATATTTAACACAATGAACTTTGAATAAAGGTTATTACTTTTGGACCATTCAAAAGAGGAAACATCTTTTTAAACTCCTGATGATTTTTAAAAAAAATCAGTTTCCGGAAACAATGAAAATGCAGTTTTCATTCGTAGTTCATGAATTGATTTGCCATATCTGTATTTCGAATTATTCTTTGACAAATGTTCAAATGGTTGGTTGGTTGGATTTTACGGCATGTCAACATTTATTGGGTTATTTTTATGCCGAATACGTTTTATTTTATTCATTCTTGTTGTATATTCATTTTTTTTCAATCAGAATTTTTAAACATTCTTTTAATACTCATTTTTTATCTATTAAACTATTAGATGGGATCCTTCATGTACTATCACCCTGTGGCATGGTGGACCTGGGATTAATGGTGATAAAGAGGTACACAGCATTTCCCTGAGTTCCAGAATTTAAACTTTGCCTCTACATGCAGTTTAATGTACGAGGGTAAGTCGAAAAGTAATGTCATTTTATTTAGGACAGGTATAATTACCAACACAGGACCCTGTGTTCTACATAGAAATAAAACTCTTTCTCTGTGGATCACATCCCTACTTCTCCGCATAGTCACCGTTTCTCTCAATAGCAAAGTTCTACCTTTGAATTAGAGCATGTATCCCTGCCCCGTAAAATGTTGTTGTCTGTTCTTTGAGCCACGACAGATTTCAGTTCCTCGTCAGTGGAATAATGTTTGCCTCTCTTCGGGGCCATGAAAGAGGGCTTGAGAGGGAATCATTATTCCAGTGACCAGAAAGTAAAATCTGTAGTAAAGAAGTGGCTCAAAGAACAGTCAACATAATTTTACGGGGCAGGGATGAGTAAATGAAATCAGATTGATCATAGGGTTTGTTACTGCAATAAGAGAAACCACCTTATTAAATTTATGTCAGTAATCACAAATATTCTACTTCCTAAATGAATTTTTTCCTCTTTTTTTCTTCTGTCATTCTTATAAATGAGTTGTGTCAGACACGGGAAAGCTCTATCCACTTAATTGTGTTATAATAGCAACTCAAAAAAAACATATTTTTTCATGCTTTAAATTATAGATGTATTAATGCATTAAAATATCTTGACTGTCATTTTCAGTGAATTTCATTTTAATTTTTTATTCGTTTCTTATTTTCCCAGCTTTCGTCGGTTCATTATGAATTTTATTTCTGAATTTCAATTTTTTTAGAATAGACTTTAGAAAAAATGCATTTCTCAATAGAAGCCACATTTTAACGAATGCTTTCTACTTCAAATCTAATGCTATTTTGTGCTGTATGAATATCTAAATCTAAATAAATGTCTGGTGTGAATTGTTTCTTCTTCCGCCAACAAAAATATTTTACTTTTCACGCATTGTAGATATGGGAGATGGTTATTCTCTATTTGTAAAAAACTAGACGCTTCTATGAGGCATTTATGCGTTACTGCTACATTAGACGAAAATAAAACATTTGACATCAGAAATACGACCCCTAAATTACGCCTCGTATTACTGCAAATTATTTCTCTGCATGTTCCCTTCATAATAGGATCTGAGAACATAACATCTATGTGAGGAGAATATCTTAAAACATGCGAAATCAACGACAAATTTATTCGTATATCCATGAATTTTGAATATTTTCATTCATTTTCCAGAATGTAAGGTCCGCCTGTTTTGTGTATGTTAATAACCACCAACAAACGAATACAAGACTCAATTTTCAGAACAAGATGTTAAATCCAACAAATTTGACAGACGAATTGAGCACAATTGGAAAAAGACAAAATTATTCGTAAAGTAGAAAATATCGTTTTAAATTTATTGGTTCGTATAAGTATAACTAATTTACATAATCATTTTATCGGTGAAGTCTTCCAGACTATTTATTTAGTAAAACATTTGGGATAATTCCAACAGAAGATCACGGGTTGTATAGAGTGGTACCATAATTATTCATACGTTAACAACACAATGGGGAAGACAAAAGATATTAGCGTTGACATGAGACAGAGAATTATGAAATTCCACAAATCGAGAAATCATTACAGCAAACCAGTTAGCTATCCCTAAATCTACCCTACAGTCCGTTATAAAGAAGATTCGACAGTTTGATACGACAGAGAATTTGTTTGGGCGTGGAAGAAAACTCCAATTGTCATCGAAACTGCATAAGAACTGTGTCGCGAGGTTAGTATAAACCCAAGATCTTTTTTAAAGATATCGCCAAAATGTTGAATACGATGGGTATCAGCCTAATTACTTACTCTATTTAGACCACAACGTGGTCTAAATAGAAATGGGATGTATAGAAACTCGATATTTACCACATTCTCCACGTGTAGGGGTTAGGCACAAGGCCCAATTTATGTGGGACCACTCACGAACCGAATCTCATGGGAGGCGGGTGCAAAAAATACGTTGTTCCCGTCGATATTCCCCCAAAGGGGCGCGTCAGGCACCGGGCAATAAACCCAGCCGTACCCCTTTAAATCGGGGGACAGGTGTTGCCTGGGGGGATGGCCCCCAGGGATCAACGATGTTAACTTATGCGGTCCAGGCCGGTTGTATAGAAACTGAGCACGATGAACCACACTTCAGAAACCATGTCGCTTTTTTGCTGGGTTTAAATATGTAAAAACATGTTCTTGAACAAAGAAAATTGCTTTCGGTAACAAGTAATATGGAGTGATGAAAGAGAAATCGAACTTTTTGGACATAATGATGTACAGAAAATTTGGCAATACAAAAGCGAGGTTTTCCTCACAAAGAAATCAGTGTCAATATTAAAACTTGGAGGCGGTTCGATGATGTTTTGGGATTCTTTTAGCTCAAGGGAGACTCAACAATTAATTACAACAAGAGGAATAATGAAATCTGAAGACTATATAAATATTCCGGAATAAAATCTACAATTATCAGTGCAAAATATTGATCGATGTCGGTGATTTCCTTTCCAGCAAGATAATAATCCCAAACATACAACTAAATTAGTGACTGCGTGGCTAAAAAAAGATTATAGTCCTATCAAGATCTTCAAGGATTTATGACTTTAATCCTATTAAAAATTCATGGTAAGAAGTGTAAGTTCGAAGAAATAGTCTGCCAGCAAAAAAAAATAAAAAATAACACACTTTAGAAATTAGAACATGGAACCATTCAAGCATCGAAAAAAATCCCAGAAAATACTTGTTCAAATCTCATCACAAATTTTGAAAACGATTGCAGCAAGTTATAAAAATGAAAGGCCATGATAATGACTATTAATGTTGTAAACATTGTTCAGTTTTTTCATACTGTACGAATAATTTTATTTTTTCCTTTTCTGTATACTGTCTTCTCATATTTAGCAAAGTTAACCGATCCTTTGCAAAATTGAGTCTTATATTATTTGTTGTACTTAACATATTTTTAAAAATCTGGCATAATAAGGCCATTAAATTTTAAGAAGTGGGTCAAAATATTCAATCCACGTTACCTATATCTCTATTTAATTAAGAATCTCATTTTATACGAAAATATAGGATGTCTACAAAAGAAATAGCCAATTTCATAAATTCATAGAATATAAAAATTTAAAAAACCAACAAACTATTTGATATGTTGAAACTTATGATACCAAATTTTGTATGGAAACATGCCCTTTATTACTGTAGCATAAATTGCTAGACTAAAAATTCCACATAATCATGTTCATCATTAAAATGCTCCTGCATATCTGTATATAAATCACAAGATGTGATTGTGTGCTGGACCTTGCATTCCACTTGGATATTCAAATGATGCATTTCGCTATAGAAATCGAGAGGTATGTTTGTTTGTTGATCATTAAAAACTTGTACTCCATTTAGATTTTTGTGAGATGAGCCGGTAAATAGTTCGAAAACTGCCCAATTATTATTTGAATACAAAGATTTCTCCGAGATTTAAACTAAACAAAAGCATTCTCTTGATTCGAACATCATGTAATAATCGTAAATGAATTATCTCGTAGGCGAGAATTTCCCGAAATATGTTTCAAGATTCTGCTGCACAGCAGTAAAGGAAATTATTAATTCTTAATTCAACTATTCGAAATGCTTTCTAAAGTATTATAGTTTTTGGTCCTCAGGTCTCCAGTTGAACATCAGGTGTTGCCGAAACTCTTAAAAATAAATCGCTATTCTTTGTCTATAAAACAATGTATCGTAAGACTCAATATCTTAAATATTTGTTCTTTATTTCTTTTTAACAGAGCCTCTTTCTTTGCTGCCATCCTAGACAAAAAAGAAAACAAAAACAAAAACAACAACAGTAAAATTGTTATTGTTACTGTAAATTATTGCGTTAATTAAATTTAAACATTTCAATATTATATACATTTACCAACTACTACAAAAGAGCAGGATGTCATAAAATATCAATTTCTTATGCGGAGTTTAACAAGTTTGAAATCAGAGTTTCCTTTCTCCTAAACTGGTTACCTAACCAAGGTTAAATAACACAGTGTATCCAACTATTTAACCATAGATTTGGGAAAATAATTTGATGCATACCTTTCCCAAATGCCTTAGCCAATGAGAAATGCAAACAGCCTTGTCAAGCAAATGAACTTGGGTCACGGAGTTTTATTTCTTACGACAAGAACCATTACACTATGCTCCCCCATATTTAAATATTTCTACTAGCATAAATATGTTAATTATGTATGTTAGTTAATTATATCTATGTTATTATTATTATTTACTCCTTTTGAGTTTTCACATCAGTATTAGCTGATGGTCTTTCACTGGAGTCTGAGTGACATGAAGTCTCCTCAGGTCTCCAGGTCTCTTCTGAGTCTTCTGGCAGATTGCAGCAGTGCAGTGTTCTGGATGGTATCAATCCTTCCTCTGATTTCCAGACTTTCCAAGCCCTTTTCCAATTCTTTTGGGGCCGTTCTAAGTGCACTAACTACATTTGGTATCACTTTGACTTTCATATTCCATAACTTGTTCTGTTCTCTGGCAAGATCTAGGTATTTGTCCATTTTTTTTATTTTCCTTTAGCTTCACCTATGATCTGCTGGAACTGCAAAATCCACCAGTTGACAAGTTCTTTCTTTTTTGTTAATCAACACTAGGTCTGGTCTTCTTGCTGGGATAAGGGGATCCGTTTTTATTTTAAAGTCCTAGAGAATTTTATGCGTTTCGTTCTCAAGAACAGAATCTGGTTTATGCATATTACATTTTTTTGTATGGTCAAAATTACATTTTTTGCATAATTCCCAGTGGATCACCTTCCCAACCCAGTCGTGTCTAGTTTTGTACTCCCTTTGTGCTAGTTTACTACATTCGCATAGTACATGGTTTACAGTCTCATCTCTATTATTATTATTATTATTATTATTATTATTATTATTATTATTATTATGTTAATCAGAAAAATAATATCATTATATTATGGATTTATTTTATTAATAATATTAATATCAGTATTTTCAGATTACATATTAAAAGCGTATAACATTATTTCTGTGTGTTGTGTGTGTGTCAATATCTTTAATAAGTTTTCTTTCATGAATTTTTGAAACTTACTATTTCATTTTAAGAGATGGTAATCTTTTCGAAATAAACAAATATTTTAAAATGTTCTCATCGACACAACAAATAATATTGGCAATTGAAAAAAAAAATGACGGCTTTACTTAAGCAGTGAATTGCGCTTGCACAAGCTTTCGGATTTTCTCATCACTGCCCACTGATTTTTTACCGTTAATCCATTACTATTCCGCTTATTTCTAATGATTTCCAGAAAAAACAAATTAAATATTTCTGACAGCAAGGGAAAAATTGCAAGATGAACACCAAACTTTGCTTGATGTTTTTACATTCTTTATTTATTTTTGGGAAAATTGTAATTTTCAAATTCTACATATCCTTTTCAGTAGTAACGCATTGAAAGTCGTCATGTCGGCTTGGGCTATAGAATACATAGACTTCCCTTCTGTAGACGAGTAGGACTCACCTCCAATAGGGACACCTGTTGGCCGTGAGTGTCGACCCGTTATGCTTAAAGACGGAATCCTCGTGGCTGAGCAGTCGATGACATGCAACCCTCCACTTTGTCACTTGCGCTAGACGGGTGGCCGGAGAAGCCACCTCTAATCAATCGGCTGGTCACGTCAAGCCCTAGTACCTATATGATTGTCCTGCCCCTATAGCCCTTATGGTAAACCCCATTTTTGATATATTTGCTGAGGGTCGTAGTTTTCTAGGTATGACGTTAAACTGCATCTTGTGGTGAAGTTCTAAATCTGGAGCTATGGGGAGTGTGAGTTAACTCTTCATCACCATAGCTTTCAGGTCCACTCTGACCCGGGATCGAAGTAACGTTTAGGGTCCTATTTATGAGTTAAGTAGATAAAAAAATTAATCCTACAAACATTCACCTATAAAGCAAAATTTATAACCAAATGCTATCTTGCATTCTAACATTTTAAGATCCTCAACACTTCTCTCCGGCCAGACATGGTTTTGACATCGGAGGCAACTAAGCAGGTGGTGATATTAGAACTTACAGTCCCGTGGGAAGATAGGTTAGAGGAGGCAAATTGTAGGAAGACGGCCAAGGGCTTGTGGTCGAATGCAGATCAAATGGCTGGAAAGCCGAAATGAACCTTTCGGGTTGGATGCCGTGGCTTTGCTGGCAGGTCACTTTTAAAGATATTTAAGACCCTTGACATTAGGGGCCAGCAAAGTAGGAGAGCCATAACAGAAATAACAGGAGTTGCTGAGAAAGCATCGAGATGGCTCTGGATCCACAGGAGCAATGTTTGGATAAGTGCCACTAGGTCGCAAACCGGGAATTGATCAGTCCGGTTGGGGTCTCCTGGGCGAGGGTGTATGGTGAGTAATGACCCGAAACACATGTTGACCTTGGGTTCATCACTGATGACTGCGGCCTAGTATTTCACCCAACGGTGTGTTTATAAATTAAAAACAAAACTATTTACTTAAAAACTATAAAATATTTAGCCACGCATTGCGCGATTTTGCGCTACATCATATTGGCATTTTGTGAAAGGTTTGCTGCTGTTGGATTAATTTGGTATATATATATATATATATATATATATATATATATATATATTTACCAGCCCCTCCGTACGAGCAGGATGTGACACAATGTCAATTTCTTAAGTGGAGTTCAACAGGTTTGCATTTAGAGTTTTCCTTCTCCTAGACCGGTTGCCTAACCAAGGTTAAAGGCCCAGTCTTGCCTACAATTTACCCATATCTGGAGGGAGAGTAGAATTCATACCTTTCCCAAGGGTATTAGCGCTAAGTGAAATGCAATTATCACGTCGCGGCGTGAGCCCATTCCCCATGACTTTAACCATTACACCACGCACCCCTACAATTAAGTTGGTATATAAGGTATGCTGCAATACACCACTTAAATTAAATGCTGCAATACACCACTAAGCAAGGTCACGTGATTTAAACCTCAGCCAATCAACAGTTCGAATACGTGGCTGGTTAACTACTTAATCGCTGATACAGACAGACGTCCATTTGCAATTATTGACGAAGGACCTGCAAGACCGAGGAGCACCAAGGAACAATCAAAGGATTTTTCAGTAATGATCGTGCTCTGCTTAACACAGCGGATCTCCGCTGGGCAGCGATCTTGCTTGAAGCCTAAGGGATGGTCACAAAAATCGTAACACTTGCATACTAATAATACTTCTTGAAATACGGTCATACAATCTCAGAGACAGTCTTCTCAAAAAATGAAGACAAGCATGCTCGGTGTTATCTTTGGTAATTTATGAGGAAGTGCGACCCGGTCTCCTGCCTCAGATATTGCTACCCAGTAACTATTAAAATAACGTCCCCAGCTATTTCGTCTCGGTGGTGTTACTTGAAAGAAAACAACCAACTTAGGGTGTTAAATGCATTTTAGAGGGGGCGGGCTTCTTTTTTTGTCGTAATTCTTATTTATTTATCGTAATTTATTTAGAAATGTATTTATAGAAATGTGTCGTAATTCTTGTTTATATTTAGATATAAAGATGGATATCTATCTATCTATCTATCTATCTATCTATCTATCTCAATTTGTTCATTTTTTACTTTGTTTATATATATATATCTATCAACCCATCTCCATTTGTTGATAAAGAGAAGACCACCTCCTCTAAAATACATTTAATGCCCTAAGTTGGTTGTTTTCTTTCAAGTAACACCGCTGAGACGACATAGCCGGGGACGTTATTTTAATAATCACCGGGTAGCAATTTCTGAGGCAGGAGACCGGGACGCACTTATTCATAAATTACCTTATTTCTAAAAACATTTCTATATATTCTATATTCACGGGTCAGTCAGAAAGTAGAGGGAGTTTAGATTTGAGTTAACAAAATCTGTTCGTTTGGTTTGCATTGGTCAATCTTAACCTCTTATCCATTATTCATCATTAGAGCTTACATATATTTTTTTAAAAAAAAAGGAAATTGGGCAGAGTGGCCTGTTGTCGGTGTCAGTTGAACAGCGAGGTAGTTTATCCTCTTTTTATTAGCACTAAACAAGGGAGACTCTGTATTGCGTCTGAGTTGGAGCGCGACGCCCAACATAAGCGTTCCACTTTAACCCACAGATCCAAACTGTGCTACTTATGTGCAGAGTTGGCAAGTTCCGGTATTGAACCCATGTACCACGTTCTTTTCTTGCTTTCCTAATCTTATTAACTCTGAAATAGAAGTAGATTAACTTTTTGACACATACGTGAAAAGATATATACGAAGAGAGAGATAGGGGGAGAGACAGTCAGACAGACAGAGGGGGGAGAAAAGAGAAGACAGAGTGGGGGAGACTCACGTAGGATATATACATAGTGTGTGAGAGAGAGAGAGAGAGAGAGAGAGAGAGACTCACATATGAAGAGAGATATACAGTAAGACACACAGCCCAGTATTTGTTTTATTTTCGACGGGTTGGAGACAATCAAAGCTATGAAATTGTTCTTTGAGTCACCAATTAATATTGGATTGGCGTAGACTTAAAATGATGACATTAATGTTGATGGGTGGGGAAATGACCACGTCTATCGCGGCTCAAGGATTATCCGATTTTGTCGATGAATCAATTGGAAAAATAAACTAATTAAATAACCTTACACCTTGATCTATATCGATAATTGCAAAGAGTTTGTTCTATAGAGACGGTCAACGGTTTGATGTAAGACTACCAATCTATATCAATGATTGCGAAAATATTGTTCGTCTGTCCTCTAGAGAGAGTCAGACAGTTTGATGTAGAATTACAAAATTTGGTATGTATATTTATCGAATTCAAGGGGAGCTTCTAACGAGAAATTCCTTATGGGGTAATACATGTTTTCAAAATGCTCGTAAAATCTTAGTATCATTGATTTAGATAAAAGTTAACTGTTTGTGTAAAATTGTTTCGATTGTATTTATCATGGTTTATACTGCACTTGTTTTTACCAACTTCACAGCAGAATGTCCTCTTGGGTGAGTTTTACGAACCTTTCCATTGATAATTGTTAATTCATTTGTTGAATCTATGTTTTGTTATGACTAACTCCAAGAACTGTCTTTTAACTGAAGACTGATTAGTATATCCAGGCCTCTGATTGTATTTCATTTAGAAATATAAATTATAAAACCATTCCAATTTTTTGTCAATAATACGTATACTATAATTGAAGAATAATTAAAGTTCCAGTTAAACTAATTCTTCTGCTGCAGAATGACAAAGTATATGCAAGACTCCACAGTGTCATTCAATAAATCAGAAATCACATTCTCCTATTTATATAGTTGTACTTAGCTGCTAACAGTAGACTAACTCCATTAATCTAGATACGGAATAATGATTGCCTCAGACTATCATCTCTTCGGCCTTATGCAAGAGGTTTTGAGAGGCAAATATTATTCCAGTGACAAGTAAGTGAAATCTGTAGTGAAAAATGAACAGTCAACAGAATTCTACGGGACTGGGACACATGCTCTCATTCGAAGGTGGAACATTGCTATTGAGAGAAACGGTGATTATGGGAAGTAGTAGGGATGTGATCCAGCATTATTTTATGTATGATACCTGTGTAGGTAATTATACCTATCCTAAACAAAATGGCATTACTTTTTTAGACTCTCTCGTAATTTTTTTATATTTTGTTTGATGAATATTCTATTAATTGAATGTTTCGATATCAAATAAAAACATAATCTGCAACCTCATTTGTTACTTACTTTGTTAGTCATTCTCTCTCTCCATCCCTCTCTCTCTCTCTCTCTCTCTTTCTGGTGACGAGAATAGCAGTAAGTATTCACTACCACCGTTTAAATGTATTGAATTAGCACACTTACAGGATGTTTACGTATTTTTTTTTCTTTTAGCAGTAAATAGAATAATAACAGATAAGACACTAAACATCTCCCTTAATAGATGAACATCCAGTCTATAAGAAATATTGGAAGCTTTGATTTAGAAAGGTTAACTCTTTATGTAAAAAGTTTTTAATGTTTTAAGGGAATTTATTATGGTTGATACTTACCAACTTCCTTGTAGATTGTGTTCTTGAGTGAGTTTTATGATCCTTTCCATTGTTTGAATTATAAATTCTTTTTCTCTGAATTTTTTAAATGAGGCTTGATAATTTGTATTATTTGAATTATTCGGACTATTACGACAAGAAGGTTTCCGAGTTCGAAAAGAAGGTTCCTGAATTCGAGAAGGCTCCCGAGTCCGACATGAAATACTTGAAGACCGGAGGACACATCGGTGGAAACGTTGTACAGATAATTTCAATGGCATACTGATTTGCATATCTTGGCTTCTGATCGTACCTACTTTAGGAATTCAAATTATAAAAACACCACATAATATTTCTCATCATTAAGTTATTCCATAATAATTACCTCTAAGAATTTTCTATTAATAATGGAGATTCGCTTCCGGTGTTTGTCTGTAACAAAAATTACGTCACTGCTTACGTCACATTACCCACAATCGTCGATTTTTGGCATGTTCAAATTTTGAGAGTATTTATTCAATAAATACACTCAAAATTTAAACATGCAAAATTAGACAGTCCTCATTGTTTTTTAAAACAAGTTTTAATAAATTCATGATTGGTATTATATATCTATATATAATTTGTTTTATTTTAATACATATTTAAAATGGTGATTAAGAAGGTTACAAAGCTCGGAAGCTTCATTTCCAACAATATATTGCAAATGAAACTACATTTAAAGAACAAACGAACAAACACATTCACGTTATAATTGTAAATCAACAAACTATAATCTATTAATAATGGAGATTTGCTTCCGGTTTTTGTCTAACAAAAATTACATCACTGCCGACATCACATTACCCAAATTCGTTATGACATAGAATAAATTTATTCTACAATTATTGGTATTGTTTCATTTTAATACACATTTAAAGTTTACATTTCAAATTGTTTTATTTTTAATCCTTTAATGAATTTGATGATTTTACTTACTTGGGGTACAAACACGCAGACATTGAATTTTTTTACTCCCACCCCTCAGGCAATATGTTTCAAAAATCTATTTTTACATCACCCGTAGGGTGTTTTTTATTTTGTACTAGTTTGTCTAAAATACAATCAAAATAACATTTTAGGCTGGTGTATAAGGTATACTTTTTTAGCAGCAAATATAGCTACATATTCTGTCGCGGTGCGTTTTGGAAAACTATATATCTAGTACCATTAATTTGAATAATTTAATCTAGTTTGTTTCCTGAATATTTTATAAAATTAGAATATTCCGCTATTAAATTAAAAATGCCTTGTATATGTTATTAATTTATTTACTCTTCATTTTTGTGTGTATTGTTGTTGTTGGGATTATTCCGTCTACGAGAGATGAAGTAGTGTCCAATGTTGTTTTTTTTAGATACGTAGCCTCGGCGGGTTCATATAGAGGATATGCTGTTGCCCAAGCACCAAATCCTTCCTCTCCACGCTGCCACTGTGGTCCAAATGAAGGTAAGGAACCAATGCAGTTTGGCAGCGGTAGTGTCGCAGGAGTTACTGGGTAGCACTGGATTTCAGTATCACACCACCTTATGGACTCCGGCTCCCGATTTGTTTTCGGTGTTTACTCCCCTATGAATAAAGCAATAATTATGCGATACCCTTGTCGAAAACATGTAATTAGCACACTGAAAGGGTATTGAATTAGTTTTGTTTTTATCAGTAAATAGGATAATAACATATAAGACGCAAAACATTTCCATTTAAAATTCTGCTAAAATATTTATTAAGCAAACTATATTTGAATATTTAAATTAATGATATATTTTACAAGCCATACGGAAAATGTTATGGAACAATATAACTTTAACTAGTTTAAAATGAACTTAAAAAGTAAGTGAACGTCTTCTAAGTGAACTAATATCATGATTTTTATGTTTTTGTATGAGATGTGTAATAATAGTGAATAAGAGGCAAAGTCAAATACTTGGTCATAGTATATTTATTCGATCAGCAATTCATATACATACAACTTCCACCGTCTTATCGGTCTAACAGCTAATTTATGAGACAGACGCAACCATTATTTTATAGTGTAGAGGGGAGGTAGGTAATCCTATACAACAACAACAACAACAACAAACAAAACAACAAAAAACAAAAACAAAAACCAAGCACTTCCAGGATGTGTTTATAAAGTTAGCAAGTATTAACTCAACCCATTCACCACGGGTAGGGTGTGACACACGGTCGCAAGTATGGGTCATTCAACGAGGATCAAACTCGCTATTAAGTAGTAACGGATCTGCGAAACTAGCTTGTTAGCCATTACACCACAATGGGACGCCTTTTTTTACCTAACCTGTTCGCTACGTGTAGGAATTGACATAAGATCACAATTATGGGGCATCCAACTAGGATCAAACTCCCTATGAAGTAGTAATGGGTTCGCGGGAATAGCTTACTAATCATTACACCATGATGGGACACCCCTCTAATTAGTAAGTTAAAATTATAGAAAAGATTAAGTAGAAACTATAAGTCCTTTAGATTTAACTATATTTTTATAATAAAATGTGCAAGAGGTAATACATACGTGTTCTCACTGTTTCAGCAAGTTTATCACATTGTCACAGTAAGACAGAAGTAAACTGATCCCACTTAAGAGAGTTGTATGCACAGGCTATATGAGACTGTTAATGCTCTACGAGTTTAGAAAAGGCAGTTCTGCATATGACGTTTAAAAGGAGATTATTTAAATGATTGAAAATGATTTAATTCGCTATTTCAGAAATACGCAAGAAAATTCGATTGTATTATAAGCACAAAAGATCATCTAGTTATTTCGTTCAGTTAATACTTTCAAGAGATTTTTTTTCGTATAGAATTTCACTTTCTTTTCTTATCAGAAATATCTCACTTGAACTGTTCACAGGTCCAGATCAAACAGTTGTAGACATTTACTTGCATATAATACAAAATTAGATTTGTATGAGGATTAAATGTAATTATATTAATTTGCTCTAGTCGAAAAAAAAAAAGAGCGATAAAATCTCAAAAATGCAAAATTTCGTTTCATGTCTCATCTGACATTTACTTATATGTACGACGAACTCGAGCACAGGTTAACCTGGAACAATAGAATTAGTCTAAAAACACAATAAATCTGTGTAACATTTCGGGCCTCTTGAAGAACATTGGCGGGGACGAGGAGACAATAAAGAGACGGGGAGACAATAAATAGACGGGGAGATGATGACGTTTTTCATACCAGGGAAGAAAAGTCGGTTTCCTGCTGACAAATGAGACCACTATCTTTCTTGCATTTGACAATTTCCCTCTGAAGCTCTAAGCTCCACTTTCGGAATGGAGAGATGGCGTGTCAACGTTCGTGGTACGATGTAGCACTCATTTCAAAATGGAGTGATGATGTGTTGAAAGTAGAAATATTTGTATACTTATCACTCTGGACCAGTATTACAATTGGAGAGGCTGGAATCATGGTTGCTGGTCTGCTGTTCAGTTGACTGTCAATTCTTGGATGGTTTGTGTCTAGAAACCAACTTGGGGGCTGAGGGATATCTTACCTTGTGTCATTTAGATTTTTTAGTAATAACACAAAGGTGCTTCATTTTCTCATGAAAATTTTATTCCCTCGAAAGTCGCAACTGGCGAGAGCAAAATTCCATGTTTCACCCTCTCAGCGCATTCTACCAGACTCACTTCCCATTCCTCACCTTTTGTTGTATACCCTTTCTTTACTGGCACTAAATAATTATAATGTTGCATACCTCTTCTTCTTCACTTACTTGGATATCTATTCTTCTGCTGGCCGTCTTGGTATGCTTCTGATCGTCTTTGGTATTTCTTCATCTTGACTTGGTCTGGCATCTTCTAAGATCTTGCGTCTGGAGTTGACTTGGAGATTTCGGTCTGGTTTTCTGTTAGGGATTTCTCCTTATCAGAAGCCCTGTGTCATTGTTAGTTTTTAGATAATAAACACAAGAATTCGATTTACTTTGATGTTACTTTATTTTCAATCCCCACCAGACATCTGCTAACTAACATAGCGCGAGTATGCAGAGTGAGTCACAGTTAGGCAGTGCATCTTCACTGCCTGACGTCCAACTGCAAACAGGGACCGAACAGGTCCCACGTAACTTCACGTATTTTGGCGGGCTTCTGTAATTTTCCATTGAAGGACCCGGCCATGGTATGAAAAGGGTCATCCCCTCAGAATTACAGGGGATTGACAATAATCTTATGCAACCGCATAGATTATGTAACACTTTCAATCCTTCTCTCTCACACTTCGCCACGTCTCATTGCTCGTCCAATCAAACAATGCTATGTGGCTTGATGATTCATCATTAAAAATTTCCATTCTCATCGAACACATAATCCTATATAAAAACAATATTTTACATATCAGGTTACACTCATAGCTCCAAGTCACCACCTATCGTGCAACATCTCAAGACCGGTTTGAAACACAGGATGATTTGAAGTGGTATTTTCAACTCAAGGAAATATCTGTTCATTAACAAATAGAAATTCGCCTCTAATGGGAGAGACGATTTCGTTTATCCCCAAAATTCAGGTCGTTACTTGCCGCTCATCTGGTAACTAACGCACTAACCAATCCTCTTTTAAAAGTATCTTGAAATTGAACATTAACATTTATAAAAAGTGTGTAGTGATTTATCATTTCGAGGACGATAGGTTGACAGAGCTTTGGATTTTATCCCCAAAGTGTTATTAATAGAATTAATACTGAGGTATATTGGGCCGGTTTAGCTCAGTCGGTAGAGCGTTCGGTTAGAAATCACAAGGTTCCTAGTTCGATACCGGTCCTCGCCAACTCAGCGTTATGAGTAGCACAGGGATATATGCGGTAAAGTAAGGGGCTGATGGTAGCTGTGGCATTCGACCTCAGATGCTAAAAAAACAATCTCCTTGGTCTAGCGCTATTGAAAAGGGGATATACTCCCTCGCTGACTGGCTGATACCGACTTTAGGCCGCCCCGTCGACTTACTACATTAACTACTACGTGTTTCTGTGCAAATATTTTTCCACAAAGATACAAACCCTTGGGAGCAAAGAGCGAATTATCATAATGTCTACACATTTATCGCCTGACATCATGTAACTCTAACTTTCACGTAGAATCCCCCCCTCTCTCTCTCTCTCTCTCTCTCTCTCTCTCTCTCTCTCTCTCTCTCTCTCTCTCCACACACGCACACACATGCAAATCCTAAGGAAACAATAGCACAAGATGGGTTGACACGCCGGTAAAATCAACCAAGTTACCAAGCAACCATCTTTCAAACACACTCGCACACACGCATACAGAAACATGGACTCGCTCACTCTTTTTGCCTGTGTGTATGTCTGTCTGTCTGTCTGTCTCTCGTTACCTTTTTCTTTTTCTCTTTAACTCTCTCACATACCGACACTCACTCACTATCTCTTTGAAACACACACGGACACAGTCTTCTCTCTCTCTCTTTCTCTCACGTACCCACCCTCTCTCTCTCTCTCTCTCTCTCTCTCTCTCTCTCTCTCTCTCTCTCTCTCTCTCTCCTCACTTTTTCTCTGAAATATACAATCAATCAAAAATAACGTAGGAACTCGATACCACCTGCCTGACTAAAATCTAATAACATGTGAAAGAAAATAATCAAACATCGTAGAGAGTAAATCCAAAAGGCTCCAGAAATTGTTAGGGATAAAAGGCATTTAACCTAAAAAAGGAGAAGACTGGTCCAACTGAAATGGTCTGCCAATATGACACAGAGGAAAATAAATGTCTAAATGTATTGAATTTTAAGAACACGTGATCGTGATTGCGAATATCCACATTTTTTAAAGAATGAAGCATCTATTTTACTTCATAATATCCCGTACTCAGTTCAATCTTATTACGAAGTCAAAAACGTTCTACTCTTGGGATTCATCCGGTAAGTAAAGTTGCAACACTATTTCTTGTAGAGTAGCTAACACCTCTTCAGCACTCTACCAGATGGGCTGGCTCATAACCATAACATAGGTATTAATGTACGTAGACGTGTTCAGAAGTGTACGTTTTCTATGAATGCGTTATTCCGCCAACCTCGTTTGATGTAGGTGGTTTCGTTTAGACCCAGAGTTTAGGTTTTGGCACGTCAATTCTCCATTAATCAACTGACTCATTCTTTTTTTTTTTTTGAATATCAATGGCTCTAGTCTGATCGCTTCTTGCCCACAAAACAAAACATCGCGCGATTGATCTTTTGACACTACACTTCTAGGACCGTCTGATCCAGTGGAGCCCGCCCTGTTGACTGTGGCAGTAGAATACGCCGATTGCACCTCTGTAGAGGAGTAATACCCCCTCTCCCCAAAGGGCCCACCTGTTAGCCGTGGGTGGCAACCCGTGATGCATGTGATCGGGATCCTGGCTGCAGAAACACTCCACTTTGGCCCTTACTTAGGCTAGGCGGTCGGTTGGAAAGACACCCTCTGATCAATCGACTTGCCACGTCAAGCCCTAGCACCTATATGATTGTCCCAACCCGATAACCCTCATGGCAACTCCCATCCTTTTTATCATATGCTACACGGTGGTAGCTGATGGTCTTCATGTCCTTGAAATGACGTTGGCGAGGTTCTAGTTCTGTTGGTCTGGGGAATCTGGAACATCCCTTCATTGCTCGCAGGCCCACTTTGACCCGGAGTGGTAGTACATATTAGGGTCCCATCTATGGGTTAAATAGAAAATGTGTTTACAAAAAAAATGGTTTTAAAAATATTCTACCAAACTTTTCGCTACGAATCTTTCAAAACTTTGCCGGCATTAAATGACCCACCAAGATTGATATGCCGTAAAACAAAACATACGTATAGCCGGATACATATCCAGGGGTAATTAAAATACATGGCTAGGAGAGGTCATATTCTTTAGCATATTCTTTAGCAACATTAAGTCAGTAATGTCGTTTGAATTTGCATATATATTTACAATTTCTTTCTCATATATTAGACGCTATTTTCTTTTTACTTTTTACTTCTTTTTTTTTTTCAATAAACATTTTTTTGTTGCATAACTTTATTTTGTCTCATTTTCATTTAAATTAGACATAGTGTAGAACAAGTTTGTTATAATATGTTCTGCATTTTTATCCTAATCTAATCTAGAGAATTTCAATTGTTTTCTATCTTTTTAAACTTTCATTCTCTAATAATGGACGGTACTGTCCATGGGTTTGCGTGCAGTTTCCTCCGTTCACATTGGTCAAATTATATTTTGGGGAATCTGTCTGCAAAAATCTAAAAATCATCAGTTACAGTGCTTCTCCACGAGTAGGATGTGACACAAGGTCGCAACTATACCTATTTCCCAACCCCTGCACAGGATGTGACACAAAGTCAATTACTTAAACGGAGTTTAACAGCTTTGAATTCAGAGTATTGTTTCTCCAAGACTGCTTGCGTAACCAAGGTTGTGGAGTTCAGTCTG
Organism: Doryteuthis pealeii; assembly: GCA_023376005.1. Classification (NCBI taxonomy): domain Eukaryota; kingdom Metazoa; phylum Mollusca; class Cephalopoda; order Myopsida; family Loliginidae; genus Doryteuthis; species Doryteuthis pealeii. The sequence continues at coordinate 20,024,933 of CM042144.1, forward strand.
AACTACTATTTACCCATAGAGGAAAGGAGAATATTTGGATTCATACATTTCCTAAGTGTATTAGCACTATGTGAAATGCAAACGGCCCCGTCAAGGATTTGAACTTGTCCGCCATGTCCATTTTTTACCATTACACGACGCCCCTCCAAAGTCGAAACTATAAGGTAAATCTATTAATAATGGAGATTGTGTGTACTTTTGTTCATGGCCAAAACTACGTCAGAGCTTATGTCACAATGTTCTCTATGATTACGCAAGTATATTAATCAGTATTTAATTTATAGTCAAAATCATTAATACATAGAATAAAAACAAAGATCTGTGTTATATACACTCGAAGTTTGACTAAGAAATTTGATAATTGTTTTTTGCTCTCGCCCCTTTTTTTCAGTAACAAGAAGTTGACTAAAAAGTTTACAAATAAATAAATGTAACATTGTGGTATCTGTTGTATTCACGATACCCAAAGTGATATATTCACCGTACTAAAAATGTATTCGGCACGTGGCGGTCATCTTGTTGATAAAAATTACAACGCGAGAAATATGTAGTCACAACTGCTAGCCTTTATTATCGTGCTCGTCTCGTGGGTTCGTATCAGAGAGGAGGAAAGGCTGAGAGAAAGAGAGAGAGAGGACACTGTTAAATTACTGTGACCCCATACTAGGCACCAGAGGCCCGATCCGTACCCTACGACGGCGGAAACAAAAAGAGACCGGTACCTTTCTTCGTTGTTCCACGGCACCACGTGACTTCCGGTTCCGGTCAACACCCGAAACTTCCGGTTGACACTCAATTCTCAGTTCGGGGGTCACGCTCCGGTCAAATCATCGTTCATCCTTTTTGTGCTCATCACTATTTTTTAAACCTTTATCATCTCTTATTTCTTCTTCCTCCTTTTCTAATATAGTAGTTCTAGCTCACAAAAGTCAGGGCCTTCATTATCTCGTTACATAAATACCCACGATTTTGTGTAAAATTTATGTGCAAAATATACAAAATGATTATTTAATTAATAATTAATAGATGCATGCAACATTTTATTTAAAGGGGACGGAACTAATTTTCCTTTTCAAATAGTTTAACTTTTTTTTTTACTCCTATTTGATGATTTTGCTTACTCGTGATATAAACCCTCTGACATTGAATTTCTGCCTCCGCTCCTTAGGCAATATCTTTTAAAAAATAATTTATGCCGTCCGTAGGGTGATTTTGTTGCTAGTAACCATAATAAAACTTGTTATTCAATAGTAATTACAATGTTTGTATAGTGATAATCACTTCAAACCTAACCCCCTTAAAACCACCGGTGTAACACACTATCATTGTTAAACTAGACCAGTTTCCTTTCAGACGCTTTTCTATTGGCGGAATTTGTGGGAAGAGGGGTCAAGTAAAGGCAATTACCAATTGCCAATAATAGCTATAACGGCTAACGATAACTTTCCATTTAACGCTCTCCGTTTTTTTATCTTCAACGAACAAAAATTCAAAATGCTAACTACCCTTCATACATAATTCGTAGGCTACCTACAAACTATGTAACATTTTTTTTAATAATATCTATTGCGTTAAATATATATTTGAAACTTATTTGTAATTTTTCAGTGAAAATAAATAAATTCCTATTTCCCAAGAATCATTTCGTAAGCCGAATATAAACATTGTAATTTACGTTAATTGTACCAAGGAAAACACATGAGTTTAATCAAGCTTATTAATTCGAATATTTCAGCGTGATCTTTTGAATTTGCAAATAGAAGCCAAATAACTTTTATTCAAGAAGCAGTTTCCCCTACCTTTTCTAATATTTTCAATTCTATTATAAGAACAAATGTGTAAATATTACCGTTTTCTTTCTAGATGAGTTATTGTTAAAGGAATAACATCTGGTGGCTGAAATCCGTATTTTTCATGATATATATTCTTCTGTCGATTATAAACAAAATAATTTCACTTAATTGGGCCAATTAAATCTACAGAAATGGAGTTAAATCAAGCGAATTAACTCGAATATTTCAACGAGGTCTCCGGAATTAGCAAGGTGAATCCAAGCGAAATAAATCTTATTGGGGAAGAATTGTTTTGAGGAAACCGGTGTTTTTCTCTCAACTAAACCATGGAAATAAATTTTAACAAATATAATAATTTTCTTGGAATTTTACATAAATTATGGAGGAATAGCGAAAAATAACATTTTATTGCATCGATCCCGGTTTTTGTTAATCACAGCAAGGTCAAGTTCAAGTTTAATTTTTTGCTTTCTTTTAGTTTCTAACATTTCGCTTTCGGTTTGGTTTCTTTGATAATTCGGAACATATGACCTTTAGGCACCCCTTTTGCGATCTCGATTCATAAGGACATTTTTTCATTTACACCATCAAAATCCGGTTGTCTGTTAACAGACGAATTTTAGAGTTCTTTTTTTAATTATAAAACTAACCCCTAACCCTAACCCTAACCCCTAACAAACAACCGGATTTTGACGGTGTAAATGAAAAATAATGTCCTTATGAATCGAGATCGCAAAAGGGGTGCCAAAAAGTCATATGGTCCGATATTTCTTCAGATATTTGCGGAGGTATAACTCGGGTATTTTTGCTTTTCGTGTGCATTTATTCTGTTTTCGTAGACAATTTGTTTGCTTTGCTTTGCTTTACTAGTCAGTAACGCATCAACCACGGGACCTTGTGGTCCCGTGTTGGATACGGACACTCGCTAACTTAGCGCATGTATAGCACAGCTTGTTTGTTTTTGTTTGTTTCACGGTATATCGACCACGGTGGGTCAGTTAATGCCGGTAAAGATTTGTAGCGAAAAAATTGTTTAAACTCAATACTTTTTTTATAAACAAATGTTCTATTTAACCCATTGATGGGATCCTTACAGTTACAAACAATCTTGGTTAGAGTGAACCTGAGAAAAATAGTGATGAAAGGGTGCTCCACATTTCTCAAACTTCCAAAACTGGAACCTTACATTGTCTTTCGGATTAATATTCTTGGAAAGGGTACGAACCCTCTCAAAACCCCAGCTATGTTTTGAATAATACCACTACTGTTCTTTGGCATTACATAATCCACGAGGGTTGATATGCCATTTAACAAAGAAATTAAACCAAACGAAACCTTGATTTTACAATGGTATCTGTTCTTAATGTTTAATTTCGAGACGGTACCTTTTCAGGAAGTTGGTTTGCTCATATAACAAACAATTCATCGGTGATGTTAATGATCCAATTAAAAAAGATTATCTTAATTCTTCAATTCTCGGAGACTAAATCAGGCAAAGGAAAACTTTACAGTCATTAGTTAATCCTTGTGGTATCCCAATTTTATCTACCGCAAACTATCTTTATAAAAAACCGTCGGAAGAGGACAGTGCACTCGGCAACCCAATTAATTATTTGAGGCTTTCATGCTTGAAGAAAAATAACCTAGAAGTATTTAATAATAAAACGTTTATAACTGTATAAATGATCAGCACTACTATGATCATTTATAATCAGTTTCCTTTGCCTTGTCGACTGGGCCTGTAGAATACGCCGACTGCACCTCTTCAGGGGTATAAAGCAAAAAATAGTTATGAGAAGATGAACAGAGAGAAAAATTCCAAAAATATGACAGATAGAAAAAAAGAAATAACTATTTACATATGAACCAGAAGAAGAACCGAAAGAAAGAGAAAAGGGTCGAGAAACAAACGCAAGTAGCTATTTGACAATTATGAATTCTAAGAATTCGCACCAAAAATTTTCAAACCAACCAAAATTAAAAAATGAATATATTCATCTGCTTGTATAGACGGTTTGCACTTGTCAAAACATTTTTCCTCTCATATATATATATATATATATATATATATATAGATAGATAGATAGATAGATAGGAGTCAGATCTTAGCCCTAAAAAGCATTAAGCGAAACTTTTAGTAGGTTCGTCTGACTCATTGGATTTATCTTTATTATTTGCACTTCTTAGGTATTGAGCACTTTTTACTTATTAGTTTTATTCTCCTGGCGGGTTTGTATGAATATATATATCTTATATATATGCATATAAATTGTTTTTTTTCTTTTGGCCAACGTATTGTACTAATAGATTATTTTTTGTTGGTACGATTATCTTGGTTTTTTCTTTTCTCCAAAATTTTTTTTTCTTCCCGGTTGATGTTTGGTAGTATATTTTTTACAATCAAACTATTTGCTGTTTTTTTTCCCACCACGAGGATTTACCAACAAGTTTGGTATATTAGATAATAAATATATATTTTTAGTATTTTATGGAAAGATGTCTGCTACCATTGGTTTCATGCTATAGAAACTTAATTATTTAAGCGGATCAATAGTCGGGCAGTGAATGTTTTTGAAAATTATAAAAATTTTGTCTAATTTATTGTGCGTTTTTAACTGTATGCTCGTGTCACTTGTTTGTTTACGTTTTTACTGGTGTTATGTATGATAATAATCATATACAAACCCATACGCAAACAACAGGAACATCAAGCACAAATACTTATCCGCACATACACGCGTAGGTGTGAGCGTGACGTCGTGCTTTTTACGTGCGTGTATGCCAGCATACGCACACGTACGAACAGAACCGGCGCATCCGCCCCTATACACAGCACCTTATGTATATTCAAGTTATATATATATATATATATATATATATATATATATATATATATATTATATATATATGTTTTTTTTTTTAAGTTGGGCGTTATTACGAAGCATCTAAAAATAAATGAATGAACTCGATGTTATGGAGTATTGGATTCACTTATTTTATTATTATTATTTTTTATCATAAATTTTCGGGTTCGTTAGATACCCTTTATCAAATGACTGTTGTTCCTGTTCAACGGATCTTTTGTCTCTGTTGTTATTGACAGCGGCAGCGTCTGTAAAAAAAATTATAATAACGGAGTATTCCGATGTCAGCGTTCAGCCCCCTCACGTGATATATATAATCAAACTCACCGCATGAGTAGGATGTGACACGAGGTTAATTACTTATGGTTGAAGAGCCCAATCCACCCTACTATTTACTCATATCTGGATGGGAAATAGTTGGACACCTACATTCCCCAAGGGTATTAACGCTATGTGAAATGCAAACTACCTCGTCCAGGAAATGAACTCGAGTCAACACTACGCCAATTGACGTGCCGTTAAATTCATTCTATCAATTATTAACCTGAACGCCAATGAAAAGCCGTTATACACAGATTACGATCATCTGAGAATCTGATCTCTCTGATAAGATAAAGGGACAATTCTCTCAAGCTGTGTCCGTGTCAGTGATACTGTTTGGCATTACTTATCACGTGACCATGTATGGCCGCACGAACATTTTCGTTGCTCGATTCTTATTGTCTGTAAGAGTCTTACAGTTTTATTGCTGAAGAAATATGAATCCAGTAAAGAGACAAGGACGATAACTTGGCAAAATGGTTTACTGCTTGATATATCAATGTGGAGGGGGGCGCCGTCCTTGTGCAATGATTAGCAAGCTAGTTTCGCAGTGGAAGCGTGTGGCCTAATGGTTAGATGGTAGTATTTTACGGCATGCCAACCCTTGTTGGGTTATTTTATGCCGAAGACGTTTTTGTTTTATTCATTCTTTGGGAGAACCCAATTAGGTACGAAACGCTTAGAGAAAAAAGTTGAATGGAACTACACAAGGAGGCTGCGGACTGTCTTGGATAAATCATGGGAAAAAAAACACCGCAAAAAGCAGCTGTACGACCACTTACATCCTATCTAAAAAAAAAAAAAACATTCAAGTCGAACAAGACATACTGGACACTGCTGTGAAGCAAGGACAAACTCATGGGTGATTTTTTTCTCATCGAGATCTACACATGAACTTACCAGTGTAGGCTGACCAGCAAAAAGTAACATCTTCTAGCTCTGCATGGATTCTGCATGCCATGTGAAAGACCTGATAGGGGCGATGATCAATAAAGACGGTTGGCGCGTCATGGAACTCCGCAGTGTCAGCATGACCCAATGATGATGATTATAATGACGATGATGATTATGTATGACCTATTCTCCATAAGGTGAGATAAGAATAGAAATGTACCATATTTAGTTATATGAATTATTTTTCGTTGTATTTTAAATACGTCATCAAAAAAATCCAACCGTTTGTTACTGCGTGTAAAACTTAGTAATTTGTAGAAAAAAACACGTTTTTATCTTCAAATTGCAGTTACGTTATTTCCCTGATTTCCTTATAACGTTACATTGTATGTTCTATACTCATAGGAGAGTTGTTGGATACTAAAACATACAATTTTATCTGTTGTAATCAAATAACACAACGTAGCGCGTACCATTTTATTAATCATGTGTTTAATAAAAGCAATGCAATTAAATTGACAGCATGTTGTTAATTCTAACAAACGTAACCAAGTAAATTTAACTCTTTACCTCCCAAATTTACTCCACGGCTGTACCAAAATTTTCCTTGTATTTTTAACTGTTTAATCGGATATTTCAATATCCATTCATCTCAGAAGTCATTATATCCTATTATTATCGTAATCTCAGTCCTTCTGCTCGATTGTGATGAACAAACCATCAGTTTTGGCACTTTGATTGAGTGTGGTTGGGAGAGTCGCTGTAAGCGGTATAAAGAAGGCAAAGAGTAAACCTCATTTGGATTTGTTAAATATTCTCAATTTTTTTCTTTTTTTGAGAGAGCGAGAGAATGTAATACATGCATCATTTAATCCTCTTGTATTCTTTTGGGGTTGATTGGATTTTACGGCATGTCAATCCTCGTTGGGTCATTTTATGCTAAATACATTTTTTATTCAATTTTGATGGGTATTGGATTTTAAAACACTCAATTGTCTTTAAACACATTTTAACTCATTTTTGTATGTAACCAATCGATAGGACCCTAACAGGTACTACCAATCTGGGTCAGAGTGGACCTGGGGATAATGGCGATGTAGGGGTACTCCACACTCGTCAGAGCTCTAGAATTGGAATTTCACCATTGGATGCAGTTTAACATCATACCCAGGACACAAAGACCCTCAGCCACCGTCCTCTAGCACATTTATCATAAAACAGGTTGGGATATAGGGCAATAGGGTCGGGATAATCATTTGAGCTTGACGTGACCAGCCGATTGATCGGAGGATGACTGTCCGTTTAGCCCATGTAAGAGCAAAACTTGAGTCTTGCATGTCATGAACTGCTCAGCCTCCATGATTCCGTCCTTAAGCATCATGAGTCACTACCAAAGGCTAAAACGGGGTCCCATAGGGGGGGTACGTTTCTGCAGAGGTATAGTCGGTGTATTCTACTGTTCCATTTGACAGGGTGACTGTGTAAATGGAATCACGCCCACATTCATCAAATGTAAATTTGAAAACGTCACCTCAATTTTTCAAATATGTTTTTTTTTTTTGTTAGAATTTTTAACCGACTTCAGTTGGCTTTATTAATGACTGCTGTTTTGTGAAGCGCTGTTGATTTGATGAATAATGATAAACATTGTCCATCCCCACGTGATAATGAAAGAAGTTAAGCAGTAAAAAAAAGACTATTGTCCTTGTCTTGCGACATTTCAATTACCCGGATGGAGAACAAAGACCTGTGTATCGCTATCAAAATTCCAACAAGGATACAGAAAAATCTATTCCAGAATATTTTCTTCTTCCCTTCTCTTTTTTCAATTTTTCCTGTAATCTCGGGTTCATTGAGAGGCTTTGGCAGATGATTGGGAACAGTTTTAAGGGCTCCACCTGCAATTTGTAACATCTTTATCTTCTACAAGATTCTCAGTTCTTTGATCAGTTCGAAGAGTCGTGGAAACCTGAGAAGAATTGCTGTCACTCAGACTCTGGTGAAGACTATCAGCTTACGCTGCTGTGAATAACTCTAAATATATGCCCCACACTTGCGAGCTTGTGTTACACTCATTCATCTCAGAAGTCATTAAGTCCTATTATCATCGTAATTTCAGTCCTTCTGCTCAATTATAATGAACAAACCATAAGTTTTGTCACTTTGTTTGAGTGTGGTTGGGAGAGTCGCTGTAAGCGGTATAAGAAGGCAAATAGTAAACCTCGTTTGGATTTGTTAAATATTCCCATTTTTTTTTGGGGGGGGAGAATATAATACATACATCATTTAATCCTCTTACATCCTTTTGTGGTAGGTTGGATTTTACGGCATGTCAGTCCTCCTGCCCGGTCAGCTGGGGCGTTAGAATGCATCGACTGCACCTCTGCAGAGTGGTAAGACTCCCCCAATGGGGCCACCTGTTAGCCGTGGGTGGCAACCCGTGATGCTTAAGGATAGAGTCCAGGTGGTTGAGAAGTTCATGATTTGCAATACTCCACTTTGGCCCTATCTTGGGCTAGACGGACGGTCGGAGAGACCCCCTCCGATCAACCGGCTGGTCACGTCAAGCCCTAGCACCTATATGATCTTCCCAACCCTATTGCCCTCATGGCAAGCCCCAGCCCCATTTTATCATATGGCTGCTAGAAGGCGGTGACTGAGGGGCTACATGTCCTGGAAATGACGTTAAACTCTATCTGATGGTGAGGTTCCAGTTCTGGAGGTTTGGGTAATGTGGAGCACCCCTTCATCACCATTGCTCCTTGGTCCACTCTGACCCGGAGTAGTAGTACCTGTAAGGGTCCCATCTATGGGTTAAATAGAAAACATGAGTTCATAAACAAAATTGTATTATGCATTAAGAATGAGTTTATTTCACAACTTTGTCGGCATTAAATGACCTACCAAGGTTGATATGCCGTAAAACAAACCAAACCAAACCAAACCAAACCAATCCTCGTTGGGTCATTTTATGCCGGAGACATTTTTTATTCAATCTTGATGGGTATTGGATTTGAAATGTATTTCTGTCACTCAGACTCCGGTGAAAGACTATCAGTTTATGCTGCTGTGAAAAACTCAAAATATATGCCCCATACTTGCGTTACACCCTAAATGTTGCAAACGGTTTGGTTAAATACCTAGTCTTGTCTGAATTTCCTTGCTGTACTTTTTATACTTGCGAACTCGTATCACATCGTCGCCGTGTCGACCTGTTTGGTTTGGTTTGTTTTACGGCATATCAACCTCAGTGGGTCATTTAATGCCGATAAAGTTTTTAAATAAATCAATTCTTAATGGATAATACAATTTTTTTATAAATACATTTTTCTATTCAACCATAGATGGGACTTAACAGGTACTACCACTCGGGTCAGAGTGGACCAGGGAGCAATGGTGATGAAGGGTGCTCCACATTCCCCAACCTCCAAAAACTGGAACCTCACCATCAGATAGAGTTTAACGTCATTCCCAGGACATGTAGACCCGCAGCCACCGCCTTCTAGCACCCATATTGATAAAAAGGGGTTGGGGCTTGCATAAGGGGCAATAGGGTTGGGGAAATCATATACTTGCTAGGGCTTGACGTGACCAGCCAATTGATTAGGGAGGGACCTCTCCGACCGCCCGTCTAGCCCAAGATAGGGCCAAAGTGGAGTATTGCATGTCATGAACTGCTCATCCACCTGGGCTCTATCCTTAAGCATCACGGGTCGCCCCCACGGCCAACAGGTGGCCCCATTGGGGGAGTCTTACCCCTCTGCAGAGGTGCAGTCGGTGCATTCTAACGCCCCAGCCGACAGGGTGTTCGACCTGGTTGGGTAAATACTTACTCTAATCTGAAGTTACACTGTGTTACATTTTGTTATAAAAGTAGTGGATAGTTCTTAAAAGAGAAGCAATTACAGTCGTTTTCTTTGGTAACAAAGGGAGAGAATCGAGATTGTTTTATTAACACAACCTGCTTAATCAAATATTGAATTTGTTGACATGTTATTTCCAATTCACTCACGATATATATGAGCGTCAAATCACTAGAAAACTGTAGCATTAATTGGATTGTATAAATAAATATGCGAAAACAAAATTGAATATTTCGAATCTAAAACGCGAAACCTTATAATGTAATATGTTCAAATTTAGCAATTGACGAACTTGCCTTTTCTCGAGTATATCGAGTTGCATTATAATATTCAGCCGAACAAGGTGAAATTTATGTTCTTAACCTGAACATATAATTCAATTACATTTTTAGAAAACTATAGATAATTTGTACGCATTCAGAGAAATAAAACATTTAAATGGAAATTAATGTAGAATCCGAACTATATTATGTCTAATTTCTTTAGCCACATCTTATTTATATAAAATTATATTGAACTGAACGTTTATCTATTATGATATTGGGAGAAACATTTGGAAAGTTTTGATGATAAAATCATACTAATTAAACTCGATATCATATGTAAAAAATATATTCATCTTCAGGGACGTAGTGGTTTACGTGATAGATTGCCACATCGGAGTCAGTGAGTTCGAACCCCAGTCATGCAATTACGTTCACTTTCGGGGTAATACCATTGGGAAAGTTATGAACCACTTAATCCATATATTGGTTAAATAGTATCACTTCTATTCTTGTAGCTATTACACTCGATAGCTAATATAATATAATATAATATATATATATATATACGGGTTTAAAGGAGTCAGAAACTACCTAGCTACCTACCTAGGTTTCAACTAACGGCTCATCAGGTTTTGCATCAATTTTAATATTTTGATGCGTTTCTCAGAATCTAATGCCCACATGAGTCCAGTTTGTTAAATATATTAATAAGCAGAAAAAAGGAATATATAACTCAATTGCCAGAACAAAGAGACTGCTGCCTCATTTTTCACAATATATTCCAGTTCCTAATCTTTGAATCCCCAGCAACACCCCACATTAAATTTTACTTAGGCTAGACGGCCGGCCGGAAAGACTCCCTGCAATAAATCGGTTTGTAATTTCAAGCCTAGCATGTATATGATTGTCCCAACCATATTGCCCAGTGTAAACTCACAAGACTTTTTTGTATTATATGCTAGATGTCTGTGGGTGAGGGTCTTAATATGCTGGATATAACGTTAACCTGCATCTGGTGGTGAATTTCAAATTTGGAACTTTGGGGAATGCGGAATACACCTTTTAAAAAGTATTCCAGGTACCCCTGACCCGGATTGGTAATGCCTTTTGGGGTCCTACTTATGGGGTAAACAGATTACAAATGAGTATTAAATTGTGTTTAAAAAAAAGATGAATGCCCAACAAGAATGAACTAAGAAAATTTATTCGGCACAAGCACACCCCACAAAAATTCTTATGTCGTAAAATCGAACCAACCAACTAAAGGTTTTGACTCCCACTCGCCTGCTTTTCGGTCAGGAGGAAATTGAGTCTAATGGTAACGAATGGGCAATTCCATCCTCAAACTTGCTGAACTGTGGCCTCAACCCGGATGCAGTTTAGCGTGATACCCATGAACGTGCAAGGGATACAGCCGGTATATTCTAAAACCTATTTAGATGACGATTATTTTAAGGTAATGTTTATTTGTTAGTGTCTAACTGATAAGCAATATAATGTGTAAATATTAAAAATAAATAGAAAAGAAAATGCTGGGTTTTGTTCTATTACTCTAGAATGGGGGAACTTAGAGGGGGGAACATAGATATTTGCTTCAACAAGTTCCTGCTGGGGGGGGGGCAAAAAAGCTAGTTCCCTGTCTTCTCGCAGGCCAAACTTTCTTTTTTAAATGGAAATTAATGTAGAATCCGAACTATATTATGTCTAATTTCTTTAGCCACATCTTATTTATATAAAATTATATTGAACTGAACGTTTATCTATTATGATATTGGGAGAAACATTTGGAAAGTTTTGATGATAAAATCATACTAATTAAACTCGATATCATATGTAAAAAATATATTCATCTTCAGGGACGTAGTGGTTTACGTGATAGATTGCCACATCGGAGTCAGTGAGTTCGAACCCCAGTCATGCAATTACGTTCACTTTCGGGGTAATACCATTGGGAAAGTTATGAACCACTTAATCCATATATTGGTTAAATAGTATCACTTCTATTCTTGTAGCTATTACACTCGATAGCTAATATAATATAATATAATATATATATATATATACGGGTTTAAAGGAGTCAGAAACTACCTAGCTACCTACCTAGGTTTCAACTAACGGCTCATCAGGTTTTGCATCAATTTTTAATATTTTGATGCGTTTCTCAGAATCTAATGCCCACATGAGTCCAGTTTGTTAAATATATTAATAAGCAGAAAAAGGAATATATAACTCAATTGCCAGAACAAAGAGACTGCTGCCTCATTTTTCACAATATAATTCCCAGTTCCTAATCTTTGAATCCCCAGCAACACCCCACATTAAATTTTACTTAGGCTAGACGGCCGGCCGGAAAGACTCCCTGCAATAAATCGGTTTGTAATTTCAAGCCCTAGCATGTATATGATTGTCCCAACCATATTGCCCAGTGTAAACTCACAAAGACTTTTTATTGTATATATGCTAGATGTCTGTGGGTGAGGGTCTTAATATGCTGGATATAACGTTAACCTGCATCTGGTGGTGAATTTCAAATTTGGAACTTTGGGGAATGCGGAATACACCCTTTTAAAAAGTATTCCCAGGTACCCCTGACCCGGATTGGTAATGCCTTTTTGGGTCCTACTTATGGGGTAAACAGATTACAAATGAGTATTAAATTGTGTTTAAAAAAAGATGAATGCCCAACAAGAATGAACTAAAGAAAATTTATTCGGCACAAGCACACCCCACAAAAATTTCTATGTCGTAAAATCGAACCAACCAACTAAAGGTTTTGACTCCCACTCGCCTGCTTTTCGGTCAGGAGGAAATTGAGTCTAATGGTAACGAATGGGCAATTCCATCCTCAAACTTGCTGAACTGTGGCCTCAACCCCGGATGCAGTTTAGCGTGATACCCATGAACGTGCAAGGGATACAGCCGGTATATTCTAAAACCTATTTAGATGACGATTATTTTAAGGTAATGTTATTTGTTAGTGTCTAACTGATTAAGCAATATAATGTGTAAATATTAAAAATAAATAGAAAGAAAATGCTGGGGTTTTGTTCTATTACTCTAGAATGGGGGAACTTAGAGGGGGGAACATAGATATTTGCTTCAACAAGTTCCTGCTGGGGGGGGGCAAAAGAAGCTAGTTCCCTGTCTTCTCGCAGGCCAAACTTTCTTTTGGTCAACACAGACTTCGACCAGCAGCTGAAAATCCGTCGTCGTCGTCAAAATAATATTTTCTGACTGCCGTCTCACGTAAGCCGAAAGCTTCTCTGCTTGTCACGCCACGCTCCACTTGCTTTGGTTATTTTATGGGCATATTACCCAAACATCCGGGTACATCAGTCGAACCTCGCGTCCGTCCAGTGCCTAAATCGCATTTGTTTTTGCATGCGGGAGGACGCGGGTTCGATCCCGGCAGGCAAGACAATGTCTTGCTCTTTTTCCTTTCTCGTTCTCCGTCATAATTACTTTAATAGTTTCTCCTTAAAATAAACTGCATGGAAGAATTTTAAAACATTCCATAAACGAAAATTAATTTCACTTTTAAATGTTGTTGTATATGTGTGTGCTAGTGTGTGGGGGCGTATTGAAGTGCTAATCTTTTTTGTTGCCGTCCATTGCGACGTTCAGGACTAATAGAGCTTTGGTCGGTTGGCAGAATGTTAAACGCAACAGCAGATTTCCACCCCATCAATACAACGTCGAGTCACAGAATGAAATGAAAGCAGTCACGTGGTATCGCTCACAAGCACATATGCCTTTTTTTGTGTACGCATACATGTGTACACTCCACAGGAAAGAAAGCAAAGTAGGAAAAAAAGCCAACATGCGCCATCTGCCGGTTAATATCGAACTAAGCTGGGAGTTGAGCGCTGCTCATTTATTCACAGGCTTCCTGTCAAACAGTGGCAGGTCGTTCATTTTTATTGCGGATACTTGAGTTTGGTGATCGATTCCTGCAATTCATTCACTCCAGAAGGGAAAAAGGAAGGAACGGGGTTCTGCTGAGATTTCATTTAATAGCATAGGATTTTGGCTGAATTTAAAAAAGAAAAAAAGAAATATGAAAGGAAGTTAGAAAAAAAAAAAGAAAAATAGAAGGAAAGAATCAATAGAAAAATATAATGAAACGAAATAAATAAAAACGAAACAAAACAAAAAATTCTACAAGCTTCAGAAGCAAACAAACTTGTTTCACGTTAGATTTCTGTTTCAGAAGGCCACTCAGCTCGTATGGAATTAAATCACCTTCCGACATTCAACAGTTAATTGGAAACGCAGACAATAAAGGATCCTGTATTTTCATCTGTGTATTTGTGTTTATTTTCACAGGCTACAAATTTAGGAGCTTGTTGTATTAGCAGGATTTCTGACTGCAAATCTACGTTAACGATTAAACCCTGAAAAGTAAAATTAGAAAAAAAAAAAAAAAAAATTGTATCATTAAATGCCGAACGCAATTTTACTGGGATACTTCAATGATCTGATAAATTTTGGTTTTAAATATTGGTGTATATGTGTATAAATGATTACAAGGGTGATTTAGCTCAGTCAGTCGAGCATCCGCCGACCTGCCATAACGAACCAGGTTCGATACTGGTGCTCCCTAAATCAATGCAACAGTATCACAGCTTGGATCTGTTCAGTGAAGCTTATGGCTGGTGTGGCTCTCCACCTCAGATGCAAAAACTACCTCCCCGGTCTAGCGGTAATGCAAAGGGGGGGGGGTAGACTGTTGAAACTGACCATAAGCCACTCCACCGACTTAGTTTTTATTTACATTTACATTGGAATTTAATTGGCATTGCTTAATATCATGTAAAATTTTGACTGTCAACTATTGTGAAAGAAAAAAAGAAATATACAAAGTATTATATCTCTTATTATAATGGAGATTGTGGGTTTTTCTGTCTGTGACCGAAACTATATTACTATACAAGTCACAATTCCCTTAGTTATTTAGATAACATTTACCATGATTTTATTTTTATTTATACCTCAATTATTAATAAAATTGTTTTACATTACTTATACTGTTGACCATATCTACATGATATTTTCCACGTATCCCACTTGTACGGGTCAGGCACAAAGGCCCTATTTATGTGGGACCACCCACAAGCCGAGACTCATGGGGTGGCAGGTGAAAAATTGCGTCGATCCCGTCGGCATTCCCCCTCAAGGGGGGCGCCTCAGGCACTGGGCAATAAACCCAGCCCTGCCCCTTTAAATCGAGGGGGCAGGTGTTGCCTGGAGGGATGGCCCCCTGGGATCGACGCCGTTAATTATAGCAATGGTCCAGAGGCCGAAGCCACTGTTGACCGGATCTACATACTTAGAACATGCAATTGTATTTATATATACAACAAAATAGCAGTTTACAGTATGAATGGGAAGGCTAATTTGCATATTGATCTTAAAAATTTGATTTTAATAAATAAATGCTTAGTATTATTGATTTCTAATTGTTTGGTTTTATCTTAATGAATATGAGCAAAAATCTCTTCAATAAATCTTAAAAGAAATCCCTTAACAAGAAGAAATAACTAATATTATTCTTTACTTCCTATTTTAACTAAATAGTTAAATTAGGCAAATTTACCAATGAAAGACGGGAGTAACGGAAAAGTTGTTCTATTTTTCAATCATACCCCCTCTGTTCCAAATCTTTTTATCTACATTTATCTTATTCAGTTTCATTAGCCTTTCTAATTTAATATGTGATTTTATTATATTAAAACTTAAATACTTACACCCGAAGGGTGCATATATTTGCTAGTATTATTAATGAAGATTCGCTTCCCGTTTTTGTCTGTGACAAAAATTACGTCACTGCTTACGTCACAATACCCAAAATCGTCATAACAGAATAAATACACTCGAAATTTGAACATGCAACATTAGACAGTCCTCATTGTTTTTTAAAACAAGTTTTAAGAAATACATGAATGGTATTATATATCTATATATAGTGTGTTTTATTTTAATACATATTCAAAGTCTACATTTCAAATTGTTTTATTATTTAATTCTTCAATGAATTTGACGATTTTACTTACTTAGGGTACAAACTCGCTGACATTGAATTGTTTACTCCCACCTCTCAGGCAATATATTTCAAAAATCTATTTTTACATCGCCCGGAGGGTATTTTTTATTTTGTACTGGTATTAATATTGATAATGGAGATTGTCTGTATTTCCGTCTGTAACAAAAACTACGTCATAGCTCTACGTCACAGCTTACGTCTCAATATTCTTATGCTATATACACCCAAAATTTGAGCAAGCAGTTTAAAAAATTGTTTTTTACTCTCGTCCCCCTATTTTTTACAGTAACAAGAAGTTAACTAAAAAGTTTACAAATAAATAAATACCTACGATTTTGTGTAACATTGATGTGGAAAATATTCAAAATAATTGTTTGATTATTACATGCACGCAACATTTTATTTGAGAGGGACGGGGCTCAGTTTTCATTTCAAATTGTTTTATTTTTTCTTACTCCTTTTAATAACTATGAGGATTTTGCTTACTTATGATACAAACCCTCTGACATTGAATTTTTAACTCCCATCCTCTCAGGCAATGTCTTGCAAAATATAATTTGTACGATGCCCGGTGTGTGTTTTCTGTTGCTAGTATTAATAAAGATTTTAATAGATTTTTTAAAAATATTGAACAACCTGTATATTCGTGCATACAACGACAATGTGCACAGTTTGACTACATTTGTGGCCACGAACTGATTTATAAAATTAATTATGGAAAACCTTGTTTTAATTGTACAAAACGTAGACGTGAAATGCACATTTCTCAAAAGAATAATTCAATGTATGAATTATGCAGCACTAATTAAATTATTTACGTTATTGTGACGGAGAATGAGAAAGGAAAGGGAGCAAGACAT
Organism: Doryteuthis pealeii; assembly: GCA_023376005.1. NCBI lineage: Eukaryota > Metazoa > Mollusca > Cephalopoda > Myopsida > Loliginidae > Doryteuthis > Doryteuthis pealeii. Next base: position 20,041,837 of record CM042144.1, read on the forward strand.
TGTCTTGCCTGCTGGGATCGAACCTGCGTCCTCTCGCATGCGAAAGCAGATGCGATGTAGGAACTGGAAGGGCGCGAGGTTTGACTAACGTGCCAGGATGTTTGGCTAATATGCCCATAAAATAACAAGTGCGTCAAGCGCTGGGCAGTCAGCAGCAGCAGAAGCAGAAGCAGTCGACGACGAGCTTTTCATTAAATAAATGGATTTTAGTCGAACAGAAACAAAACTAAATAGGAAATGTGATTTTGAACTGCTAAAGATTATTTCAACTACAACGACGGGTTTTCCAGCTGCTAGATGAAGAATGTGTTGACCAAACAGGCTTGTGAGAAGACGGAGAACTCGCTTGTTTTTGATTCCCCCTCGAAGGGACCTTGTTGATTCGAAGGTCTATTTCGCCCTTCTATAGTTATAAAATTTACAGTATGAATATATGCAGGTGTGTGTAAATACACTTGCGAACGCACATGTTGGAGTGTGTATTTACCCACTCTTCCGCACGACTAGGATGCGATCAAAGTCTATTTATTTTTGCGAATTTTAACAGGTTTGAATTCAGAGTTTTCCTTCTCCAATGACGTATTCGGTATAGGATACAGTATACATAGTTTAAGGAGCCCACCCTGTCATGTTTAAGGACCGGCTTAGCCCATCGGTAGAGCATCATCATAGGAACCACAAGGTTCCGGGTTCGATACCGGTCCTCGCCAACTCAGCGTGTGAGTTGCACAGGGATCTGTGCGGTATAGCGAGGAACTGGTGGTAGGTGTGGCGCTCCACCTCAGACGCCAAAAACAATTTCCTAGGTCTAGCGCTAGTGAAAAGGGGATAGACTCCCTCGACGTCTGGCTGACACTGACATTAGGCAACCCCGACGAATAGAGGGATATTAGTTGAATTCCTACCTTTCCCCAGCGTATTAACGGTATGTGAAATGTAAACAGCCTCGTCTTTGATCTGAATTCATCTCGCCGATGGCAATTACTCCACGAACTCCTCCTATTTATATTGCTATATTATTGTAGTTGAGGTTCTAAGGCGAATCTAATCTTGGTTTGGTTTGGTTTGTTTTGTTTTATGGCATATCAACCTCAGTGGGTCATTTAATGCAACACAGTTTTGACATAAATCCATTCTTAATGGATACTCATTTTTGTTGTTGTTATAAACACATTTTTCTATTTAACCCATAGATGGGACCCTAACAGGTACTACTACTCCCGGTCAGAGTGAACCTGAGAGAAATAGTGATGAAGTGGTGCACCACATTCCAAAATCTCCAGAACTGGAAACTCACCATCAGATAGAGTTTAACGTTATTCCAAGGACATGAAGACCCCCAGCCAGGTTGAGATAATCATGTAGGTGCTAGGGCTTGACATGACCAGCCGATTCATCGGAGGGGGCCTCTCTAACTGCCCTCTAGCCTAAGTGAGGCCTAAAGTGGAGTGTTGCATGTTATGGACTGCTCAGCCACCTGGGTTCCATCCATAAGCATCAGGGGTCGCCACCCACGTCCAACAGGTGGCTCCATCGGTGGAGTCTAACCCCTTTGCAGAGGTGCGGGTATCTAATTTAGCGTATTTGTTACAGGTGCGGATGCTTCCAAATCTACTGAGATCAAATTGTGTCATATACCAAACTGCGTAATGGAAAAGAAAATTCACTAAAATGTTTCGACCATTTTAACTTCTGTCCTTCTTCAGATGTTAACCGTTAATCTTCTTGTGGAGGTGCTCGTATCATAACGGTTAGCAGCAGTGGAAATGGGAATAGACTCAACAGTACGGTAACAATTCCTAGACGCAGCTGTTCCACATACCGAAAATATACTTGGTGAAAGTATGAATCCAATGATCACCCCCAGCTATGGGTAAATAGAGCAGACTGTTTTCTTTCACCTTGGTATGGTAACATGTCTATTTTTTCTATAATCAGTTCTTATGAATACTGTTGCTGCTATTATTAGAAATTAAGTTTCTGTCTCTGCTTTTCTCCATTTAACTTTGCTCAGGTCATTTCATGTACATAACGTTTGTTCGTAAAATAACTATTATCTTATAATTAAAGATGTTGTTTTTATTACAATTTTTGTTTTCTATTTTTTTTGTCTATATTTTTCTGTTGTAATTACTTTTTTAGCTGCTGTAGTCAATCTAAAATCACTTCTGCATGGATATTGTTCGAGTCCTTGTATTGCTTTATTATTACTATTATTATTATCATTATTATTTGACTCCATTCAAGTTTTTTCATACCCGCCTTAGCAGGTGGTTCACTGGAGGCTGAGTGACAACGAATTTCCTCAGGTCTCCAGGAATCTTCTGAATATTCTAGCTGATCTTCCATGTTGTACTTTTGATGGTATCGACTTTCCTCTCATTTTCTGTTCCCCCAGACTTTCTTTCCAGACTCATGGGGACCATTCCAAGAGCATCAATTACAATTGGCACGAACTTTACCTTCATGTTCTACAGTTTTCTTATTTTCTGGCTAGTTCTAGGTAGTTCTATTTTTTTTTAAAATATTTTCTCTTTCTTTTACTTTCACTCGGTGATCGACCAGAACGGCAAAATCCACAAGATGAACAAGTTCTTTTCTTCTTGTTAATTTATACTAGGTCTGGTCTCCTGGTCGGAATTAGGTGGACCATCTGTCTCTCAAAGTCCCCGAGAATTTTAGGCGTCTCATTATTATTATTATTATTATTATTATTATTATTATTATTATTATTATTTGCGAGTTTTTCACACTAAAGATAGCCAGTGGTCATTCACTGAAGTCTTGGTGACAGAAAGTGCCCTCGGGTGTCCATTACTCTCATCATAATGCTGCTGCCTTGATAATTTGGATTCTAACTCTACCCCCCCCCCTTGGGGACCATTCCAAGGCATCAACTACGATTGGTATCACCTTCACCCTGATGATCCACATATTTTAGTTCTCCGGTGAGGTTCAAGTATTTGTCTATATTTTTTGCTTTCTTTCGTTTTTACTCTGGCCAGATGGAACTGCAAAATCCACGAGATGACAAGTTAATTTTGAATTATTAATCATCACTCGGTCTGGTTTTCTGGCCTGGATTATGTGACACATTTGTATATAAACAATCTCAGAAATGTTTCCGCCCTGTCGTCTGGGGCGTTAGAATGCACCGACTGCACCTTGCAGAGGGGTAAGACTCCCCCAATGGAGCCACCTGTTGGCCGTGGGTGGCGACCCGTGATGCTTAAGGATAGAGCCCAGGTGGATGTGCAGTTCATGACATGCAATACTCCACTTTGGCCCTATATTGGGCTAGACGGGCGGTCGGAGAGGCCCCCTCCGATCAATCGACTGGTCACGTCAAGCCCTAGCACCTATATAATTTTCCCAACCCTATTTTACCTTTATGGCAAGCCCCAACCCCTTTTATCATATGGGTGCTAGAAGGCGGTGGCTGCGGGTCTACATGTCCTGGGAATGACGTTAAACTCTATCTGATGGTGAGGTCCAGTTTTGGAGGTTTGGGGAATGTGGAGCACCCCTTCATCACCATTGCTCCCTGGTCCACTCTGACTCGGAGTGGTAGTACCTGTTAGGGTCCATCTATGGGTTAAATAGAAAATGTATTTATAAAAAAAATTGTATTATCCATTAATAATTGATTTATTCTAAAAACTTTATCGGCATTAAATGACCCACTGAGGTTGATATGCCGTAAAACAAAACAAACCAAATCAGAAATGTTTTGCCTCATTCTTTTGGACGGATTCTGGTTTGTAGATATATCATTCGTTAATATGGGCAAAATGTGATTTCTTGCATAATTCCCAGTGGATTACCTTTTGAACCCAGTTGGAAATAGCCTTGAGCATCGTTTGTGCTAGTTTGATGCATTTTCTTATAATGGGATTAATAGTTTCGTCTATTTCTCCCCAAATCCTCACTTGCTATTCCTCAAATTTTTAATTATTTATGTCTTGATACAACGGATCCTTATGCGATAATGCCATTAAAATAGGCTTGGTTCCATTTACCTCCACTCACCCATATATGTCTAAATAGTAGGAGGTACTTGGTTCATTAGCCTTAATTAGGTAACTAGTCTAGGAGAAGGAAAACTCTGAAATTTGCTCCGCTTAAAAAGTAACCATGTCTCACATCCTGCGCGAAATAACAGAGAGAGAGAGAGAGAGAGAGAGAGAGAGAGAGAGAGAGAGAGGGGGGGGGAGAGGGGGGACGGGAAAGGAGATAAAGGAATAAAAGAATGAAGTGAGAAATGAAGAAACAGGTGTTAATTGGATAGTGACTAACTTTTCTTTAATGAGATATTTTTTTATGATATTATTAATAGATTCAGTTTCAACATGGACTTTTCCATTTCTTAACCATTTCCAAATCTTCTCATGTGCAACCTGTCGCTTGAAGTATCCTTATAGTTGTTTTTCTTCCCATTCCTGATGTCTTCTTTTTTGGTTCTCTGTTTGTCTTGACGTTGCAATAGCAGTTACTGGATCTTGTGATTATTTGTCGTCTTTTTAGTGTATTCTTTGAGTCATTTTGTTGGAATGTTTCTGTATATAAGGCATGGAACAAGTAGTCACTTCTACTTAGAGACTCGTTGACTATCACGTGACCTGAGAAAGATTCCTATTATCCAATCACTGGCAGTGCTGCTGCTGCTGTTGGTGTATTTATAGAGGCCTGATTCTAATCTTAACCCATTGACACTCGGACCATCTTGGACGTCGGACCTAAAGGACACACTATCCCACAAGGACTTATTGGTTTACTCACTTGTTTACCTGAAGTTCTTCTTACAACTGGATTCAAGGATGACGGCCAGTTACTCAACAATTGTCGCATCTACACAATTATAAATGCTGGTGAGACGTCTTCCTCCATTTACTGATACACGTAGTCAGTCTGTGTCATCTCGCGTGTGCAATGCCTTGTGCATCGTCATCAATTTGGTTTGTTATTTAGTCCATGTGTCTGATTTCCGCTTTTGACCATTTTCCGAATGGTCATCCGATTTCAATTAGAGAAATTAATTAGAGAAAATTGAAACGTCTCGGAACCACAACGTTTCGTCTTCGATACCGACCTCTCTAAATCAAGGAAAGAGTAACTCAGCGTGGGTAGCTGATGATAGGTTTGCTCTTCACTTCAGACTCAAAACAATATATTTCGCTGTCCGGCTCATACTAACGATATACCACTCCGCCTATTTTACTTTTAGTAGTATAATTGATGTCACCGATATTTTGTACCTGTGCGGTTTTATCATTCACATTTCCCGTGCACGGCCATAATTATGCTGAAGATAATGATAACAACTGATCGGCTAAGTGTTACAATTTATGAGAACTCATAAATTGTGAACGTACCTGGAAATTAGAATATTTAAATTAAGATCTGTTTGATTAAAATCAAGGGGTCCCTATGGAAGGTTACCGACAATTGACAGTTAATGACCTTGACCCTTGAGAAAGGCGAGAGATTGTACACCATTAACATGTAGTTAGTTATTGAGATTCGATCCAGATTTCAAGGAAAGCAGACACTATTGTCGTCTCTCCTGGGTTCGGTCTCTCCCCGCGGTGAATCAAATATGGGCTAATAAATAATAATAAAATTGACCAAGAACAATAAAATGTGTGTAGTTAATTCAATCTAAAGACAATTTTAAGTCCAGTCAGCACAACGACGAACAGAAGATCAACACACAGCAGAAATCATTAATAGAAACCAAACAGATAGCATGGCGGCCGACAAGATAGAACCACTAGAAGATCGGATGTTAAGTATCTGGCCGCCATCCTTGGCCAGTTGTAAAAGAACTTAAAGTAAATAAGTAAGTCAATAAGTCCTGTGGTATTGTTTCCTTTAGTAAGTCCCGCAATATAATACTACGGTCCGACAACCAAGAAGATCCAAGTGGCAATGAGCTAAGATTAGAATCAGGCCATTATAAATACAACAACAGCAGCAGCACTGCCAGTGATTGGATAAGAGGTTGTCTTCCCTGGTCACGTGGTAATCAGTAAGTCTATATTTAGAAGTGACCATTTAGTACACAACCTATATCACAAAAAATTCCAACAAGAGTCAACAAGCAGAGAAGCAGTAAGAAGTGTAACAAGTAAGATCTATAATCTTTAATCTAATAATCTCTCTGTCTTCTCTGTCTCTCTCATATACGAGATGAACTCTCACCGATTATATACACCCGAGAAAAGTGGTTGATTGAAAAGAAATACACAAAAAAAAAACTACTCGCCTCAAATATAGAACTTTCCAATGTTTATTCATTTCCTTTGATCAGTTACTGAGGCCATGGTAATGTGTGGAAATGGATGACCATCAAGATCTGCTTGTGCATAATATGGAATCGACTACTATCGTATATTTAGCTTTCGTTCTATGTCAATGCTCGCTATCGCTTATCTCACTCGACTATCTCACTCTCCGAATCCCAGACTTTCCAAAAACTTTTTTTTCTCGTTTTAAACAGGGAAAATGATGAAGCTTTTGATAATCTTGTCAACCTTAATTTAATTAGTGATTACACCCTTGGGTGCCAAATATAGCGTATGTTATCTATCAAATCGTCTCTCTTCCTGCTACCGGCTTTTAAAAAAATTACAATTGGCACTTCGTGAAGTTCATTTTAGCGACAAGTAATTTCAACGCATTCGCTGACAATAGATAGTTGAAGGTTATCGTCGAAGGAAATGATTCGGCAAATCCAATTGTGTGCATTTCACTTCGTGCTAATGCCATTGGGAAAGACATGACTCAATTTCTGTCCACTCACCTATATATGAATAAATAGTGGGAAATACTTGGTTCTTTAACGTTAGTTAGGCAACCAGTCTAGGAGAAGGAAAACTCTGAGAAATGGCGAAAGAAATTATCGTCCTAGAAAATTAAATCGACAATCTGAGTTCAAATCCTGTTGTTTGTATTTTAAGCCATTAAAATACCCATGACTGCATTTATCTCCATTCGCCCGTACATTTATGAATAGTAGGGCGCACTCGTTTTTTTTTAAAACTTAGTTAGGCAACCAGTCTAGGAGAAGGAATCCTCTGGGAATTATCATAAAAATGTTATCGACCTAGGAAATTAAATCGGCAACCTGATTTCAAATTCTCTCGTTTGCGTTTTACTATGTGATAATGCCATTAAAATAGGCTTGACTCCATTCACCTCCATTCACCCATATATGTCTAAATAGTAGGAGGTACTTGGGTCATTGGCCTTAGTTAGGCAACTAGTCTAGGAGAAGGAAAACTCTGAAATTTGCTCCGCTTAAAAGTTGACCTTGTCTCACATCTTTGGTCGTTGCGCAGGGGTTGCATACTTGAAACAATATAGATTATTTTAGATGATTTAAGAAAATGGTAAGAAGAATAATGTAAAATGTCATTCTTCGGAAGTATCATTTAAATTACTTAACAAAATTATCTGTAGATAGATATATCAATAGTGCATATATTCTGTGTAATACCTTTTATTTGTTAAAGGTTGATGTGAGATGGAAGAGGCTTAAGGAAGCATAACAAATAAATAAATCTCATCATCATCATCCTCCCATCAACTTCAGGTCGTGCTGACAGCATGATTACCCCTCTTTCTTAAAACGTCGGTTATCGTTACAGAGAGAGGTCATCTATGCAGTATCCGATTCCGCAGAGAGCTGGTTCTTTGGTTGGTTGGTTGGTTGATTGGTTGATTTTGTTTTGTTTTACGGCATACCAACTCTCTTTCGGGCCATTTAATGCCGAATCAATTCATTTTTTATAAATAAATAACGCTTGTTGTTTTTATTACCTACAGTTGCTTTAGTTGTCACCTGCGTAGAATTTAGGTATTAAACAGAGGTCAGTGATCTAGCGGAAACCGGTGCTATCAGTGTGACCCACTGTAATGCACACAGCTAATATTCGCTTTGAAAAATTCATTAAGAGATTACATGGTGCAAAATAAAATTATAAAACACCCTCATACTTCTGGATTGGATAGTCAAGATTGTATGAATAAATTTTAAATATACCGTATTTTTTTGAAGCATGGGGAATAAACATGAAAAAAAAGGATAGATTTAAATTCAAATAGACTAAGATTAACGATATCACTTAACTTCTATTTTGGTTTCTGTTTTAAAAATGACAATAACAATATGTACTGAATTTTTCAGTGTCTAAAAGTAATGTTCATACTACTACTACTACTACTACTACTACTACTACTACTACTACTACTACTACTACTAATACTAATACTACTAATAATAATAATAATAATAATAAGGCTGATAAAAGTAATTCATTTATTTACCT
>CM042144.1:20055166-20073899 GCA_023376005.1 Doryteuthis pealeii
CATGGTATAAACCGTCAGAATATATAGCCAAGATATAGGGATGGAATTCGGAATACAGAAAATATGCTATGCTAGTAATAAAAAAGGGGAGAAAGAAAATTAATGGACGGAATACAACTACCAAATCAGGACACTATAAAATCACTTGAAGAAAAAAAAAGAAACTTACAAATACTTAGAAATTTTAGAAGCAGACAATATCATGCAAACAGAGATGAAATAAAAAGTTTTAAAAAAGAATACCCCAGAAGAACAAGAAAGCTCTTAGAAACCAATCTCAACAGCAGAATTCTCATCAAAGGAATAAATACCTGGGCCGTCCCAGTTATAAGATACTCTGGGCCATTGTTAAAATGAAAAAAGATGATCTCAGACAGATCGACCAAAGGACTAGGAAATTAATTACCGTGCACACGACTTTACACCATAGAGATGATAAAGATAGGCGATGTGTTTCAAGAAAAGAAGGTGGAAGAGGTCTTGCCAACATAGAGGACTGTGTAGAGGCCACAATCCGAGGACTTGAAGAATAAACAAAAAAGAGCAAAGAAAGATTACTTATGGCAGCCAACAACAGCAGATGTAATATATGGACAAACAGAAAAATAACGAAAACTAGAAAACAAAGATGGGAAGAAAAACAATTATATGGGCACTTTAAACGACACATCGGAGAGGTTGCACATAAACAGACTTGGACATGTTTAAGAAGAGGAAACCTCAAGAGAGGAACTGAATCACTAATAATTGCTGCACAAAATAATGCCATAAGAACAAATTATATCAAAGCAAAAATTGATAAGACACAACAAACAGTAAATGTAGACTGTGCCGTGACAGAGATGAGACTATAAGCCATGTATTAAGTGAATGTAGCAAACTAGCACAAAGAGAATACAAAGCTAGGCACGACTGGGTTGAGAAGGTGATCCCTACTGGGAATTATGCCAAAAAATCAAATTTTCACCATACAACAAAATGGTATATGCATAAACCATAATTTCTTGAGAATGAAACGCATAAAATTCTCTTGGACATTGAGATAAAGATGGATCACCCTGTCCCAGCTAGGAGACCAGACCTAGTGTTGATTAACAAAAAAGAAAGGACTTATCAACTGGTAGACTTTGCAGTTCCAGCAGATCACAGGGTGAAGCTGAAGAAAAATAAAAAGATGGATAAATACCTGGATCTCGCCAGAGAATTCAAAAAGCTGTGGAATATGAGTGAAAGTGATACCAATTGTAGTTGGTGCACTTGGAACAGTCGCAATAAACTTGGTGAAAACACTAGAGGATCTGGAAATCAGAGGAAAAATTGAGACTATCCAGACTACTGCACTGCTGCAATCGGCCAGAAAACTCAGAAGAGTCCTGGATACCTGTTGTCACTCAGCCTCCATTGAAATACTATCATTTAACGCTGATGTGAAAAAAAACTCAAGAGAAATTTGGTAGGCAAATAAAGCAGTGAATCGCTTGAGTTGGTATATTTGAAATAAACACTACACAATTCGCATCGCCTCTTAACTTTGATGCGATGTGATTTTAAAGCCTTTCGTTCATAAAAAAAAATGTTAATTCATGGCTTTTGAATAGAACCAATTAATGATGTAGGTTTGAGTGTGACATATATATATATATATATATATATATATATATATATATATATATATATATATATATATATATATATATATTATATATATATATATATATATATATATATGGTGGGGGCGTAAATGTAAATATGAAAAAACGTATTCCAAATGATGGATATTAATAGATAGAAGCTATTCAATGTTAAAATCTTTCAGGTTTTATTTTTCTTAAGTCTTCATCAGGACAATTTGAAAATGAAAAAAATGTAAAATTATTATGGAATAAATTTAGTCATGTTAAAGGATACAAATTTAAAGCGTTAAGATGACGGATATTTAAGATTTTTTCTTTTTAACTCTTTAAGTAGTGCTCTGTATATAATTTTTGATATAGAAAAATTTTAAAATGTCTTGAATAGAATAATTTCCACTACTAAATTATATGTTCATATATATATATATATATATATATATATATATATAGTGTGTGAGATGGTCACTATTTCAGCTTTTGCTGGAATGGCGTACCAAAGGCAGTATTATTGGTAAGTGCTCAATATAAAATAGAGCTGTTATATAATATAATAAGGTAAATATATAAAGGTTTTACATATCTATTTATTAGGTGACAAAGGAACATTCACGACCATATTGGTTTGATTCGATGCAATCATCAGGTAAAGATGTTTCAAATGCCTTGGAAACTTCTTCACCTGATGATTGCATCGCATCAAACCAATATGGTCGTGAATGTTCCTTTGTCACCTAATAAATAGAGATGTAAAACCTTTATATATTTTATCTTATATATATATTATATATATATATATATATATATATATATATATATATATATATATATATAGTAAATGAAGAAAAAACTCTAAACTTTCTTCATTACAAGAATTTGTTTCAACCGTAATTATTGTAATAAAGCAAGTTTAGAGTTTTTTCTTCATTTACTAAATATCTTGCTCTGTCCTTCTACTCACTGGTATTAGGCACATTGAGCTCTCCTTATGGTCTATCTGCATCAGTTTGATTAAACCACACGTGGAAAGATCCTAACCACGAAAATATATATGTATATTTGCGTCCTCTAGTGATCTTAACATATATGGATATACCAATGTATTTATTTATCAGTTAAATATTCGCTTGTTACAGGCAGCTGAAGAAAGCCTAGATGTTAATGAGTCGGACTGATGAAAAGTCAGTCTGGTTTCGCTCCCGTCTACGAGTAGTTCGTAAGTCTAGGCCCATTGATGAGACGTGAAACGTCGAAAGACGGTATCTGTGGACGTGGGGTAGTGGTTAGAGTTGTGGAAAATGGACTCGTCGATTCGAGTTCAATTCCTAGACGAGGCTGTTTCCATTTCACATAGCGCTAATACCCTTGGGAAAGGTATGAATCCATATATTCTCCCTCCAGCTATGGGTTAAATAGTAGGGCAGACTGGGCTCTTCAGCCTTGGGTAGGTAACCAGTCTAGGAGAGGGATAACTCTGAATTCAAAATTCCTGAGGTCGGTCGTTGATTGGGTTTGTGGCAACCTTTGATGCACCAATTCTTTGCTATCGACTGTGCCAAAAAGTGTGGATGGTCCAACACTAAGTGTGGATGGCCTTCACCACTATAAACAAATCCCTGTGTGGCAGTTCATTGTCTGTATAAACCCTCATACGTTGGAAATCGACGGGAGAGTCCATCATATACAAATAAATAAATATATAATATATATATATATATATATATATATATATATATATATATATATATATATATATATATTATTTGTTCCATGTCAATTATGGCGCCATATTTATTTGGAAGTGTATTTTAATCATTTTTTTACACAGACTATAGATACATAAGTATATGTTCTTATAAAACGTATTTTACCTGAAGTTTAACACTTCTAACAGAATAAATACATTTCTCTTATAAACTTTAAGCTGCACCTGCCTCGACGCCGAATGTACATGGGCAATAATTGAACAAGAATAGATAAGCATAGGTTAATATGTACGATTAAAATATCTAGTAGCTTAAACTGCCAAAAGCTTCTATACACGAAACTATGTATATGCAAATATATCAAAACATTTACAATCTTTAATGATTAAAAAAAAATACTGAATATCAATATATAAAAGCCAATCAACATCTGCATGATTCGATTACTTGTTTTAATCACTAACGGCCAAAATATACGTCAGTAAATTGTTATTAAAATAACTAGTACAAAATAAAAAACACCCTCCGGGCGATGTAAAATAGATTTTTGAAACATATTGCCTGAGGGGTGAGAGTAAAAAAATCAATGTCAGCAAGTTTGTACCCTAAGTATGTAAAATCATCAAATTCATTAAAGGATTAAAAAATAAAACAATTTGAAATGTAACTTTAAAAATGTATTAAAATAAAACAAAGTTATATGATATATACACACCAGTCAATGTATTAATTAAAACTTGTTGTTATTTAATACATTTTTTAAGTTTACTTTTCAAATTGTTTTTATTTTTTTAATCCTTTAACGAATTGATGCATTTTACTACTTAGGGTACAAACTTATGACATTGAATTTTTTACTCCCACCCCTCAGGCAATATGTTTCAAAATCTATTTTAATCGCCCGGAGGGTGTTTTTTTTATTTTGTACTATTTATTTTAAATAACAATTTATGACGTATATTTTGGCCGTTAGTGAATAAAACAAGTAATCCGTCATGCAGATGTTGATTGGTTTTTATAGCATTGATATTCAGTATTTTTTAAAAAATCATTAAAGATTGTAAATGTGTTGATCATATTTGCATATACACAGTTGTGTCTCGAAGCTTTTTGGAGTTTAAGCTACCAGATATTTTAATCGTACCATATTAACCTATGCTTAATTCTAATTCTTGTTCAATATTGCCCAGACATTCGGGTCAAAGGCAGGTGCAGCTTAAGTTTATGAAGAAATGTATTTAATTCTGTTAGAAGTGTTAAACTTCAGGTAAATACGTTTTATAAAGAACTATACTTAGTATCTATATTCTGTGTAAACAAATTATTAAAATACACTCCAAATAAAATATGGCGCATATTGACCATGGACAAATATATTATATACATTTATATATATATATATATATATATATATATTATATATATATATATATATATATTATTTATTTATTTATTTATATATGATGGACTCTCCGTCGATTTTACAACGTATGAGGGTTTATACAATGAAACTGCCAACAAGGGATTTGTTTTATAGTGGTGAAGGCCAGCCACACTTAGTGTTGTGACCATCCACACTTTTTGGCAGGCAGTCGGATAGCAAAGAATTGGTGCATCACGTTGCCAACAAACCAATAACGATCGACCTCAGGAATTTTGAATTCAGAGTTATCCCTCTCTAGACTGGTTACCTACCCAAGGCTGAAGAGCCGCAGTCTGCCTACTATTTACCCTAGCTGGAGGGAGAATTATGGTTCATAACTTTCCCAAGAGTATTAGTGGCGCTATGTGAAATGGAAACAGCCTCGTCTAGGATGACACTCGAATCGACGTCCATTTTCCACAACTCTAACCATCTACCCACGTCCACAGATACCGTCTTTCGACGTTCACGTCTCATCAATGGGCCTTAGACTTAACGAACTATCGTAAGCACGGGAGCGGAAACAGACTGACTTTTCCATCAGTCCGACTCATTAAGCATCTAGGCCTTCTTAAGCTGCCTGTAACAAGCGAATTTTACTGGATAAATAAATACAATTGGTATATCTATATATGTTAAGATACTAGAGGAGCAAATTACATATATTTTTTTCGTGGTTAGGATCTTTCCAACGTGTGGGTTTAACAAGCTGATGCAGATAGAACCCTAAGAGAGCTCAATGGCCTATAACCAGTGAGTAGAAGGACAGAGCAAACATTTAGTAAATGAAGAAAAAACCAAACTTGCTCATTACAATAATTACGGTGAAATATGATTCTTAATGAAGAAAGTTTAGAGTTTTTTCTTCTATTACTATATAATATATATAATATATATATATATATTATATATATATATATATATTATATATATATATAAGATAAATTAGTAAATTTTTTACCATCTCTATTTATTAGGTGACAAAGGAACATTCACGACAATATTGGTTTTGATGCGATGCAATTCATCAGGTGAAGATGTTTCAAATGCAATCTTCAGGTTAACGATGTTTTAAAGGCATTTGAAACATCTTTACTGATGATTGCATTGAATCAAACCATTTGGTCCGTGGAATGTTCCTTTGTCACCTAAATAAATAGATATGTAAAACCTTTATATTTACTTTATATTATATACCCAGCTCTATTTTATATTGAGCACTCTACCAAATAATACTGCCTTTGGTAACGCCATTCCAGCAAAGCGAACAGGACATCTCACACACTATATATTATCTATATATAATATATATATTATGAACATATATTTAGTAGTGAAATTATTCTATTCAAGACATTTTAAAATTTTTCTATATCAAAAAATTCATATACAGAGCACTACTAAAGAAGTAAACAAGCAACATCTAAATATCCGTCATCTAACGGCTTTAAATTTGGTATCCTTTAACAATGACTAAATTTTTTCCATAATAATTTTTACATTTTTTTCTTTTCAAATTGTCCTGATGAAGACCTAAGAAAATAAAACCTGAGATTAAAACCATTGAATAGCTTTCTATCTATTAAATCAAATCCATCATTCTGGGAATACGTTTTTTTCTATTACATTTACGCCCCACCAAATTATATATATATATATATATATATATTATATATATATATATATATATTAATATATATATTATAATTATATATATATATATATATATAATATATATTATTTATATATATATATATATATATAATATATATATATATATATGTCACACTCAAACCTACATCATTAATTGGTTATTCAAAGCCATGAATTAACATGTTCTTTTTTTATGAACAAGGCTTTTAAAATCATATCGCATCAAAGTTAAGAGCGATGTGAATTGTGCATGTTTATTTCAATATACCAATTCAGGCGGAGTCACTGCTTTATTTGGCCCTACGCGAATTTCCTCTCTGAGTTTTTTTTTCACATAGGTTAAATGATAGTATTTCAATGGAGGCTGAGTGACAACAGGTCTTCAGGATCTTTCTGAGTTTTCTGGCCGATTGCAGCAGTGCATTTAGTCTGGATGGATGTTTCCATCTGATTGCCCGTCCTCCAGTTTTTTTCTCTGAAGTTTTATTGAGACCGTTCCTAAGTGCACAACTACAATTGGGTATCGACTTTCACTCTCATATTCCACAGCTTTTTCAATTCTCTGCAGGTCCAGGTATTTATCCATCTTTTTCAATTTTCCTTTCATCTTCACAAACACCAAAAAAACACCTGTGACCTGCTAGAACTAGCAAATCCACCAGTTTGAATAAGTCCTTTCTTTTTTTGTAATCAACACTAGGTCTGGTCTCCTAGCTGGGATAGGGTGATCCTCTTTATCTCAATGTCCAGAGAATTTTATGCGTTTCATTCTCAGAAAATTCTGGTTTATACTATACCATTTTGTTGTATGGTGAAAATTTGATTTTGCATAATTCCCCGTGGGGATCACCTTCTCACCCAGTCGTGCCAGCTTTGTATTCTCTTTTGTTAGTTTGCTAAATCACTAATACATGAGCTTTACAGTCTCATCTCTGTCCCCGCCAGTCTACATTTACTGTTTGTTGTGTCTTTCAATTTTTGCTTTATATAATTTGTTCTTATGGATTATTTTCTGCATCAATTATTAGTGATCTCAGTTCCTTCTCTTGAGGTTTTGTCTTCTTAAACATGAGGTTGCCATAAACAAGTCTCTTAAACAGAAGAGGTTTGCACATAACCAAGTCTGTTATGTGCAACCTCTCGATTTGTCGTTTGAAGTGCCCATAATAATTGTTTTTCTTCCATCTTTGTTTTCTAAGTTTTCGTTATTTTTCTGTTTTGTCCATATGTTACATCAGCTGTGTTGGCTGCCATGAGTAATCTTTCTTTGCTCTTTTTTGTGTTTCTTGAGTCTTGGATTGTGGCCTCTACACACGTCTCTATGTTTGGAAGGAACCTCTTCCACCTTCTTTCTGAAACACATCGCTATCTTTATCATCTCTATGGTGTAAAAGTCGTGTGCACGGTCATTAATTTCTAGTCCTTTGGTCGATCTGTCGTGAGATCATCTTTTTCATTTTTGAATGGCCAGAGTATCTATAAACTGGGACGGCCCAAGTATTATTCCTTTTGAGAGAATTCTGCTGTTGAGCTTAGTTTCTAAGAGTTTCTTGTTCTCTGGGGTGTTCTTTTTAAAACTTTTTGATTTCATCTCGTTTTGCTTTGATATTGTCTGCTCTAAAATTTTCTAAGTATTTGTAAGTTCTTTTCTTTAAAGTGGATTTTTATAGTCTCCTGATTGGTAGTTGTATTTCCGTCAATTAATTTAATTTCCCCTTTTTCTTACTGCATAGCACAATTTTTCTGATTCGGAATCATCAGAATACCATCAGAATATATAGCCAAGATCTAGGATCTTGGTATATATTCTGATGGTTTTATACATGGTTTCTAAGTTATTTTTCTTTAGCAATTTTTTTAATGAAATCCTGTACATAAAGTTGGTTTATTCTTTCTTAAGAGATAGTAATTTATATCCGCCTGTGCATTTTCTGAGTATATGATTGAGTGATGATCTTTGGTTCAATTATAAGCAAACTAACCATCAGTTTTTTGTACTTTGCTTCGGTAGGAATCTCAAGTGGTGGGAGATCGCCGCGAGCTGTTTAAAAGAGGCATAGAGTTAAAAGGTAATTTAGATAATGTAGCACACAAAGCAACTACCTATATCTTTGGGCGATGTATCATAAAAAGTTACAAATGTTCCATTTTTGGAACAAACTTAAAATAACACAATAATATTTATTTAAAGTCACACCCATACCTTCTCACCGAGAAAACACTGTTTTATGAGAGAAAATAAGACTGCGTCAACCACCAATACCTCATCACATCAGACCTCCGATCTAAAATCCAACTTTTACGGTTTTTACTTCTCTCACTCTTTAACGATACTGAAGTAACATATTGCATTAACATATGCATTAAATAGCCATATGTGTGATGGTTCGGCTCATGGCACCTAGAGACCCAACGATGAGAATAACACAACACACACTCGCGGTTGTAAGGCTTAAGGCTATTTGTTGTTTTTGTTCTACTGTCTCCACTATTAACGATTCCCAAAAGCTAAACGCACTCTTTAGCTCTCCAAAATTGGTGGGGTTGGCGAAAAAATGGCGCTTTTTGTAATCTTCTTTTTTTTCTGTAAAATCAAGTTCTAGGTTTCCCTACTCCTAAAAATTGGTTATAAAAGCATTTCTGTCGCCTGAAATCTAAAATGTACAAGAAAAGTTTTAAGTCATGACGATTTTAAGTTATATATTATTTCTGATTTTTCCTAGCAAGGATCAATATCGATGTGGCACTGCATCTATCAGAATTTTTTTATCTATTATTATTTTCCATATATTGAACATTATTTGTCCACCAAAGTAGTTTGATATTTTCCACAGAACCGAATCTACAACATCTACAACATCAAGTAAACATGTGCGAATCAGAAATCAATAAAAACTTATTTCGTTAACTTTAAGACTTTTTGTATAGCATTTTGGATTCCTTGGCTAAAATGCTGGTTAGACACCAATTTTTGTTCTAGAACTCATTTTACAGACAACATAGATTACAAAAAGTCGCCATTTATCGACCACCCCACCCAAATATGAAGGTTATGTCGATTTAAAAATCGACATAACTCCATCAATTTAGTAATTGGAAGCTCAACTTTTGGGGATTGGATAACTTTAAAATAGTCCATAACTGTTCAAAATTTCAGAAAAATTGAAGTGAAAAATGTTTAACAATTTTGGAAAATGTTGTACCTTCGGTTCTGAGCAAATATCAAAAATCTTTTCAGTACAACTCGCCAATTTTTTAAAATTGGAGATTAAATTTTGGGATTAGCTATCCTAAGCATAATCCACTTGGACACTTTAAGAAAATTGCATGGTGTGCGTGACATGCCTGGATGCTTTGACATGGAATTACCCATATATATATATATATATATATATATTATATATATATATACAATATATATTATATATATTGTTGTGTGAAGTCCACGTTTGCTTCTTGTTGAAAAGGTGGCTGAGTCTATTCTCAAATTAATATATATATATATAATATATATATATATATATTATTATAATATATTTATATAATATATAGTGTTACCTAACGTACGAGTGCAGACCAACTCCGAATTTACCGAGCTCTTTTGGTGATTCATTTGCTTTTGGGGGGGACACTAAAATTTGTAAGTACGATGAGTTTAGATTCACTAAGTAATTTAACATTCAAGCTTTATTAGACCAAAGAAGTATATTTACTTTGAATATGATCATTAAAACCCATTTTCTAACGAAATAGTTAATTGGCATTCTATGGTTATTATGTTTTTTCATAGCAATACAGGCCTATTTTACTTATCAAATATTAATAAATTGGGATGTTGTCTTGCGGGACTGGAACGAATTCATACTTTCAATTATTCAATGGCGAACTTGATTTGATATACTAGGCAATCAAGTTTGGTGAGGATAAATTAAACACGTAAAAGTCAAGTAACACCCACCACACACACACTCACACACACACACACACACATATATATATATATGTATATATATATATAATATACTCTAAACTTAATGGTGTGGAAAAAACCAGATAACTCATTTTTTTCAAAATGAAATACGATCAAAAATAAGAAATAAAAGTGACAAAAACGTATACATAGGATCCAACACAAGGAGCCTTCAAATCGATACTACACCCTAGAGTAGTTTACGTACAAGGAATGTGACACGATACGAGCTCGATCTAATATGTGTGGAAAATAAAATGAAAAACTAGGAATAGACCCGCAACTTAAAAGGAAAATGAATAAAATTGCAATAATACAAAACAGGAGACAAAACTCGCAACTATTAACCAAAGAACAGAAATTCTCAACGTATGCTAGGCATATAAAGCGTGGCTTCTTAGCCAATAAAAATAAAACAAAATAAGAAATTAAAAAATAATTATGACACACTTTTTACAAATTTTTTAATTTTTAAATTTCATGCAAATTTTTCCTACTCTGATAACCATTCAAAATAAAATACGTTTGTAACAACTTCTTCAGTCAGAATTACCTGAAGAACGCATTCAATTTTATTATATAATATATATTATATATATATCTATATATATATAAATATATATAATATATATAATTTGTGGGTACAATGGAAGAAAATGCAATATCTTTATAATATAGAAGGTCCGGAATGGTTTACATTTTGTTTTTTAACTATATTTTCTTTCTCCTTGCCTATGGTAGTGCTAATAAATCTACCTATGCTTTTTTAGTTATTTAAAGGTTTCATTGCTTTTTATCGTATTATATATATTATATATATATATATATATATATATATATATATATATATATATATATATATACATAAAAAGCAATGAAACCCTTTAAATAACTAAAAAGCATAGGTAGATTTATTAGCACTACCATGGCAAGGAGAAGAAATCTAGTTAAAAAACAAAATGTAAACCATTTCCGGACCTTCTTATTATAAGATATTCATTTTCTCCATTGTACCCACAAATATATATATATATACTATATATAATAATATTATATATATATATATATCATATAATATTATTAGAAGGGTTTTATAATTTGTCTTGAAGCACTTGTGTTTATATTGGTTTTTGTTGGTGGGTTTTGAAGTGTAAAAGAAAAAGAATGTACTATGTGTTGTTTATTAAACTGTGATTAATTCTTCAATATTTCGGGAATAATCCTTCTCCAGAAGTCAACCGACTGAATGTTGTTGCTAGTGGTGTTCATTTGTTCTTTATATCATGGTTCCAAAGTCTTCTGTACTCGTAGGTGGGTGGGTGTGTTTGCTTTATTATATGTGTGTCCGTCCTTTGTTTTAATTATTAATCTAGATCTGGCCTCGCTGAATTTTTTAGTTGCTACCATCTAATCTTTTTAAAAAAGATGTGTCTGTGATTAATAATTACAGATTTGGTTGGTTATTTATGGTGCGTGGTGTTGAATTTCATGTTATCAAAATCACCTGTTGTGTGGTGTGTGTGTGTGTGAGCGCGCGTGTGCGTGCTGCGTGTGTGCGTGTTCTGTTTTTTAAATCCGATGCAGGAAAGAAACGACAAGTCTGAAACATCAATAAATCCAATTCAAAAAACAAAATTCAAACATTATCCGACCTACTAATTTTCATATATATATTTTTATCGTATATATTTTTTATCATATATATATATATTATATATATATATATAGGTATAGTATAAATGTATGTGTGTGTGTGTGTGTGTAAGCCATATATATATATATTATATATATATTATGTATATATATATATATATTATATATATGGTACATATATCGTATTATTACAACGAAGGTATCTATTCTTCGATGACGTTGATAATAAAAGACGGTGATATCATTTTTTCACGCATCGGAGAGCATCGCATATATTCTTTTCTTACTGAATTTTAATTAGTCGTCTTTTTTCAAACATTATCGAAACGTAATGATAAACCCCAGCGATATATTATAGAATCCTCATCGTAGAATAATTGTGGAATGGATATGACAATGATTTATGTCGGGTTCAAGTCACATATGTATCAAATAAAGGACAAATATTTATATTTTAATACGCAGTCATAAAGCCGATAAATGATAAAAGAATCGAAAAATTAGTAGAGATTGCAGTGAGATAATAATTAATTATTTTTACACACACATATATATATTACTGCGGTTGAGTGTTAGGCTAGCTATCAGTATGTATAAATTATTTATCATATTATTATTAATTGATAATAATTAATAATAATAATAATAATAATAATAATGATAATGATAATAATATAATAATATAATATAATAAATAAAATGATCGATAATAATGATAATAGTTGTAATAAAGATTACAAAAAGAAAGAACTAGTCAACTTGTGGATTTTGTAGTTCCAGGAGATCACAGGGTGAAGCGAAGGAAAATGAAAAAAATGGACAAAATACGGGGTCCTTTCAGAGACTGAAAAAGTAAATGGAATATGAAAGTCAAAGTGAAACGCAATTGTAGTGGTGCACTGGAACGGTCCCAAAGGGATTAGAAAAGGGTTTGGAAAGGTCTGGGAAATCGTAGGAAGGATTGATACATCCAGACACTGCAGCTGCTGCAATCTGCCAGAATACTCAGAAAAGTTCCTGGAGACCTGAAAGACTTGCTGTCACTCAGACTCCAGTGAATACGCATCAGGCTAACGCTGATGTGAAAACTCAAAAGGATTAAATAATAGTAGCAGTGTAGTAGTACTAGTAGTATGAACATTGCGTAAAGTCACAGAAAAGGTTCGGTACAGATGAAATGTTATTTTTCAAACAGTGATCGAAAAAGTTTTACTAGAGATTCAGTGAGGTAATAATGAATTACTTTTATCAGCCTTATTATTATTATTTTATATTAGTAGTAGTAGTATTAGTAGTAGTAAGTAGTAGTAAGTAGTAGTAGTAGTAGTGTAGTAGTAGTAGTAGTAGTATGAACATGTACTTTTTGACACTGAAAAATTCGGTACATTTGTTATTGTCATTTTTAAACCCTGAAACGAATAGAAGTTAAGTGATATCGTTAATGCTTATCTATTTCGAATTAAATCTACCTAATTTTTTTTCATGTTTATTTCCCATGCTTCGAAAAAATCGGTAAATTTAAAATTTATTCCATACAATCTGACTATCCAATCCAACGAGTATGAGGGTGTTTTATAATTTATTTTGCACCATTAATCTCTTTTTAATGATTTTTCAAGAAGCGTAATATTAGCTGTGTTCATTACAGTGAGGTTCCGCTGATGCACGGTTAGTCCGCTAGATCACTGACCTCTGTTTAATGCTAAATTCTACGCAGGTGAAACTAAAAGCAACTGGTGTAATAAAAACAACAAGCGTTCTTTATTTATAAAAAAATGAACTTGATTCGGCATTAAATGGCCCGCAAGAGAGTTGGTATGCCGTAAACAAACACACCAAACAACCACTCAACCAACCAACCAACCAATACAGCTCTCTGCGGAATCGCGCATACTGCATAGATGACCTCTCTCTGTAACGATAACCGACGTTTTAAGAAAGAGGGTAACATGCTGTCAGCACGACCTGAAAAGTTGATGATGGGAGATGATGATGAGATTTAATTTTTTGTTATGCTTCTTAAGCCTCTTCCATCTCAACATCAAACCTTTAACAATAAAAGGTCTTACACAGAATATATGAACTATTGATATATCTAATCTACAGATAATTTTGTAAGTAATTTATATGATACTTCCGAGAATGACATTTTCTATTCTTCTTACCATTTTCTTAAATCATCTAAAATAATCTCATATTGGTTTCAAATATGCAACCCCCGCCGCAACGACCAAGGATGTGGAGACAAGGTCACCTTTTAAGCGAGCAACTTTCAGAGTTTCCTTTCCTAGACTTAGTTCTAACTAAGGCCAATGACCAAGCACCTCCTACTATTTAGACATTATGTGTGAAATGGAGGTAAAATGGAGTCATTGCCTATTTTAATGGCATTATCACATAGTAAAACGAAACGAAGAATTTGAAAATCAGGTGCCGATTTAATTTTTTCCGCTAGGTCGAAAAATTTAACATTTTTTATGAAATAATCGCCAGAGGATTTCTTCTCCTAGACTGGTTGCCTAACTAGTTAAAAAAAACGAGTGGCGCCTAACTATTCATAAATGTACGGGCGAATGGAGATAAATGCGTCCAGGGTATTTTAATGGCTTAATAATACAACAACAGATTTGGAACTCAGATTGGTCGATTTAATTTTCTGGACGATACTTTCTTTCGCCATTTCTCGAGTTTTTCCTTCTCCTAGACTGGTTGCAACTGTGTTAACTAACGTTAAAGAACCAAAGTATTTTCCATATTTATTCATATATAGGTGATTGACAGCAATTGAGTCATGTCTTTCCCAAATGGCTATTACAGCACGAAGTGAAATGCACACAATTGGATTGCCGATATCATTTTCCTTCGATCGCATAACCTTTCAACTATCTATTGGTCAGCGAATGCGTTGAATTACTTGTCGCTATAAATGAACTTCACGAAGTGCCATTGTAATTTTTTTAAAGCCGGTAGCAGGTAAAGGAGACGATTTTGATTAGATCATACACTATATTTCGGCAGCCCAAGGGTGTAATCACTTAATTATTAAGGTTTGACAAGATTATCAAAGCTTCTCATTTTCCCTGTTTAAAACGAAAAAAAAGTTTTTGGAAAGTCTGGGTTCGAGAGTGAGATAGTCGAGTGAGATAAGGCGATGCGACATTGACATAGAACGAAGCTAAATATACGATAGTAGTCGATTCCATATTATGGCAGCAAGCAGATCTTGATGTGTCATCCATTTCCACACATTACCAATGGCCTCAGTACTGATCAAAGGAAATGAATAAACATTGAAAGTTCTATATTTGAGGCGAGTAGGTTTCTTTTTTGTGTATTTCTTTTCATATCAACCACTTTTCTGCGGTGTATATAATCGGTGAGAGTTCATCTCGTATATTAGGAGACAGAGAAGAGACAGAGAGATTATGTAGATTAAAGATTATAGATCTTACTTGTTACAAACTTCTTACTGCTTCTCTGCTTGTTGACTCTTGTTGGAATTTTTTGTGATATAGGTTTGTGTACTAAAATGGTCCACTTCTAAATAATAGACTTACCTGATTCCACGTGAACCAGTGGAAGACAACCTCTTACCATCACTGGCAGTGCTGCTGCTGCTGTTGTTGTAATTTATAATGCTGAATTCTAATCTTTAGCTCATTTCACTTGGAATCTTTGTTGTCGACGTAGTAATTATAATCGGGGCTTACTAAACGGAAACATCCACAGGAGCTTATTGACTTACTTATTTATTAAGTTCTTTTTACAACTGGCCTAAGGATGGCGGGCGCAATACTTAACATCTCGATCTTCTAGTGTTCTATCTGTCGGCCGTATGTCTATCCTGTTTGGTTTCTATTAATGATTTCTGCTTGTGTTGATCTTCGTTCGTCGTTGTGCTGACTGGACTTAAACCTTTGTCTTTAGATTGAATTTAATACACCATTTTATTGTTCTTGGGTCAATTTTTATTATATTTATTAGTCCCCTAATTTGATTCACCGCGGGGAGAGAGCGAACCCGGAGAGGAACGACAATAGTGTCTGCTTTCCTTGAAATCTGGATCGAATCTCAATAACTAAACTACATGTTAAGGTGTACAATCTCTCGCCTTTTCAAGGGTCAAGGTTCATTAACTGTCATTGCTCGGTAACTTCCATAGGGACCCTTGATTTTAGATCAAACAGATCTAATTTAATATTCTAATGTTCCAGGTACGTTCAAATTTAATGAGTTCTCATAAATTGTAACACTTAGCCGATCAGTTGTTATCATTATCTTAAGCATAATTATGGCTCGTGCACGGCCAATGTGATGATAAAACCGCAACAGGTACCAAAATATGGTGACATCAATTATACTACTAAAAGTAAAATAGGGGAGTGTATATCGTTAGTATGAGCCGGACAGCGAAATATATTGTTTTGAGTCTGAAGTGAAGAGCAACCTTATAAAGCTACCCAGCGCTGAGTTACTCTTTCCTTGATTAGAGGTCGGTCTTCGAAGACGAACGTGTGGGTTCGAAGTTTCAATTTTCTTCTAATTAATTTCTCTAATTGAATCGGATGACCATTCGGAAATGGTCAAGAGCGGAAATCAAGACACCTGACTAAATAACAACGCAAATTGATGACTGATGCACAAGGTGCACACGAGAATGCCCAGACTGACTACGTGTGATCAGTAAATGGAGGACGACGTCTGCACCAGCATTTTATAATGTGTAGATGCGACAATTGTGTGTAAACTGGCCGTCATCCTTGATCAGTTGTAGAAGAATTCAGGTAAACAGTGAGTAACCAATAAGTCCTTGTGGGGATAGTGTGTCCTTTAGGTCCGACGTCCAAGATGTCCGGTGTCAATGGGTTTAAGATTAGAATCAGGCCTCTATAAATACACAACAGCAGGCAGCAGTAGCAGTGATTGGATTACAATAGGAATCTTCTCAGGTCAACGTGATAGTCAACGAGCTCTAAGTAGAAGTGACTACTTGTCCCATGCCTTATATACAGAAACATTCCAACAAAATGACTCAAAGTGAATACACTAAAAAGACGACAAATAATCACAAGATCCAGTAACTGCTATGCAACGTCAAGACAAACAGAGAACAAAAAAGAAAGACATCAGGAAGGGAAGAAAAACAACTATAAAGGATACTTCAAGCGACAGGTTGCACATGTGAAGATTTGGAAATGTTAAGAATGGAAAAGTCCATGTTGGAAACTGAATCTGTTAATAACTATCATAAAAAATATCTCATTAAAAGACAAAGTTAGTCACCTCTCACAATTAACACTGTTTTCTTCCATTTCTCACTTCATTCTTTTATTCCTTTTCTCCTTTCCCGTCCCCCCTCTCCCCCACCCCTCTCTCTCTCTCTCTTTCTCTCTCTCTCTCTCTCTCTCTGTTATTTCGCGCAGGATGTGAGACTGGGTTACTTTTTAGCGGAGCAAATTTCAGAGTTTCCTTCTTCCTAGACTATTTTACCTAAATTAAGGCTAATGAACCAGTACGCTCCTACTATTTAGAGCTATATGGGTGAGTGGAGGTAAATGGAACCAAGCCTATTTTTAATGGCATTACGCTAAGATCCGTTGTTCAAGACATCAATAATTAAAAATCTTGAGGAATAGCAAGTGAGGGATTTGGGGAAGAAATAGACGAAACTATTAATCCCCTTATAAGAAAATGCATCAAACTAGCACAAACGATGCTCAAGCTATTTCCACCTGGGTCAAAAAGGTAATCCACTGGAATTATGCAAGAAAATCACATTTTCCATATTAACGCATGATATTCTACAAACCGAACCGTCAAAAGAATTGAGGCAAAACATTTCTGATTTGGTTTGTTTTGTTTTTCGGCATATGCAACCTCAGTGGGCTTTAATGCCGATAAAGTTTTAGAATAAATCAATTATTAATGGATAATAATTTTTTTTTATAAATACATTTTTCTATTTAACCCATAGATGGGGACCCTAACAGGTAACCACTCCGAGTCAGAGTGGACAGGAGCAATGGTATGCAAGGGGTGCTCACATTCCAAACCTCCAAAACACTGACCCTCCACCATCGGGAGATAGATTTAACGTCATTCCCAGGACATGTAGCCCGCAGCCACCGCCCTTCTAGCACCCAATATGATAAAAGGGTTGGTGGCTTGCCATAGAAGTAAAATCAGGGTGGGAAAAATTATATATGTGTGCTAGGGTTGAACGTGACCAGTCGATTGATCGAGGGGGCCTCTCCGACCGGCCCGTCTAGCCCAATCCTAGGCAAAGTGGAGTATTGCATGTCATGGAACTTGCACATCCACCTGGGCTCTATCCTTAAGCATCCGGTTCGCCACCCACGGCAACAAGGTGGCCCATTGGGGGGTCTTACCCCTCTGCAGGGTGCAGTCGGTGCATTCTTAGCCAAGACACAGGGCGGAAACACTTTCTGAGATTGTTTATATACAAAATGTGTCAATAATCCAGGCAAAACCAAAGACCGAGTGATGATTAATAAATTCAAAATTAACTTGTCTCTCGTGGATTTTGCAGTTCCATCTGGCCAGAGTAAAACGAAAGAAAGCAAAAATATAGACAAACTACTTGAACTCACCGGAGAACTAAAATATGTGGATGCATCAGGGTGAGGTGATACCAATCGTAGTTGATGCCTTGGATGGTCCCAAGGGGGGGGGGTTA
>CM042144.1:20073999-20096622 GCA_023376005.1 Doryteuthis pealeii
TTGTAACATTCGGGCCTCTTGAAAAATTGCGGGGACGAGGGAACAATAAAGAGACGGGAGACAATAAATAGACGGGGAGATGATGACCTTTTTTTCATACCAGGGGAAGAAAAGTCGGTTTCCTGCTGACAAATGAGACCACTGTCTTTCTTGCATTTGACAATTTCCCTCTGAAGCTCTAAGCTCCACTTTCGGAATGGAGAGATGGCGTGTCAACGTTCGTGGTACGATGTAGCACTCATTTCAAAATGGAGTGTTGATGTGTTGAAAGTAGAAATATTGTATACTTATCACTCTGGACCAGTATTACAATTGGAGAGGCTGGAATCATGGTTGCTGTCTGCTGTTCAGTTGACTGTCAATTCTTGGATGGTTTGAGTCTAGAAACCAACTTGGGGCTGAGGGATATTCTTACCTTGTGTATTTAGATTTTTTAGTAATAACACAAAGCTGATTCATTTTCTCATGAAAATTTTATTCCCTCGAAAGTCGCAACTGGCGAGAGCAAAATTCCATGTTTTACCCTCTCAGCGCATTCTACCAGACTCACTTCCCATCCTCCACCTTTTGTTGTATACCCTTTCTTTACTGGCACTAAAATAATTATAATGTTGCATACCTCTTCTTCTTCACTTACTTGGATATCTATTCTTCTGCTGGCCGTCTTGGTATGCTTCTGATCGTCTTTGGTATTTCTTCATCTTGACTTGGTCTGGCATCTTCTAAGATCTTGCGTCTGGAGTTGACTTGGGGGATTTCGGTCTGGTTTTCTGTTAGGATTTCTCCTTATCAGAAGCCCTGTGTCATTGTTAGTTTTTAGATATAAACACAAGACTTCGATTTACTTTGATGTTACTTTATTTTCAATCCCCACCAGACATCTGCTAACTAACATAGCGCGCGTATGCAGAGTGAGTCACAGTAGGCAGTGCATTCTTCACTGCCTGACGTCCCAACTGCAAACTGGGGACCGAACAGGTCCCACGTGACTTCACGTATTTTGGCGGGCTTCTGTAATTTTCATTGAAGGACCCGGCCCATGGTATGAAAAGGATCCCCTCAGAATTACAGGGGATTGACAATAATCTTATGCAACCGCATAGATATGTAACACTTTCAATCCTTCTCTCTCACACTTTCGCCACGTCTCATTGCTCGTCCAATCAAACAATGTCATGTGGCTTGATGATTCATCATTAAAAATTTCCATTCTCATCGAACACATAATCCTATATAAAAACAATATTTTAAATATTAGGTTACACTCATAGCTCCAAGTCACCACCTGTCATGCAACATCTCAAGACCGGTTTCAAACACAGGATGATTTGAAGTGGTATTTTCAACTCAAGGAAATATCTATTCATTAACAAATAGAAATTCGCCTCTAATGGGATAGACAATTTCGTTTATCCCCAAAATTCAGGTCGTTACTTGCCGCTCATCTGGTAACTAACGCACTAACAAACCCTCTTTTAAAAGTATCTTGAAATTGAACATTAACATTTATAAAAAGTGTGTAGTGATTTATCATTTCGAGGGCGATAGATTGACAGAGCCTTGGATGTTATCCCCAAAGTGTTATTAATAGAATTAATACTGAGGTATATTGGGCCGGTTTAGCTCAGTCGGTAGAGCGTTCGGTTAGAAATCACAAGGTTCCTAGTTCGATACCGGTCCTCGCCAACTCAGCGTTATGAGTAGCACAGGGATATGTGCGGTAAAGTAAGGAGCTGATGGTAGGTGTGGCACTCCACCTCAGATGCTAAAAAAACAATCTCCTTGGTCTAGCGCTATTGAAAAGGGGATATACTCCCTCGCTGACTGGCTGATACCGACTTTAGGCCGCCCCGTCGACTTACTACGTTAACTACTACGTGTTTCTGTGCAAATATTTTTCCACAAAGATACAAACCCTTGGGAGCAAAGAGCGAATTATCATAATGTCTACACATTTATCGCCTGACATCATGTAGCTCTAACTTTCACGTAGAATCCCCCCCCTCTCTCTCTCTCTCTCTCTCTCTCTCTCTCTCTCTCTCTCTCTCTCTCTCTCTCCACACACGCACACACATGCAAATCCTAAGGAAACAATAGCACAAGATGGGTTGAGACGCCGGTAAAATCAACCAAGTTACCAAGCAACCATCTTTCAAACACACTCGCACACACGCATACAGAAACATGGACTCGCTCACTCTTTTTGCCTGTGTGTATGTCTGTCTGTCTGTCTGTCTCTCGTTACCTTTTTCTTTTTCTCTTTAACTCTCTCACACACCGACACTCACTCACTATCTCTTTGAAACACACACGGACACAATCTTCTCTCTCTCTCTTTCTCTCACGTACCCCCTCCACTCTCTCTCTCTCACACACTTTTTCTCTGAAATATACAATCAATCAAAAATAACGTAGGAACTCGATACCACCTGCCTGACTAAATCTAATAACATGTGAAAGAAAATAATCAAACATCGTAGAGAGTAAATCCAAAAGGCTCCAGAAATTGTTAGGGATAAAAGGCATTTAACCTAAAAAAGGAGAAGACTGGTCCAACTGAAATGGTCTACCAATATGACACAGAGGAAAATAAATGTCTAAATGTATTGAATTTTAAGAACACGTGATCGTGATTGCGAATATCCACATTTTTTAAAGAATGAAGCATCTATTTTACTTCATAATATCCCGTACTCAGTTCAATCTTATTACGAAGTCAAAAACGTTCTACTCTTGGGATTCATCCGGTAAGTAAAGTTGCAACACTATTTGTTGTAGAGTAGCTAACACCTCTTCAGCACTCTACCAGATGGACTGGCTCATAGCCATAACATAGGTATTAATGTACGTAGACGTGTTCAGAAGTGTACGTTTTCTATGAATGCGTTATTCCGCCAACCTCGTTTGATGTAGGTGGTTTCGTTTAGACCCAGAGTTTAGGTTTTGACACGTCAATTCTCCATTAATCAACTGACTCATTCTTTTTTTTTTTTTGAATATCAATGGCTATAGTCTGATCGCTTCTTGCCCACAAAACAAAAAATCGCGCGATTGATCTTTTGACACTACACTTCTAGGACCGTCTGATCCAGCGGAGCCCGCCCTGCTGACTGTGGCAGTAGAATACGCCGATTGCACCTCTGTAGAGGAGTAATACCCCCTCTCCCCAAAGGGCCCACCTGTTAGCTGTGGGTGGCATCCCGTGATGCATGTGATCGGGATCCTGGCTGCAGAAACACTCCACTTTGGCCCTTACTTAGGCTAGGCGGTCGGTTGGAGAGACACCCTCTGATCAATCGACTGGCCACGTCAAGCCCTAGCACCTATATGATTGTCTCAACCCGATAACCCTCATGGCAACTCCCATCCTTTTTATCATATGCTACACGGTGGTAGCTGATGGTCTTCATGTCCTTGAAATGACGTTGGCGAGGTTCTAGTTCTGTTGGTCTGGGGAATCTGGAACATCCCTTCATTGCTCGCTTTGACCCGGAGTGGTAGTACATATTAGGGTCCCATCTATGGGTTAAATAGAAAATGTGTTTACAAAAAAAATGGTTTTAAAAATATTCTACCAAACTTTTCGCTACGAATCTTTCAAAACTTTGCCGGCATTAAATGACCCACCGAGATTGATATGCCGTAAAACAAAACATACGTATAGCCGGATACATATCCAGGGGTAATTAAAATACATGGCTAGGAGAGGTCATATTCTTTAGCATATTCTTTAGCAACATTAAGTCAGTAATGTCGTTTGAATTTGCATATATATTTACAATTTCTTTCTCATATATTAGACGCTATTTCTTTTTTACTTTTTTTCTTTTTTTTTTCAATAAACATTTTTTTGTTGCATAACTTTATTCTTGTCTCATTTTCATTTAAATTAGACATAGTGTAGAACAAGTTTGTTATAATATGTTCTGCATTTTTAT
This sequence comes from Doryteuthis pealeii, assembly GCA_023376005.1. Lineage (NCBI taxonomy): Eukaryota > Metazoa > Mollusca > Cephalopoda > Myopsida > Loliginidae > Doryteuthis > Doryteuthis pealeii. Next base: position 20,077,938 of record CM042144.1, read on the forward strand.
CCTAATCTAATCTAGAGAATTTCAATTTGTTTTCTATCTTTTTAAACTTTCATTCTCTAATAATGGACGGTACTGTCCATGGGTTTGCGTGCAGTTTCCTCCGTTCACATTGGTCAAATTATATTTTGGGGAATCTGTCTGCAAAAATCTAAAAATCATCAGTTACAGTGCTTCTCCACGAGTAGGATGTGACACAAGGTCGCAACTATACCTATTTCCCAACCCCTGCACAGGATGTGACACAAAGTCAATTACTTAAACGGAGTTTAACAGCTTTGAATTCAAAGTATTGTTTCTCCTAGACTGCTTGCATAAACAAGGTTGTGGAGTTCAGTCTGAACTAATATTTACCCATAGAGGAAAGGAGAATATTTGGATTCATACATTTCCTAAGTGTATTAGCACTATGTGAAATGCAAACGGCCCCGTCAAGGATTTGAACTTGTCCACCATGTCCATTTTTTACCATTACACGACGCCCCTCCAAAGTCGAAACTATAAGGTAAATCTATTAATAATGGAGATTGTGTGTACTTTTGTTCATGGCCAAAACTACGTCAGAGCTTATGTCACAATGTTCTCTATGATTACGCAAGTATATTAATCAGTATTTAATTTTTTCAGTAACAAGAAGTTGACTAAAAAGTGTACAAATAAATAAATGTAACGTTGTGGTATCTGTTGTATTCACGATACCTAAAGCGATATATTCACCGTACTAAAAATGTATTCGGCACGTGGCGGTTATCTTGTTGATAAAAATTACAACGCGAGAAATATGTAGTCACAACTGCTAGCCTTTATTATCGTGCTCGTCTCGTGGGTTCGTATCAGAGAGGAGGAAAGGCAGAGAGAAAGAGAGAGAGAGAGGACACTGTTAAATTACTGTGACCCCATACTAGGCACCAGAGGCCGGAAAGCAAAAAGAGACCGGTACCTTTCTTTGTTGTTCCACGGCACCACGTGACTTCCGGTTCCGGTCAACACTCGAAACTTCCGGTTGACACTCAATTCTCCGTTCGGGGGTCACGCTCCGGTCAAATCATCATTCATCCTTTTTGTGCTCATCACTATTTTTTAAACCTTTATCATCTCTTATTTCTTCTTCCTCCTTTTCTAATATAGTAGTTCTAGCTCACAAAAGTCAGGGCCTTCATTATCTCGTTACATAAATACCTACGATTTTGTGTAAAATTTATGTGCAAAATATACAAAATGATTATTTAATTAATAATTAATAGATGCATGCAACATTTTATTTAAAGGGGACCGAACTAATTTTCCTTTTCAAATAGTTTAATTTTTTTTACTCCTATTTGATGATTTTGCTTACTCGTGATATAAACCCTCTGACATTGAATTTCTGCCTCCGCTCCTTAGGCAATATCTTTTAAAAAATAATTTTTACGCCGTCCGTAGGGTGATTTTGTTGCTAGTAACCATAATAAAACTTGTTATTCAATAGTAATTACAATGTTTGTATAGTGATAATCACTTCAAACCTAATCCCCCTTAAAACAACCGGTGTAACACACTATCATTGTTAAACTAGACCAGTTTCCTTTCAGACGCTTTTCTATTGGCGGAATTTGTGGGAAGAGGGGTCAAGTAAAGGCAATTACCAATTGCCAATAATAGCTATAACGGCTAACGATAACTTTCCATTTAACGCTCTCCGTTTTTGAATCTTCAACGAACAAAAATTCAAAATTCTAACTACCCTTCATACATAATTCGTAGGCTACCTACAAACTATGTAACATTTTTTTTAAATAATATCTATTGCGTTAAATATATATTTGAAACTTATTTGTAATTTTTCAGTGAAAATAAATAAATTCCTATTTTCCAAGTGTTATTTCGTATGCCGAATATAAACATTATAATTTACGTTAATTGTACCAAGGAAAACACATGAGTTTAATCAAGCTTATTAATTCGAATATTTCAGCGTGATCTTTTGAATTTGCAAATAGAAGCCAAATAACTTTTATTCAAGAAGCAGTTTCCCCTACCTTTTCTAATATTTTCAATTCTATTATAAGAACAAATGTGTAAATATTACCGTTTTCTTTCTAGATGAGTTATTGTTAAAGGAATAACATCTGGTGGCTGAAATCCGTATTTTTCATGATATATATTCTTCTGTCGATTATAAACAAAATAATTTCACTTAATTGGGCCAATTAAATCTACAGAAATGGAGTTAAATCAAGCGAATTAACTCGAATATTTCAACGAGGTCTCCGGAATTAGCAAGGTGAATCCAAGCGAAATAAATCTTATTGGGGAAGAATTGTTTTGAGGAAACCGGTGTTTTTCTCTCAACTAAACCATGGAAATAAATTTTAACAAATATAATAATTTTCTTGGAATTTTACATAAATTATGGAGGAATAGCGAAAAATAACATTTCATTGCATCGATCCCAGTTTTCGTTAATCACAGCAATGTCAAGTTCAAGTTCAATTTTTAGCTTTCTTTTAGTTTCTAACATTTCGCTTTCGGTTTGGTTTCTTTGATAATTCGGAACATATGACCTTTAGGCACCGCTTTTGCGATCTCGATTCATAAGGACATTTTTTTTTCATTTACACCATCAAAATCCGGTTGTCTTTTAACAGACGATTTTTAGAGTTTTTTATTATTATAAAACTAACCCCTAACCCTAACCCTACCCCCTAACAAACAACCGGATTTTGACGGTGTAAATGAAAAAAATGTCCTTATGAATCGAGATCGCAAAAGGGGTGCCAAAAAGTCATGTGGTCCGATATTTCTTCAGATATTTGCGGAGGTATAACTCGGGTATTTTTGCTTTTCGTGTGCATTTATTCTGTTTTCGTAGACAATTTGTTTGCTTTGGTTTGCTTTACTAGTCAGTAACGCATCAACCACGGGACCTTGTGGTCCCGTGTTGGATACGGACACTCGCTAACTTAGCGCATGTATAGCACAGCTTGTTTGTTTTTGTTTGTTTCACGGTATATCGACCACGGTTGGTCAGTTAATCCCGGTAAAGATTCGTAGCGAAAAAATTGTTTAAACTCAATACTTTTTTTTTTATAAACAAATGTTCTATTTAACCCATTGATGATGGGATCCCTAACAGTTACAACCAATCTTGGTTAGAGTGAACCTGAGGAAAATGATGATGAAAGGGTGCTCCACATTTCCCAAACTTCCAAAACTGGAACCTCACTATCAGATAGAGTTTAACGTCATACCCAGGACATGAAGACCCTTCTCTATTGCCTTCTAGCTCATATATGATAAAATAGGGTTGACGCTTGCCATAAGGGCAATAGGATAGGGACAATCATATAGGTGGTAGGGCTTGACATGGCTAGCTGATAGCACAGCTTGGAACTATGGGGTGAAGCTGATAGTAGATGTGGTGCAGCACCTCGGAAACAAAAACAATATCCCTGGTCTAGCGATAGTGAAAAAAGGATATACTTCCTCAATGTTCGGCTGATACCAACAATAGGTCAATCCGCCTACTTTACTTGCTATCTAGTTAATGTAATATCAACCTTATGTGGCTTATGTAATGCCAAATTAATCTTTGATGAAGAACAGTAGTTGCACTATTTAACGTATATATGGAGGGATGAGGGGTCTAAATTTTCCCGCCCTGTCGTTGGGGCGTTAGAATGCACCGACTGCACCTCTGCAGAGGTGTAAGACTCACCCAATGGGGCCCCCTGTTGGCCGTGGGTGGCGACCCGTGATGCTTAACGATAGAGCCCAGGTGGATGAGCAGTTCATGACATGCTATACTCCACTTTGGCCCTATTCTGGGCTAGACGGGCGGTCGGAGAGGCCCCCTCCGATCAATCGGCTGGTCACGTCAAGCCCTAGCACCTATATGATTTTCCCAACCCTATTGCCCTTATGGCAAGCTCCAACCCCTTTTTATGATATGGGTGTTAGAAGGCGGTGGCTGCGGGTCTATATGTCCTGGGAATGACGTTAAACTCTATCTGATGGTGAGGTTCCAGTTCTGGAGGTTTGGGGAATGTGGAGCACCCCTTCATCACCAGTGCTCCCTGGTCCACCCTGACCCGGAGTGGTAGTACCTGTTAGGGTCCCATCTATGGGTTAAATAGAAAAATGTGTTAATAAAAAAAATTGTATTATCCATTAAGAATTGATTTATTTCAAAACTTTATCGGCATTAAATGACCCACTGAGGTTGATATGCCGTAAAACAAAACAAAGTGCTGAACTGCGACATAAAAGTAAGTGAGTTCGAACGCCAGTCTCGTTATAACGTTCACTTTTGGACTAATAACTTTAGGAAATGTATGAAGCCCATTCATCCATCTATCAATAAGTTAAATAGTACCCCTACTGTTTTTTTACAAGGCTGGCATTATTAGTTCGAATATGAACGTAATAACAATACTGGAGTTCAAACTAGCTTACTGCGATGTCGCGGTCCAGCACGTTAGTTACCAGTGTTACATAATTATTAGATACCTAATATTTATGGCAATAGTGTAGAAATCAAAATGGCCGTTATAAGCTACAGCGGCCTTGAATGATGAGTGACAAGGCTTGACCTCAGTCCTAACCTTCCGGTGGATACCGTGAGAACCGGTAGAGAGGACCCTCTCTTCCGGTTTAGATAGTAAGTAAGTTTCAGTCAGTTAGAAGGTAGGAGCCGAGCTCGTAGGATGTAAGTCTCACCTGTGCAGATGTCTGGGTCGGGATTGAAAATAAAGTAACATTAAAGTAAATCGAAGTTTTGTGTTTATTAACTAAAAACTAACAATGACACAGGGCTTCTAATAAGGAGAAATCCCTAACAGAAACCAGACCCGAAGTGCCGAAGAAAGTTCAGACCTTAGAAGAGACCAGACCAAGATAGATGAAGAAATAGCAAAGCCGGCCAGAAGAAAATACGACCAGAAGTAAGAAGTAAGAAAAGGGTATACAACACCAGGCCAAGCGGTCATCTCCTTCAGTCTGCAAGTCATGAAGATAGGAACTCCTTATTTGTTAGGTAAGTGTAAATAGGTGGAATGGCCTAATGTCGATATAAACCGGTCATCGAGGGAACCTAACCATTTTTCACTGGCGCTAAACCAGGGAGATGGACCATCAAACCTACCATCAGCTTCCTATTTTTCCATTCAGGTTCACGCTGTGCTGCCTTTGCACCGAGTTGATGAGAGCCGATATCGAACTCGGAAATTTGTGGTTTCCAAGAGGATGCTCTATCGTTTGAGCTAAACCAGCCATTCTGCTAGACTGTTCAGCATACGAAGTTTAAATAACCCAGTATAACAACTATTTTACTCATAATTGGAGGAAGAATAGTTTGATTCAAACCTTTCCCAAGGATATTAGCGCTATGTGAAATACAAACAGTAGTGGTTTTACTATGTCAGTAACCAACTAATAGATGTACCGGTAACTAACGTACTGAATCTTTTCCTAAAATTTCAAGTCTCGAGTCTTTTTGTTACAAAAGCGAGAGTTCTTTTTTAGTAACAGTTTCAATAAATACAAAAATGGTATGTCTTTTTTAATTTCCTTTTTAAAGTGACTAAAAACATATTACTGTTGTTGCATTCTACGACACAGAACTTTCTATTGGTGTACCCTATATTTTTAAGAGAGTCCCGGTATTGTAGTTGCTAACGTTCAGAATTGTAACATCGTAGTGAGTTTAGCTCCAGTGTCGCTATTACATTGTCTTTAGGATTAATATTCTTGGAAAGAGTACGAACCCTCTCAAAACTCCAGCTATGTTTTGAATAATACTGTTCTTTGGCATTACATAATCCACGAAGGTTGATATGCCATTTAACAAAGACATTAAACCAAACGAAACCTTGATTTTACAATGGTATCTGTTCTTAATGTTTAATTTCGAGACGGTACCTTTTCAGGAAGTTGGTTTGCTCATATAACAAACAATTCATCGGTGATGTTAATGATCCAATTAAAAAAGATTATCTTAATTCTTCAATTCTCGGAGACTAAATCGGGCAAAGGAAAACTTTACAGTCATTAGTTAATCCTTGTGGTATCCCAATTTTATCTACCGCAAACTATCTTTATAAAAAACCTTCGGAAGAGGACAGTGCACTCGGCAACCCAATTAATTATTTGAGGCTTTCATGCTTGAAGAAAAATAAACTAGAGGTATTTAATAATAAAACGTTTATAACTGTATAAATAATGTGCATATGTGACCAGCACTACTATGATCCTTTATAATCAGTTTCCTTTGCCTTGTCGACTGGGCCTGTAGAATACACTGACTGCACCTCTTCAGGGGTATAAAGGAATAATAAGTATGAGAAGATGAACAGAGAGAAAAATACCAAAAATATGACAGATAGAAAAAAAAGAAATAACTATTTACATATGAACCAGAAGAAGAACCGAAAGAAAGAGAAAAGGGTCGAGAAACAAACGTAAGTAGCTATTTGACAATTATGAATTCTAAGAATTCGCACCAAAAATTTTCAAACCAACCAAAATTAAAAAATGAATATATTCATCTGCTTGTATAGACGGTTTGCACTTGTCAACACATTTTTCCTCTTATATATATATATATATATATATATATATATATATATATATATATATAGATATAGATAGATAGATAGGAGTCAGATCTTAGCCCTAAAAAGCATTAAGTGAAACTTTTAGTAGGTTAGTCTGACTCATTGGATTTATCTTTAATATTTGCTTTACTTAGGTATTGAGCACTTTTTACTTATTAGTTTTATTCTCCTGGCGGGTTTGTATGAATATATATATCTCATATATATATATGCATATAAATTGTTTTTTTTTTCTTTTGGCCAACGTATAGATTATTTTTTGTTGGTACGATTATCTTGGTTTTTTCTTTTTTCCAAAAAAATTTTTCTTCCCGGTTGATGTTTGGTAGTATATTTTTACAATCAAACTATTTGCTGTTTTTTTTTTCTCGCCGCGACGATTTACCAACAAGTTTGGTATATTAGATAATAAATATATATTTTTAGTATATATTTATTTTATGGAAACATGTCTGCTACCATTGGTTTCATGCTATCTAAACTTAATTGTTTAAGCGGATCAATAGTCGGGCAGTGAATGTTTTTGAAAATTATAAAAATTTTGTCTAATTTATTGTGCGTTTTTAACTGTATGTTCGTGTCACTTGTTTGTTTACGTTTTTACTGGTGTTATGTATGATAATAATCATATACAAACCCATACGTAAACAACAGGAACATCAAGCACAAAAATGTATCCGCACATACACGCGTAAGTGTGAGCGTGACGTCGTGCTTTTTACGTGCGTGCATGCCAGCATACGCACACGTACGAACAGAACAGGCGCATCCGCCCCTATACATAGCACCTTATGTACATTCATGTTATATATATATATATATATTATATATATATATATATATATATATATATATATATGCGTGTATATTAATTTTTTTTAAGTTGGGCGTTATTACGAAGCATCTAAAAATAAATGAATGAACTCGATTTTATGGAGTATTGGATTCACTTATTTTTTTAATATTACTTTTTATCATAAATTTTCGGGTTCGTTAGATACCCTTTATCAAATGACTGTTGTTCCTGTTCAACAGATCTTTTGTCTCCGTTGTTATTGACAGCGGCAGCGTCTGTAAAAAAATTATAATAACGGAGTATTCCGATGTCAGCGTTCAGTCCCCTAACGTGATATATATAATCAAACTCACCGCATGAGTAGGATGTGACACGAGGTTAATTACTTAAGTTTAAAGAGCCCAATCCACCCTACAATTTACTCATATCTGGATGGGAAATAGTTGGACACCCACTGTTACGTACTAAGGTTTTCACGGTACCAAATCGATATATGTTGTATACCCTTTTTTACTTCTTACTTCTTACTTCTGGTCGTATTTTCTTCTGGCAGGCTTTGCTATTTTGATCGACTTTAGTCTGGAATCTTCTAAGGTCTTCTTTTGCTATGTTCCTGCTGGCTGGTCGTCCTGGGTTCATTTCTTAGTCTTGTTACCAATACATTCATCAACCACAAGAACATTTTACTTATATAAACTTTTATTTCCTTAACTATACATTTGACGTAACTAAATATCTGACTAACATAGCGCGCGTGAGTTCCAGTTTTAGGCAGAGCATAAAATGGCCGCTGCTCTGCCTGACGTCTAACTGCAAACTAAACTAAAGCTCCTTACTATTCTTAAACCGGAACAGATTCTTCTATGTCTTCCGGTTCCCACGATTTATCCCCGGAAGGCTAGGTGAGAGTGAGGTCAAACGCCGTCACTCACTTTCAACTGCACTGATCGCCACCATATCTCTATACTACCTTGCATAAGTAAGAATTACAGGGAATTGACAATAATCTTATGTCACCGCATAGATTATGTAACACTACATTCCCCAAGGGTATTAACGCTATGTGAAATGCAAACTACCTCGTCCAGGAAATGAACTCGAGTTACACAAGGCCAATTGATGTGCCGTTAAATTCAATCCATCAATTAATACCCCAACCCCTTTTTATCATATGGGTGCTAGAAGGCGGTGGCTGCGGGTCTACATGTCCTGGGAATGACGTTAAACTCTATCTGATGGTGAGGTTCCAGTTTTTGAGTTTTGGGGAATGTGGAGCACCCCTTCATTACCATTGCTCCCTGGTCCACTCTGACCCGGAGTGTTAGTACCTGTTAGGGTCCCATCTATGGGTTAAATAGAAAAATGTATTTATAAAAAAAATTTTTATTATCCATTAAGAATTGATTTATTTCAAAACTTTATCGGCATTAAATGACCCACTGAGGTTGATATGCCGTAAACCAAAACAAACCAAACAAACTATCAATTATTCACCTGAACGCCAATGAACAGCCGCTATAGACAGATTACGATCATCTGAGAATCTGATCTCTCTGATAAGATAAATGGACAATTCTTTCAAGCTGTGTCCGTGTCAGTGATACTGTTTGGCAGCACTACTTAGACTAACGAAACGCTTAGAGAAAAAGTTGAATGGAACTACACAAGGAGGATGCGGGCTGTCTTGGATAAATCATGGAAAAAACACCGCAAAAAGCAGCTGTACGACCACTTATATCCTATCTAAAAAAAACATTCAAGTCGAACAAGACACACTGGACACTGCTGTGAAGCAAGGACAAACTCATGGGTGATTTTTTTCTCATAGAGATCTACACATGAACTTACCAGTGTAGGCTGACCAGCAAAAAGTAACATCTTCTAGCTCTGCATGGATTCTGCATGCCATGTGAAAGACCTGATAGGGGCGATGATCAATAAAGACGGTTGGCGCGTCAGTGTCAGCATGACCCAATGATGATGATTATGATGACGATGATGATTATGTATGACCTATTCTCCATAAGGTGAGATAAGAATAGAAATGTACCATATTTAGTTATATGAATTATTTTTCTTTGTATTTTAAATACGCCATCAAAAAAATCCAACCGTTTGTTACTGCGTGTAAAACTAAGTAATTTGTAGAAAAAAAAACACGTTTTTATCTTCAAATTGCAGTTACGTTATTTCCCTGATTTCCTTATAACGTTACATTGTATGTTCTATACTCATAGGAGAGTTGTTGGCTACTAAAACATACAATTTTATCTGTTGTAATCAAATAATACAACGTAGCGCGTACCATTTTATTAATCATGTGTTTAATAAAAGCAATGCAATTAAATTGACAGCATGTTGTTAATTCTAACAAACGTAACCAAGTAAATTTAACTCTTTACCTCCCAAATTTACTCCACGGCTGTACCAAAATTTTCCTTGTATTTTTAACTGTTTAATCGGATATTTCAATGTTCACTATCCATTCATCTCAGAAGTCATTAAATCTTATTATTATCGTAATCTCAGTCCTTCTGCTCGATTTTGATGAACAAACCATCAGTTTTGGCACTTTGATTGAGTGTGGTTGGGAGAGTCGCTGTAAGCGGTATAAAGAAGGCAAAGAGTAAACCTCATTTGGATTTGTTAAATATTCTCAATTTTTTTCTTTTTTTTTGAGAGAGCGAGAGAATGTAATACATGCATCATTTAATCCTCTTATATTCTTTTGGGGTTGATTGGATTTTACGGCATGTCAATCCTCGTTGGGTCATTTTATGCTAAATACATTTTTTATTCAATTTTGATGGGTATTGGATTTTAAAACACTCAATTGTCTTTAAACACATTTTAACTCATTTTTGTATGTAACCCATCGATAGGACCCTAACAGGTACTACCAATCTAGGTCAGAGTGGACCTGGGGATAATGGCGATGAAGGGGTACTCCACACTCGCCAGAGCTCTAGAATTGGAATTTCACCATTGGATGCAGTTTAACATCATACCCAGGACACAAAGACCCTCAGCCACCGTCTTCTAGCACATTTATTATAAAAACAGGTTGGGGTATAGGGCAATAGGGTCGGGATAATCATTTGAGCTTGACGTGCAAAGGGGCAGGGCTGGGTTTATTGCCCAGTGCCTGAGGCGCCACCCTTGAGGGGGAATGCCGACGGAATCGACGCAATTTTTCACCTGCCACTCCATGAGCTTCGGCTTGTGGGTGGTCCCATGTTAATAGGGACTTTGTGCCTGACCCGTACAAGTGGGGTACGCGGTAAATACAATGACTGTCCGTTTAGTCCATGTAAGAGCAAAACTTGAGTCTTGCATGTCATGAACTGCTCAGCCTCCATGATTCCGTCCTTAAGCATCATGGGTCACTACCAAAGGCTAAAAGGGGGTCCCATAGGGGGGATTTTACGTTTCTGCAGAGGTATAGTCGGTGTATTCTACTGTTCCATTTGACAGGGTGACTGTGTAAATGGAATCACGCCCATATTCATCAAATATGTAAATTTGAAAACGTCACCTCAATTTTTCAAATATGTTATTTTTTTTTTGTTAGAATTTTTAACCGACTTCAGTTGGCTTTATTAATGACTGCTGTTTTGTGAAGCGCTGTTGATTTGATGAATAATCATAAACATTGTCCATCCCCACGTGATAATGAAAGAAGTTAAGCAGTAAAAAAAGACTATTGTCTTTGTCTTGCGACATTTCAATTACCCGGATGAAGAAACAAAGACCTGTGTATCGCTATCAAAAATTCCAACAAGGATACAGAAAAATCTATTCCAGAATATTTTCTTTCTTCCTTTCTTTTTTCAATTTTTCCTGAAATCTCGGGTTCATTGAGAGGATTTGGCAGATGATTGGGGACAGTTTTAAGGGCTTCACCTGCAATTTGTAACATCTTTATCTTCTACAAGATTCTCAGTTCTTTGATCAGTTCGAAGAGTCGTGGAAACCTGAGAAGAATTGCTGTCACTCAGACTCTGGGGAAGACTATCAGCTTACGCTGCTGTGAATAACTCTAAATATATGCCCCACACTTGCGAGCTTGTGTTACACTCATTCATCTCAGAAGTCATTAAGTCCTATTATCATCGTAATTTCAGTCCTTCTACTCAATTATAATGAACAAACCATAAGTGTTGTCACTTTGTTTTAGTGTGGTTGGGAGAGTCGCTGTGAGCAGTTTAAAGAAGGCAAATAGTAAACCTCATTTGGATTTGTTAAATATTCCCTTTTTTTTGCGGGGGGGGGGAGAATGTAATACATGCATCATTTAATCTTCTTACATCCTTTTGTGGTTGGTTAGATTTTACGGCATGTCAACCCTTCTGTCCTGTCGGCTGAGGCGTTAGAATACACGGACTGCACCTCTGCAGAGTGGTAAGACTCCCCCAATGAGGCCACCTGTTGGCCGTGGGTGGCGACCCGTGATGCTTAAGGATAGAGCCCAGGTGGATGAGCAGTTCATGACTTGCAATACTCCACTTTGGACCTATCTTGGGCTAGACGGGCGGTCGGAGAGATCCCCTCCGATCAACCGGCTGGTCACGTCAAGCCCTAGCACCTATATGATTTTCCCAACCCTATTGCTCTTATGGCAAGCCCCTGCCACATTTTATCATATGGCTGCTAGAAGGCGGTGACTGAAGGCCTACATGTCCTGTGAATGACGTTAAACTCTATCTGATAGTGAGGTTCCAGTTCTGGAGGTTTGGGGAATGTGGAGCACCCCTTCATCACCATTGCTCCTTGGTCCACTATGACCCGGAGTGGTAGTACCTGTTGGGGTCCCATCTATGGTTTAAATAGAAAAACATGAGTTTATAAACAACATTGTATTATGCATTAAGAATGAGTTTATTTCACAACTTTGTCGGCATTAAATGACTCACGAAGGTTGATATGCCGTAAAACAAAACAAACTAAACCAAACCAATCCTTGTTGGGTCATTTTATGCCGAAGACATTTTTTATTCAATCTTGATAGGTATTGGATTTGAAATTTATTGCTGTCACTCAGACTCCAGTGAAAGACTATCAGTTTATGCTGCTGTGAAAAACTCAAAATATATGCCCCATACTTGCGAGCTTGTGTTACACCCTATATGTTGCAAACGGTTTGGTTAAATAGCTAATCTTGTCTGAAGTTCCCTGCTCTACGTTTTATACTTGCAAACTCGTATCACATCGGCGCCGTGTCGAACTGGTTGGGTAAATACTTACTCTAGTCTGAAGTTACACTCTGTTACATTTTGTTATAAAAGTAGTGGAGAGTTTAAAGGAGAAGCAATTACTGTCGTTTTCTTGGTAACAAAGGGAGAGAATCGAGATTGTTTTATTAACACAACTTGCTTATCAAATAAATATTGAATTGTTGACATGTTATTTTCCAATTCACTCACGATATATATGAGCGTCAAATCACTAGAAAACTGTAGCATTAATGGATTGTATAAATAAATATGCGAAACAAAATTGAATATTTCGAATCTAAAACGCGAAACCTTATAATGTAATATGTTCAAATTTAGCAATTGACGAACTTGCCTTTTCTCGAGTATATCGAGTTGCATTATAATATTCAGCCGACAAAGGTGAAATTTATGTTCTTAACCTGAACATATAATTCAATTACATTTTTAGAAAACTATAGAGAATTTGTACGCATTCAGAGAAAATAAACATTTAAATGGAAATTAATGTAGAATCCGAACTATATTATGTCTAATTTCTTTAGCCACATCTTATTTATATAAAATTATATTGAACTGAACGTTTATCTATTATGATATTGAGAGAAACATTTGGAAAGTTTTGATGATAAAATCATACTAATTAAACTCGATATCATATGTAAAAAATATATTCATCTTCAGATATGGTACGTAGTGGTTTACGTGATAAATTGCCACATCGAAGCTAGTGTTCGAACCCCAGTCATGCAATTACGTTCACTTTCGGGGTAATACCATTGGGAAAGTTATGAACCACTTAATCCCTATATTGGTTAAATAGTATCACTTCTATTCTTGTAGCTATTACACTCGATAGCTAATATAATATAATATATATAAGGGTCTAAAGGAGTCAGAAACTACCTAGCTATCTACCTAGGGTTCAACTAACGGCTCATCAGGTTTTGCATCAATTTTTAATATTTTGATGCGTTTCTCAGAATCTAATGCCCACATGAGTCCAGTTTTTTTAATATATTAATAAGCAGAAAAAGGAATATATAACTCAATTGCCAGAGCAAAGAAACTGCTGCCTCATTTTTCACAATATAATTCCCAGTTCCTAATCTTTGAATCCCCAGCAACACCCCACATTGAACTTTACTTAGGCTAGATGGCCGGCCGGAAAGACTCCCTGCAATAAATCGGTTTGTAATTTCAAGCCCTAGCATGTATATGATTGTCCAACCATATTGCCCTGTGTAAACTCACAAAGACTTTTTATTGTATATATGCTAGATGTCTGGGTGAGGGTCTTAATATGCTGGATATAACGTTAACCTGCATCTGGTGGAATTTCAAATTTGGAACTTTGAGGAATGCGGAATACACCTTTTAAATTAATTCCAGTTACCCCTGACCCGGATTGGTAATGCCTTTTGGTCCTATTCATGAGGTAAACAGATTACAAATGAGTATTAAATTGTGTTTAAAAAAAGATGAATGCCCAACAAGAATGAACTAAAGAAAATTTATTCGGCATAAGCACACCCCACAAAAATTTCTATGTCGTAAAATCCAACCAACCAACTAAAGTGTTTGACTCCCACTCGCCTGCTTTTCGGTCAGGAGGAAATTGAGTCTAATGGTAACGAATGGGCAATTCCATCCTCAAACTTGCAGAACTGTGGCCTCAACACCGGATGGAGTTTAGCGTGATACCCATGAACGTGCAAGGGATACAGCCGGTATATTTTAAAACCTATTTAGATGACGATTATTTTAAGGTAATGTTATTTGTTAGTGTCTAACTGATTAAACAATATAATGTGTAAATATTAAAAATAAATAGAAAGAAAATGCTGGGGTTTTGTTCTATTACTCTAGAATGGGGGAACATAGATATTTGCTTCAACAAGTTCCTGCTGGGGGGGGGGAAGAAGCTAGTTCCCTGTCTTCTCGCAGGCCAAACTTTCTTTTGGTCAACACAGTCTTCGACCAGCAGCTGAAAATCCGTCGTCGTCGTCGTCGTCGTCGTCGTCGAAATAATATTTTTCTGACTGCCGTCTCACGTAAGCCGAAGAGTTTCTCTGCTTGTCACGCAACGCTCCACTTGCTTTGGTTATTTTATGGGCATATTACCCAAACATCCGGGCACATCAGTCGAACCTCGCGTCCGTCCAGTGCCTAAATCGCATTTGTTTTTGCATGCGGGAGGACGCGGGTTCGATCCCGCGGCAGGCAAGACAATGTCTTGCTTGCTCTTTTTCCTTTCTCGTTTTCCGTCATAATTACTTTAATAGTTTCTCCTTAAAATAAACTGCATGGAAGAATTTTAAACATTCCACATAAACGAAAATTTAATTTCACTTTTAAATGTTGTTGTATATGTGTGTGCTAGTGTGTATTGAAGTGCTAATCTTTTTTGTTGCCGTCCATTGCGACGTTCAGGACTAATAGAGCTTTGGTCGGTTGGCAGAATGTTAAACGCAACAGCAGATTTTCCACCCCATCAATACAACGTCGAGTCACAGAATGAAATGAAAGCAGTCACGTGGTATCGCTCACAAGCACATATGCCTTTTTTTGTGTACGCATACATGTGTACACTCCACAGGAAAGAAAGCAAAGTAGGAAAAAAAGCCAACATGCGCCATCTGCCGGTTAATATCCGAACTAAGCTGGGAGTTGAGCGCTGCTCATTTATTCACAGGCTTCCTGTCAACAGTGGCAGGTCGTTCATTTTTATTGCGGATACTTGAGTTTGGTTGATTCCTGCAATTCATTCACTCCAGAAGGGAAAAAAGGAAGGAACGGGGTTCTGCTGAGATTTCATTTAATAGCATAGGATTTTGGCTGAATTCAAAAACGAAAAAAGAAATATGAAAGGAAGTTAGAAAAAAAAAAGAAATAATAGGAAAGATCAATAGAAAATATAATGAAACGAAATAAAAAACAAACAAAAAAAAACTCTACAAGCTTTAGAAGCAAACAAACTTGTTTTCACGTTAGATTTCTGTTTCAGAAGGCCACTCAGCTCGTATGGAATTAATCACCTTCCGACGTTCAAACAGTTAATTGGAAACGCAGACAATAAAGGATCCTGTATTTTCATCTGTGTATTTGTGTTTATTTTCACAGGCTACAAATTTTAGGACTTGTTGTATTAGCAGGATTTCTGACTGCAAATCTACGTTAACGATTAAACCCTGAAAAGTAAAATTAGAAAAAAAAATAATTGTATCATTAAATGCCGAACGCAATTTTACTGGGGTACTTCAATGATCTGATAAATTTTAGTTTTAAATATTGGTGTATATGTGTATAAATGATTACAAGGGGTGATTTAGCTCAGTCAGTCGAGCATCCGCCGACCTGCCATAACGAACCAGGTTCGATACTGGTGCTCCTAAATCAATGCAACAGTATCACAGCTTGGATCTGTTCAGTGAAGCTTATGGCTGGTGTGCTCTCCACCTCAGATAAAAACTACCTCCCTCTAGCGGTAATGCAAAGGGGGTAGACTGTTGAAACTGACATAAAGCCAATCCACCGACTTAGTTTTTATTTACATTTACATTGGAATTAATTGGCATTGCTTAATCTCATGTAAAATTTTGACTGTCAACTATTGTGAATGAAAAAAGAAACATACAAAGTATTATATCTCTTATTATAATGGAGATTGTGGGTTTTTCTGTCTGTAACCGAAACTATATTACTTACAAGTCACAATTCCCTTAGTTATTTACATAACATTTACCATGATTTATTTTTTTTTATATACTCAATTATTAATAAAATTGTTTTACATTACTCATACTGTTGACCATATCTACATGATATTTTCCACGTACCCACTTGTACGGGTCAGGTACAAAGGCCCTATTTATGTGGGACCACCCACAAGCCGAGACTCATGGGGGTGGCAGGTGAAAATTGCGTCGATCCCGTCGGCATTCCCCCTCAAGGGGGCGCCTCAGGCACTGGGCAATAAACCCAGCCCGCCCCTTTAAATCGAGGGGCAGGTGTTGCCTGAGGGATGGCCCCTGGGATCGACGCCGTTTAATTATAGCAATGGTCCAGAGCCGAAGCCACTGTTGACCGATCTACATACTTATAATGCAATTGTATTTATATATACAACAAAATAGCAGTTTACAGTATGAATGGAAGGCTAATTTTGCATATTGATCTTAAAATTTGATTTAATAAATAAATGCTTAGTATTATTGATTTCTAATTGTTTGTTTTATCTTAATGAATATGAGCAAAAATCTCTTCAATAAATCTTAAAAGAATCCCTTAACAAGAAGAAATAACTAATATTATTCTTACTTCCTATTTTAACTAAATAGTTAAATTAGGCAAATTTACCAATGAAAGAGGGGAGTAACGGAAAATGATGGAAGAGTTAGTTTCAAAAGTTGTTCTATTTTTCATCATACCCCTCTGTTCCAAATCTTTTTATCTACATTTATCTATTCAGTTCATTAGCCTTTCTAATTTAATATGTGATTTTATTATATTAAAACTTAAATACTTACACCGAGGGTGCATATATTTGCTAGTATTATTAATGAAGATTCGCTTCCCATTTTTTGTCTGTGACAAAAGTTTACGTCACTGCTTACGTCACAATACCCAAAATTCGTCATAACATAAATACACTCGAAATTTGAACATGCAACAATTAGACAGTCCTCATTGTTTTTAAAACAAGTTTTAATAAAATACATGAATGGTATTAATATCTTATATATAGTGTGTTTTTTATTTTAATACATATTCAAAGTCTAACATTTCAAATGTTATTATTTTATTTATTTATTTAATCTCTTCAATGAATTTGACGATTTTACTTACTTAGGGTACAAATCGCTGACATTGAATTTGTTTACTCCCCACCTCTCAGGCATATATTTCAAAATCTATTTTTACATCGCCCGGAGGTGTTTTTTATTTTTGTACTGGCTATTAATGATTTGTAATATGGAGATTGTCTGTATTTCTGGTCTGTAACAAAGAACTACGTCAATAGCTGCTACGTCCAAGCTTACGTCTCAATATTCTTATGACTATATAACCATAAATTTGGCCAGCAGTTTAAAAAATGTCATTTTTTTACTGCTCGCCCACCTGATATTTTCACAGTAACAACGAAGTTAACCTAAGAAGTTTCACAAGATAAAATATAATACCCAACCCGATTTTTGTGTAAAATCTGTATGCCTGGCATAATTATTTCATAACATACATCTTGTTCTGATATATTATCACTTTGGCACCGCCACCACTTTTTATTTTGAGAGGCGACGGGGTCTCAGATATTACTCATTTCAATTGTTTATTCTTCTTACTCTATTCAATATACTACTGAGATTTTTGCTTACTTATGATACAAACCCTCTCTGACTTATTCGAATTTTTACAACTCCCATCCCCTCTCAGGCAGATGTCTTCGCAAAATATACAGATTTTACGTCATGCCCCGGAGTGGTCGTTTTCTGTGCTAGTATTTAATACAAGATTGTTACATAGATTTTTAATAATATTGAACACCTGTATATCTCCGTGCATAATCCTCCTCCAACGTACAATGTGACAGTTTCTTTGACTAACATTGTGGCCACGCCAAACTGATTTATACAAAAATTACATTACTTGGAAACCTTCGATTTATTAATAGTACAACAATCGTAGACGTGATCGCACATTTCTCAAAGAATAATTCATGCCATGAATTCTAGCCAGGCAGCTAATTAAATTATTTACGTTCTATTGTCGACGGAGAATGACGCAAAGGGAAGGGAGCAAGACATTGTTCCCTTGCCTGCTGGGATCGGTAACCTGCGTCACTCTCGCATCGCGAAACAGTATGTCTGATCGTCAGGAACTGGAAGGGCGGCGACGTTTATGGCACTAACAGGCCAGGATGTTGGCTAACTAATTGCCCATAATACCACAAGTGCGTCATAGCGCTGGAGCAGTCAGACCAAGCAGTACAGAAGCATGAAGCAATTATTCGACGACTGTAGCTTTTCATTAAATAAAATGGATTTTAGTCCGAAAGAATCAAACTAAATAGGAATGTGCATTTTGAA
>CM042144.1:20096722-20106722 GCA_023376005.1 Doryteuthis pealeii
TTCTACAACTTATATTCAATATATCCATCATATATATATATATATATATGATATATAATATATATAATATATTATATTGGAATATTTGCTATACTGAACGTCTGAGAAGTTATTTTGAAGATGTTGTCCGTAGATGCGAATGTTAATTAACATGGCTTGGGGACTGTCATGGCCTTATTATAGTTCGCTATCTATATTAACTTCAACATAATGTTAATTACAGTTGGCATGCTGTACTTACATTTTTTCTCTAATTTAAGTCTTTTTCATTTTTTTAATAATAAACATACAACATTACGTGCCTGATTTTTGTTGTTGCTGTTGGTTATTTTGTTGTTGTCGTACTTCGTCGTCGGTTTGTCTGTTTTGTCTCTCAACTCTCTGGTCTCTCTCTGTCTCTCTCACCTTCAATCTCTGTCTCTTGTTCTGTCTCGTCTCTCTCTTTTCCGTTTTATCGTTTTCAATATTCAAGTACAATGCCAGAATCTTCAGAGAAAGATATATATATACATATCATATACTAAATATATATATTTATATATACTATATATATATATAATTGACCATATTTAAACTACCAAACTTCTTAGGGTAAATACTCGCGGTGAGAGGAAAAAAACCCAGCAAGCAATACGTATGATTGTCAGTTGAAAAATACTACAAATATCAACCCGGGGATAAAAAAATTTGGAAGGCGAAAAACAAAGAAAAGACCAAGATAATCAGTACCCACCAAAAAGATGAATCTATTTGTACAATATCTTGGCCAAAAGAAAAAAAACAATTAATATACTATATATATACTATATATTAATACTAATATATATATCATATCATACTATATATTCATACAAAAACCGCCAGGAAAAATAAAAGTTAATAAGTAAAAAGTGCTCAATACCTAAGTAGAGCAAATAATAAAGACTAAACCTATATGGAGTCAGATAAACCATACTAAAACGTTTCGCTTAGTGCTCTTCAGGGCTAAGATCCGCACTCCAGATCCCCGACTCGGATATCTATCCCTGAAAAACGAGCAGCCTAACGCGAAACCTTTTAGTAGTTTATACTTGATCATTAGGTTTTATCTTTACCATCAAAAGATAGATAGCTCGATGTTAGGATAGGAATAGAATATAGAGAAGTTAACCCGAGCCCGCACTGGTGACCTGAACCAGTTTCGCACCACATAATCATTCAGGTCAATAGCCTCTTTCAAAAATACCTCAGAAAATAAAAGTCAATCAAGCCGCTGACTGTTAACGTCTGTCTACTTATGATCTATACCGATCAGCATCATAATAGTAGATCACATTTTCTAATAGATATTTTTAACAACATACTTAACCACTTGGCAAAAGAAAAAAAAATAATATAAAAATAATATCCACACTGGCAGTTAGGCGCTCGGAATACACACACCAAAGCGGCTTCCTGTCTATAAACTCTGCTGATGAGACATAATATGCCGAAAATGTGTACAAAGAAGTAGGATAAATCAACGGGGCGGCCTAAAAGTCGGTGATCAGCCATGTCAGTGCAGGGAGTTCCTTTCCCCACTTTCAAATTAGCCTAGCAACCCGGAGATCTGTTTTTATAGCTATCTGAGATGCGAGCCGCCACACCTACCATCAGCTCCTTACTTTACCGCACAGATCCTGTGCTACACATAACGCTGAGTTGGCGCGGGACCAGTATTTGAACTAGGAACCTTGTGGTTTCACAGCCACGAACGCACACCCCCCTCCGCACGAACGAACAGGATGCGCACATGGTCAATTTTCTTTTTTTATTCAGAGTTTTTTCTCCTAGACCAGTTTGCCTAACCAAGGTTAAAGAGTTCAGTTCGCCCTACTATTTACCCATAACTGGAGAGAGAGTAGGATTCATACCTTTCCCAAGGATATTAGCGCTAAATGAAATGCAATTACCACGTCCAGGATTTGAACTCGGTGCGACGAGTCCATTTCCCATGACTTTAACCATTACACCACGCGCTAAAAATATATGTCTAAGCCTGCAGGATTATCTAGAGCTAAAATGTAAAGAGTACTCGATACCTATGTTGAGCAAATAGTAATATATGTATATGCACGTCTGTGTCTCTGTCTATCTGTAGGTCTGCATCGCAGCGTCTTTGTATTTGTTTGCTTAGGCCAGTGCCTGTTTAACTATATTTTACAGTTTGTGAATATGCCCTCTTGTATGCGTCTGCGCGTGTATGTTACGCGATGTTTTTGTATTCTCACTATGGAGTTATATTTATATCTCTTAATCCATGATTGTCTGATTTCGGGAGCGCATCTGCTTTGTATATGGCATTAAAGGTATGGACATGAACTTCACGCGAATTCATGCAATCAAATGGTCACGTAGCTATTATTTCCTCACGACAGTGTGCATAATTATTTCGAAATTAAATCACTAGCTGCACGCTGAATTCCCTTTGATTAGATCACAGGATTCAATTCTTCAACACTGAGAGTACCATTTACATTGGATGGAGAGAAATAAATTTCCCTTTCCCGTCGAATGATCAATGCCCTGTTGTCATTTGTTGTCTCGCTGAGTGTTGTAGTTCGCATCCGAATCCATTTCGCTTTATTTCCATCGTAGAAAAATCAACCCAAAGTCGATAATCAGACAATATTTGCAGAGACGGAAATCAGTTATAATTTGATAATCAATTTAAAATCTCTTGAATAGCTTCGAAAATATCCGAGTTTATGACTCACAATGCTAATGGTTTCTTCCTACAATGATGCAGTCCAGTACGTTATCCCTTACGCCACGGGTACTCTTCTAATCGCAAAGTAGAGGCAAATGGTTAATAAAGACGTGGGTGTAAAATATTATTATCAATGTCTTCTTCATTAGTATTATTTGTTTGTTTTTTTTAAACTGTTGTCCTCATTTTCATTGCTTTCGAAAAAATCGAGTTTATTACTCACAATGCTAATGGTTTCTTCCTACAATGATGAGCAGTCCAGTACGTTATCCCTTACGCCACGGGTACTCTTCTAATCGCAAAGTAGATGCAAATGGTTAATAAAGACGTGGGTGTAAAATATTATTATCAGTATCTTCTTCATTAGTCTGTTTGTTTGTTTTGTTTTACGGCATATCAATCTCAGTGGGTCATTTAATGCCGATAAAGTTTTGAAATAAATCAATTCTTAATGGATAATACATTTTTTTTATAAATACATTTTTCTATTTAACCCTTAGATGGGATCTTCATTAGTATTATTTTTTTTTTCGAACTGTTGTCCTCATTTTCATTGTTATATACACAATGTTTCGGTCGATGTGCCCTGTGGCCTTCTTCAGGGATTTATTGTCGAACTTCTGGAACTCGCGAACCATCTCTTTGAACTTGGTATGTTCAGAGAACTTCGAAACGAACCCTATATTCTATCCACTAGCGTCGACTGTTCCTAGTCTGTTAACTATAACCAGGTAAAAGTGTTATGCTACTTTAAATATTACATGTTATTATCGTCCGTGTTTATGATTGAACCTGCAAGCTACAGATGATTTTCACTTACAACTGTATTAATTCAACCCCACATCAATCGCACCATGTGTCCAACTGGACAATTTAGAGGGAATTTTGAGAATTGATAAACATAATGTCCTTTTTACCTAGAATATCTACCTTTATACTTTATGATTTTTTACCTTGATTCAGATTGCGATTTTTTTTTAAATTTAATGAAACCTTTTTTAATCATGTTCCCATATTATATTTATCTCTGTACTTTGTCTACTTAAGTGGTCACTATGTTATATACTGGTTTTTTCAAGATACCAATCAGCATATAACGTTATATATCTTTCTTACTTCTTACTCTGGTCGTCTATTCTTCTGATCGTCTATCATCTATCTTGGTCTGGTATATCTTCTAAGGTCTCGTCTGGTCTTCTATTGAGGATTCCGTGTCTGGTTTCTGTCGGGGATCATTCCTTGTCAGAAGCCCTGTGTCATTGTTAGTTTTTGGTAATAAACACAAGACTTCGATTTACGTTGATGTTACTTTATTCCAAATCCCCAACCAGACATTCTGCGCAGATGAGGCTTACATGTTGCTAGCTCGGCTTCTAAGTTCTAACCCACTAACTGAGTTGTTTACTCCTTAAACCAGAAGAGGGCCTTCTATGGGGTTCCGGTTCTCATGATTCATCTCCAGAAAGCAAGATGAGATCGAGGTCAAGTGCCGTTACTCACCCTCAAGGCCATCAGCTGTACTAATCGCTATTATGATTTCTACAATACCTTATAAAAGTATTAGGGGTCTACTAACTATGTAACAACTATAGCCTAATATATCAGCTGATTTTTAGATATCTTTTTTCCAATGTTCTTCATTATCTATTATCTTGACTTCATCCCATAAGAGCCGATGGTTTCCGTTTTCGTTCCACATATGGGCAGCCATACCCGTATTTTCTATTTACCCTCGTATCTCTGCTTCCGTTGTTTCTCTGGTCTTACATTCAGTGAATTACATGTTTCACCATTGTTATCATTCCTAAAGCTGCATTGGATGGAATATACACACTTCATGGTTATGTATTCGGTTAGGTGCTTAACTTGGAGGTGATGTTTGTCTAAAAATTTATGTCGAGTGACTCCTGATTTTAGTCCTGATGTCATATGGAGTACATATCTTTTAAATCTTTTCAGCCAAGCCTTTCATATAAGGCCGACAGACTAGTAATTTCCGGGTATTATCGTCTGTCCTGCTATCCAGATTACTTGTAGTTGATGTTATGCTCTCGGAGTAATTTTTCCGGTGTAGGATATCTCTTAAGCTGTCCATTTTATATACATTGTCACTGCATATGGCTTTTACCCAGCATTGTAGGCAACGAACGATTCCTATCTTTAGATTGTATGGATGGTGTGAGTTGAGGTTGAGATACTGTCCGGTGAAGTTTGGCTTTCGATACACGGATAAATTGAAGCCTTGCTCTGTGCGAGTTATTAATTTATTTAGGAAGAACGATTTCTTTAACTAAAGAATATTAGGCCATTAAACCACTTGCCTAAATTCACATGCACCACACAGGTGACAGTTTAAAAACTTATAGCTGCTGACTTTAATGGGTCTATAGTAAATTAGATAAATAAACCACCATTGTGTACAATTGTTGTGGCAATGCAGGGACCATATTTGAGTTACACCTTGCTTGCTACCTTTGTCTGCCAATTTGACAGTAATTGGGCTTCTACACTATCAACGAACTTCATATACTTTCATTAAATAATTTAGATGCTTACCTGTATTCGTTAACAATATTAGAGAGCTTTACTTCTTCCGGGACTTTAATATTAGTTTTCTTCATGTTGAATTGTAAATCTCCCTGTTTCTTTCAGCGGTTATTCTGTATTCGATCTCAGACCAGCTCATGCCCTAATTTTGTTGCGACCCTATGTGCTCTTCAGGAATTGACTGATAATTTTAATGTTAAGCCTGGTGGAACTAGCTTGAGATCCCGGCATCTGTATAGGCATGTTAGGTGGTTTGTCATTCCAGCCATTTTTTTTAATTAAGCTTTTCTAATACTTTTCATTGTTGGATTATCTCGGGTCCGTACCGATTAGATACGATTTGTTTGAATTTCATGAGATGAGACTTGATAATTTGTATTATTTGGATGTTTCGGACTTGTCCTCATCTTTATGGCTATATACACAATATTTTAGACGGTGTGCTCTTTAGCCTTCTTCATGTGATTCTGTCGAACTCGGAACCTCTCGAAACTCGGAAAACTCTTCAAACTCGGGAACCTACTGGAAAAATCAAAATAACATAAATTATCAAGCCTCATCTAAAATAATCAATCGAATATTCTTCTTCATTAATCTAAAAATTGCAGAAATTGATTTAATTACTCTAGTAATGTCTTCGTTGTGGGGCGGGAGAATACGCTAATTGTATCATCTGCATACAATTCATGTAATAAGACTGACCCCTGCATATGACTCTAAATTATATTTTATGGTGATGCTTCATTTCTAGCGCTGTGTGATGGAAATCTTTTCAAAATGAGAATATGTCCATCACTGTTTAGATAACTCTTATTTGCCCTAATGTCGTGATGAAAGTTTTAAAGAGAACTTAAAATTTTAACCTCGACTTCCACATCTAAAATAAATTTATGTTTTTGGAAATCTTTGTTTTGTTTTCTTCTAATTTCTACAGACATACACACACACCCGCCCTGTCGGCTGGGGCGTTAGAATGCACTGACTGCACCTCTGCAGAGGGGTAAGACTCCCCCAATGGGGCCACCTGTTCACCATGGGTGGCGACCCGTGATGCTTAAGGATAGAATCCAGGTGGATGAGCAGTTCATGACAGGCAATACTCCACTTTGGCCCTATCTTGGGCTAGACGGGCTGTCAGAGAGGCCCCCTCCGATCAATCGGCTGGTCACGTCAAGCCCTAGCACCTATATGATTTTCCCAACCCTATTGCCCTTATGGCAAGCCCCAACCCCTTTTTATCATATGGGTGCCAGAAGGCGGTGGCTGTGGGTCTACATGTTCTTGGAATGACGTTAAACTCTATCTGATGGTGTGGAGAACCCCTTCATCACTATTGCTCCCTGGTCCACTCTGATCCATCTATGGGTTAAATAGAAAAATGTATTTATAAAAAATTGTATTATCAATTAAGAATTGATTTATTTCAAAACTTTATCGGCATTAAATGACCCACTGAGGTTGATATGCCGTAAAACAAAACAAAACAAACCAAACCAAACACACACACACACACACACACATATATATATATATATATATATATATATATATAATATATATATATATATATATATATATATAATATACAAATACACACACACCAGATACACTCACAATCGCACATAAAACCTTTGAGGATTCAAAAGAATTTTTTTTTAAATATGAAAACGAATTTTACGTTTGTTGTTGAAATTGTGCATCAGCATGCCTAGGCATTTCTTTGTTTCTTGTTTTTACATGTGCAAATATGAAGATAGGAGGGTTGGAGTAAAATCCGACAGTATGAGGTGATGTAAAAGCGAAAGTGAACAAAAATAATGACTCAAACAAGTAGAAGTAGGAGAAAATATTTCGACCTTCTGAAAAATTTATCTCCCACTTGGACTTGTTTGAGTCATTATTTTTGTTCACTTTTCCTTTTACCTCACCACATGTGCAAATATGCATTATGTGTATTCTGATACGACTCCTGCGTGTATATGTATGTGCACCTACACGCACACATACAGGGTGGTTGGGATAAATTTGACATACTTATATTTGGTGATTTTTTCTCCGTAGGTTGGAGGTATTCACGCCACTACGCATCCTTTAAAAGCTTAGACCCTTCTTCATTCATATACATGATGATAGATAGAATGGATAAATGGAAACCACCTGAATCATGGAAGAAAATAACGTGTATCATGATGATCTGCCCCGGCCATCAAAATAAGGAGATTATGGTTGCTGCCCAATGCTCCCTGACCATTGTAAAAACAATCAGGCATGAACTGGAGAATTGCAATGGAGACTACGAGGCTGTGGCTAGAAGAAATCAATATAACAGACGATCTGATTGCTTTTGTACAGCAGAATTTCTCGAAAATCTGCAGAAAAACTGTTGGAGGACCCCCAGATGCCTACGTGGAGTTGCCAAACTCTGTAGTCAAACCCTGGATGAGAAGGGTAACCAATGATAGGATTCAGTCCCCTGCCACACCTGCCAGGAAAAGTTTAAAATGGTTGTCAGCGAATTTTTATGACTACACCAGTCCCAATGTTTGGCCTCCGAACTCCCCAGATCTTAATCCTATGGATTATTATGTATGTGGCGCTGTTGAGAAAGACACCACTCACCGTGCCAGTACTACAAAAGCCCAGTTAATCGTCAGAATTAAGGTAGTTTTTTAGACCCTTCCAAGGGAAACTGTATCATCAGCTTGCTCCAGATTCCGGAGCAGGATTGACGCTATGATGGACGCTAATAGCGGTAATCTTGAGTGTAACTTGTTGACAGTAGTGGAACTTCTGTGCCTGTTGAATTTCTTTACAATCCATTAAATTTTGTTATTATCAAGCACTTTTTATTTTCCTTAAGAAACTGTCAAATTTATCCCGAATACCATTTATATATATATTTACCAACCCCTCCGCACGAGCAGGATGTGACACAAGGTCAATTTTCTAAGCGGAGTTTAACAGGTTTGCATTCAGAGATTTCCTTCTCCTAGACTGGTGCCTAACCAAAGCTTAAAGAGTCCAGTCCTACCCTATATTTATCCATAGCTGGAGGGAGAGAGGATTCATACCTTTCCAAAGATATTTAGCACTAAGTGAAATGCAATTACCACATCCAGGGTTTGAACTCGGGCGACGAGTCCATTTCCCATGACTTTAACCATTACACCACGCGCTCCCCATTATATATGCACACGTGTGCATGCGGCGGTGCACACACACACACACACACACACACACCACACCATGAGCACAGACTTTTGTGTAGATTATATTGCGTATTAGTGTATATGGCTTATATGTGAATTTGGACGTGGTAATTGCATTTCACTTAGCGCTAATACCCTTGGGAGAGGTATGAATCCTACTCTCCCTCCAGTTATGGGTAAATAGCTGGGCAGAGTGGACTCTTTAACCATGGCTAGGTAACCAGTCTAGGAGAAGGAAAACTCTGAATTCAAATCTGTTAAACTCCGCTTAAGAAATTGACCTTGTGTCGTATCCTGCTCGTGTTGAGGAGTTGGTAAATATATATATATGTGAATTTTAGTGAAGAACTGTTAAGATAATTCTCATTATTTAATAGTTTTATCCTATTTTCGACACTTCAGTGTTATGGAATTCCTTTTCTGATGATTAATGAGCACAAGTTTTGTTTATAACCGGCAGATTTAAGCATACGCAGCAATTTGCCAGCTTATCAATAATCCCATGTTTATCACATTCGCTTGAATTTCTGCATTACGTACAAGGAGTTTCTGCTCGTTCCAGATTAAGTATTTCAGATTCCCGGCTGCTAATAGTTATGGCTTCACTTATTAATATAAGAATTAAAAAATTATAAGAGGCTTCAGAATAAATCTCATATCATTATTGGTATTAATGTATTTGTTTCTTTTACATGACATTGTATGTAATAAGTGTCAGGAAGTTTTAGCAAATTCTCTGGTTTATCCCCACGATGTAGTGGCTGTCATGACAATCTGTGACATCATAATAAGGCAGTTCGAACTCCAGTTGTGATATTACATAGGTTTGAGGAAATGTATGAATACCCTGATCCCCCCGAGCTATGAGATAAATATTTGATTTTCATTTTGTTCTTGTTTTACGGCATATCAACCGCAATGGGTCATTTAATGCCAAACTACGTTTTTGAAATGAATGGTGATAATGTTTAATTTTCTAAAGTTTTTTTTTTTTTTTTGACATATTTTTTGTGAATGGAACTTTTAGATGATTCTTTTTAACATATATTTTTGTGTTTTCATTTTTTTTTTTTTAAGATTTTTAGATTTTGTTGTAGATGTGTGCCCTCTTTTATGTATCCGAGTATTTTTTCTGGGTTTATTTTAGAATATCTGTTTTTAGATTTGTTGTTTGGTAGTATTTTTTTCGTATTGTTTTAGGTTGCTACATTCTGTTAAAATGTGTTTGATGTGTAGGGTTTTGGCATGGTATACAATATGGGCTGCTTCTTTTTGAGGAGGTATGAATGGGTAATGTATGAGTGTCCTATTCTTAGTTTGGATAATATTACTTCTTCTTTTTGGATATTTGGTTTGATTATTTGAAGTTTTCCTATTTGTGGCATTATTTCATGTAGTTGTTGTTTTGGAGTTATTCCAATAATTTTGCCATTTTGTTTTGTGTATATGTTTATGATGAGATAAATAGTACTAATATTGGACCATATTACCTTAAGGCACCCCTTTTCAATTTCGT
>CM042144.1:20111722-20171883 GCA_023376005.1 Doryteuthis pealeii
TTGTTAAAAGGGGAGAGACTCCCTCGCAGTCGGCTGATACCGACATTAGGCCGCCCCGACGACTTTACTTTTATATATAGATAGATAGATAGATACGGCCACTTAATCAGTCTCACATATCATATAGGGCACCGATGCAACCAAAATTACATTAGCGTCAAGGCAAAAATGAGACAATATTAAATATGTATTTACCCAACTTCTCCGCCAGGGGCAGGATGCGACGCCAAATCAAAGTCTAACACAGTTTTCTGTCATCATTGATTGGTTGTTGTACAAAGGATAATGATCCCAGTGTACCCTACTGTTTGCCATATATTTTTCTTTCCCGGCTTTAAACACACACACACACACAACACACACACACACATATGCACACGTGCACGCATATTATATATATATGATATGCATTATATATATATATATATAAGGATATCTACTGAGTCAGACGAACCTACTATTAGTTTCGCATAAAAGCTCTTCAGGGCTAAAATCTGACTGAAGAAGAAAAGGAGCAAGACCAATAAATACTACTAACCACATAAATCATTTAAATTATCAAATCATACTGACCAATAAAAAACACAGAACGCATTAGTTTATTGTTTTACAAATTAGCTTCTCCTAGCGGTTATATGAATATATATATATCTTATATACATATATATGCATATAAATTGTTTTTTCTTTTGGCCAAATACTATACCAATAGATTATTTTTTGTTGGTACGAATATCTTGGTCTTTTCTTTTTTCAAAAATTTTTTCTTCCTGGTTGATGTTTGGTAGTATATTTTACAATCAAACTCTCTGCCGGGTTTTTTTCTCTCCGCAAGGATCTACCAACACGCTTGGGTATATTATATATTATATATATATATATATATCACATATCGCGCTGTTAGCACGGATATCCATGACAATCTCTCTTCATCTGTCTCTATCACTCATCATTCACGTGTGGTCCTCTATGCAGCATCCTGTATCTGCACAGAGCTGGCCAATGTAAATCTTTTTTGGACGGCCCACACTGGCGTACCCATGTGCTGGCTTCCACAGGAGGACGTCACTTATGAGTTCGTACTTACTTCTCCAGCAGAATGGTTTTCGTGATATGTGGCAGGTGGCCGTACAGCTGTTTTCTCGGGGGTGTTGCTTCCACGCCTTGTTCAGGACCACACGCAGCATTCTTGTGCAGCTCCCATCTAGATTATTCTCGAGTCGCTTCGTTAGGGTCCAGGTGGTGCAGCCATATAGCAGTACTGACACGACAACGACATGGAAGAATTGTCTCTTTAACTTGTCTGTGAGATTGGAAATCCTATATATATAATATATATATATATATATATATATATATATTATATATATTCTGTTTTATTAAAATAGCAGACCAGGATTTAAAGTATATCTTTTTAATTCCTTTAAATTCAATAGGTTCAGGATAATGCACTCCCGACCTTTCTGTTAAAAAAAAATGATCTGGTGTAAAACTTTCTACAGCTTCTTTTAGTGTAATACATTATGAAGATGCCCTTAAGCAATTAAGGATTAAACTGCATTTTACACCAACCTCTCCGAAATCCAATTACTTGAATTTGATATGCAGATTTTCTCGCGTATTTTTATTAGTCCTTATTATCTCTTTTTATAGGAAGCAGTATAGTTTAAGTTGAACTGATTTAAAACAATAACAGAATAGAATTGTTATCGGTTCATAGTCAATGAGAAGATAGTAGAAAAGATACAAATTCTAGAAACAATTAAAAACAAAGGAATTCGGGTTTTAAATTCAAAAGAACATTTTCCACCACGTATCTTAGAAAGAAAAAAAAGCAACGACTAGATGAGTTTATCAAAATTGTTTCTTGGCCTTATCGCGGCGTCAGTTACATTTAATGCAATTACAATGAGAGTGTAAATATCACAATAGAAACAATACCACTTCACAGTTTGGCTGTTTGTTAGAATCTGACACTTGTCCTTTCCACAGGGGGAAAAAAAGGCTCCTCTTTGATATCAACTGATTTCAACTCGGAGTTTCAAACACTTTTGAAAAAAAGAAAATGGTGGCCCTCTGCCATTTCAGAGAACAATATAAAAAAAGAATCATGACATTTTCCTGCACAGTCGCTAGGAACTAATAGAGAAAAATGAGCTAAAAAAAAACCTTTTAAAGAAATTATTCCTCAATGATGGTAGCAGCAGTGACTTTAACAGAATAATTGGTCGTCATATCTGCGCGTTGGAAATTTGACTTATTTGTTATGTTCATCGATTTTATTGTCATTCCTATTCGTCATTTTTTTTAATATAATTATTATCGTTTATACTCCCTTTTTTATGTTATTTATTTACTAGAATAATTCCGCCTAAAAACGATTAGTTTTTCTTATATTTGGAACGGCAAAACTACGTTGAAGGAGAGAGTAGTATCAATACTTCCAATGACGGGTTAAAGTCCTGCAGTACATCACTTCTGACTAGGATCATATTATATATATATATACTAGCAAATATATGCACCCTCCGGGTGCAAGTATTTGAATTTTAATGTAATGAAATATGTTAAATTTGAAATACTTTTGAAACTAAATAAAAATCCAAATAAAATGATTTGAAACAGAGGGTATAATCGAAGAATAGAACAACTTTGAAACTAAGTCTTCCATCATTTTTCATCACTCCCTCCTTTTATTGCTGAATTTTCCTAATTTAACTATTTAGTTAAATTAGGAAGTAAAGAATAAAATTACTGTTATTTCTTTATATTAAAGGATTTCTTTTAAGATTTATCCCGAGTTTTTTGCTCATATTCATTAAGAAAAAAACAAACAATTAGAAATCAATAATACCAAGCGCATATTTAATAAAATTAAACTTTTAATATCAATATGCAAATTAGCTTTCCTGTTCACACTGTAACCCGCTATTTTGTTGTATATATAAATACAATTGCATGTTATTAGAATGTAGATAAAGTCAAAAGTATTAATAAGGTATAACAATTTTATCAATAACTGAGGTTTAAATAAAAATAAATTCATGGTGAATGTGACGTCAATAACTAAGGAATTGTGACTTGAGTAGTGATTTAGTTTCGGCTTCAGACAGACAAACACACAATCTCCATTATAATAAGATATATATATATATATATATATATATATATATATGAGGAAAAATGAGTAAAGAAAAGAAATGTAGATGGATAAAATGAATTTAATCGATATCACATTAATCGATATCACTTACACATGTGTTTCGATCAGTTTATCTGTGGAAAATATTTTCGCGCACATAGAAGAATCGACCTTCATCAGAGTGAACATTTATTTTCAATGAAAAAAATTCGTTGGGAAAAAAAACAACAGAGATTTTTGGAAATATTCGAAATATATATATATATATATAAAAGCAATTGTAATTTGCTTGAATCATTGTTAAGTATGTTATAATACATATGTTAATATAATTATATATATATATATATATATATATATATATATATATATATATATATGTGTGTTGTGTATGTGTGTGTGTGTGTGTGTGTGTTCTTTTTCACTTGGGCGTTATTACGAAGCATCTAAAAATAAATGAATGAACTCGATGTTATGGAGTATTGGATTCACTTATTCTTTTATCATTCTTTTATTATTACAATAACAAAAAAATAAGTGAATCCAATACTCCATAACATCGAGTTCGTTTATTTATTTTTAGATGATTCGTAAAACGCTCAACTTAAAAAAACATAAAAAATTATAACGAAAGAAGCATACGGAGACATCCTAAAATGCAATATATATATATATATATATATATATATATATATATATATATATATATATATATATATAAGTAGGTAATCCAATAGAGCCCAGTATATTTCGTAAAATATAGAGCATTTATAGTTGTAGAAAAACAGTTTTTCTTTCTACCACGGTTTCGGTTTCAAGGTACACCTTTACTCAGGTAATACTAAAAAAACAGTTCTCCCGAGGTAGATGTACATTGAACACCGAAACTGTTGAAGAAAGAAAATCGTTTTTTCTACAACTATATTTTTTGTTGTTGTTGGCATCCGTCCTTCTACTAAAGACGATGGCATAGTCTCCACTTTTTAAATTCATTGTTTATCTGCAACTACGTGAGTGGCCGAACAGACCAATTTTTGAATGGCAACCTCTGGTGCACTGATTGCAAAACAAACAGTAATCCCAGCTGGAGTTCTGTTGTCTCTCCTTCCTTTTGGCTCTCTTTTCTGCGGCGGCTACTTTCCTCTCTTTTTCACTCCGTCTCGTTCATTGTGTGAGGAGGAGGCGCAAGTCGCACGGTCTTTTGCACAAGCCTCCCATGATTTGATATGATGTGGCATGTCTTCATGTCCCTTTTGCAGACATCTTTAAAACGTAGGCGTGGTCTCCCTACGGGTCGGCTGCCCTCTGCCAATTCACCATACAGTAGGTCTTTGGAGATGCTGCCTTTGTCCATTTAACAACTATATATAATATATATATATATATATATATATATATATATATATATATATATATATATATATATATATATTTAGACATGTTCTGTAAACACCACAGACAATTCAAGTCTGAGGAGTTTTTTTTATGTCCTTTCCAATTTTCCTAGCGATCTTTTTTCGTGTTTGTTTCGTACTAACTACCACCACCACTCTTAAGCTACTGCTCGTTTCTTCTATCAAAAACGAGGCACTTGAAAACTTAACATCGTTTCCCCACCTGATGATGCTGATAAACCAGCCGAAAGCGCTCGAAAAAACAAGGATTTTGGTGGACTATTACAACTTTCCACCCAAACACGAAAAGATCGCTAGGAAAATGAAAGGAACATAAAAAAAACTCCTCAGACTTGAATTTTCTTGGTGTTTAAACAGAACATGTCTAAAAGTGAAAAAATGCTGCCCGACGAGCTATACATAAAAAAATACTATATACAATACTATATAAAAATATATACTTGCTGTGTGCGCTGCTGTTATGCGTGTGTGTGTGCTACCTCACTTACATCATAGCTAGAGGGTTATATAAACAAAATTCAAACCAGTATATCATACTACGCTTCATAAAAAACGCCATTGTGGCATACAAGCTTTATAATAATGATATCATGAAAAGTATAAACATGGGAAGGGAAAAAATTGGCGAGTGTTACCATATCTGTCAGTATCAAACCGTACAACGAAGAGGGCCAATACTTCGTATCACTAGACCCTAGCACCAGGAAAAAGAATTACCTCTTTGCGTCTATGAAGTTGAGGCACGACAGTACTATTCTGCTTTCACACTTTACCGCACAGACTTATAAAGTACGATACTCACTAGTGCTGAGTTAGCGACGGGCCCGGAATCACGACACGAAGGCCTCGATTTCCGAGACGGTTGTAATGTTCTACCGACTGAGACTATCCGGACTACTTTGCAAATATAGCGCATAATATAATAAACGATAATATATATATATAATTTATAGAATAATACACCATAATAAATATCAATATATACAATATATAAAGGGTAGTTTGTGTGTATGTCTGTATGTCCGGAAGCAAAAATAAAACAATTAACGACACAGTTAATTACCTATATACCAATACATAAATATCACCGTAGGAGTTTGGTCTTTGAGCAATAAAATGAAGAGTTCGTATTGTATATTTGTGAAGATACAATAAAAAATAAAAATTTAAATGATAGCGGCATAGAATTTCTTTAGCAATTCAATATTCAAATTAGTAGACATTAGTTATCTTTTCACGAGTGCTGATCAAGCGCAAGGCTCCTTCATCTTTACATAAGGATGGCCAATGGGTCATGACTGCGGCGATCTTAATTTGTGATTCTTGTAAAATAATAATGGGACATCTGCAGTGACTACCATTTTTTAGGTCACATCATTTTGCGCGCGCGCTTAAGACACCATCAACCCGCTGAGGAAACAACCACCCGGCCACAACGTGAGATCTCCCAACTCCCAGCCAATACAACACTCACATTTTTTATTATTGGCAACCCATGAACCACTGAACAATACCCACGCAGCAACCACATGAGTACATCGGGCAAACCCCCCTAGGACGCATCTGCAGCTGCATATATTATATGCCCATAAGACGCAGGATCGTTGATCCTGAGAACGCATCACCACTCATATCCGCCCTACCTACGTAGCGCGCACGGACACTTTTAACTACAACAGTTACTACTAAAAACATAATAAGCAAATAGAATACACGTCACGAATCGAATGATTTTTGTAAGCATAATGCATTCATTCCAAACACTTCATATCAAGCGACATATTTCTTTGATTCAACTTCAACGCTTGACTTTATATCATTCCTTACCAGAAAACGGCAATTCCTATAGAACACCAGACTGTGCCATATATCTAAAACGGGACCTGGACACCACACGTGTATTCCTGTAATCCTGACCTGTATAATGCGTAGTAAACTAGACTTGCGACCATTGTTACGTGTAGTTCGACTGATTACTAGTGGAGCTCCCCATCATTTTCTGGCGCTCTTTCCACAGTCTAAGTTAAAGCGCTCTTCTACACTACGTTAAACATATCCTAACGGACTTTTCGAAGCTGTGATTTAGTACCCATGTTTCTGAGCTTTCACTCAGCGCCAGAAACATTATAGCTAGCTTCTGTTGAAGTATATACGACTTATCAAACACTTTATCGTATTTGTGCTATGGCAATAGCGACGTAGAATAAGGCGTACTATTTTTAGGGCCTGCAAATTCTACAGATGTAAACAAAAAAGAGCGATAACTACGTTCATTAATACGCACGGCACCACGATAAACACGTGATGGTTTATAGGTAATTTAAATGAACTACTGTATTTATTCCTGCCTTGACAACACATTGAACGCTGAATGCGTGCACTAATGACTAAACTTACAACGGACCAATGTCCGGTTCACCATGCACATGCACAATTTCAATATCACTACCATATCATCCTCATCATCCTGTTCCGCACTACAGACCGGAGTACAATTCTTACGTAGGCCATCAACTAACGTCTTTCAACCGCAACGTGTGCGTTGTGAAGTGGAAAATCGCTGGATTAATCTCCATGGGAAAAGAATACCTCACCTTATTCTATGTCACAGCTTCCTTCGTCATGGTTGCAAACGGTGGACCCATGTAAAGAGAAATCTGAGCAGTGGTCTATACAGTACCACTGCCAACTCACCGCCCCACGAACGTACATATGGCCTGATTGCATTGGGTGGAGGAAGATTTATACCACGTTGACCCCTCGCCCTCTTACAAGTCCTCAACATGCAATTCTACGTGGGGCGAAATTGTAAGCTAACTTTATATACGCAAGGGCCGAGTTAGCTCAGTCGGTAGAACACGTTCGGCTAGAGGCCCACAAGGTCTCCTAGTTCGAACGGTCCCGCTAACTCAGCGCTATGTGTCGGTTTGTACACGGGATCTGTGCGGTAATTAGGAGCTGAGGTAGAACTGTGGCGCTCCACCTCAAAATCTTTAAAACAACCCTCCTGGTCTAGCATATTGGACAAAGGGGAATAGGAACTCCCTCGCTGGACTGGCTGACACCGACTTCATAGGCCAGCCCCTACGGTCGACTTTAACTTGTATACCACAATATTCCCAAACAATTCCAATGCGGACTACACAGTGATCTGTGCACATCATCTTCAAATACATCCTTCGGAGGCCGAATCGACTGTGCAATAGCCCTTATAGAGGAGGGTATGGTCCACTTCCGATGGCATTGTGGCCTCTATAGTGAAACTGATTAAAAGTGAGTAAAAAAACAAATAAAAACACGGTCATAAAAAACTTATAAATTGAATATATTTAAAAAAAAAAAGATATCCAGAAAAATATCATTATCGACCGCAGGGCCATTGTACATAAAGTCAATAATTAACATAAACGGCATTCTATGAATTCTTCTTCCCACAGCGGCTGAAGTTTGACATTCAGTTATTAGCCTCATATAATCCTTGATAAAACCTCAGTAAGAAACAGATATGTTCGTCTATCTCAAAAGGTTATCTGTTTCATACAGAAATTGCCATCCATTGTGAATCTTTTAAATAGTGAGTTTATTCTTTGAAGAGGATGAGGATAGAGACAAAGGAAATCACACACCATACCCCTGTCGATACACCAGTACGCAAACAGAGACACACAGAGAGAAACGCGTACACGAATCACACCACGATACTACAGGACACAGACATACACTACATATCATAACTCATAACCATCACCAATATATACTATACTACTATATTATCAACTACTAACT
The DNA here is from genome assembly GCA_023376005.1 of Doryteuthis pealeii. Classification (NCBI taxonomy): domain Eukaryota; kingdom Metazoa; phylum Mollusca; class Cephalopoda; order Myopsida; family Loliginidae; genus Doryteuthis; species Doryteuthis pealeii. Next base: position 20,120,066 of record CM042144.1, read on the forward strand.
CATATATACTATATAGTATAATGCTCAAGAGAAGAGCGCCTACAAAGGAAACGCTGCAATACAAGACACACACCTCAGACACTAACCACTCACATTTTGTTATTTCTTCTTTGGCCCGTTTTCTGACATTCGGCCCTCAAAGCAGACAAAATGGTATACGCCAATGCACTGACATGTGCTGGGCGCCGTTTCTTCACAACAAGCTCATTACCATTTTCTTGTGACACCCTTACTATCCACTATCTTCGATTCGCCGGACTTCATTCCATTGATTCAGTTTTATGAATTTGGGCGGTTGTCTTTGGTAGAAGATCGTTCGCTCTGACAGGCGAGCCAAAATTAGAGAGACAAAGCGTGTCAGATCTCCGTTGATGTTGTTTTCTCACTGAGCATGAGTTAACTTCCATTTCTTTACACACTTTCTCTTTAGCCTGTCCCTTTCTCCTTTAACAAAACCTTTTTTTTATTTTTATTTTGCCGTTTCGATCTTGTTTGTCCTACTCTTCTTTCCTCTATCTTCTGCCTACGTTTTTTCGTTGTATTTATCTACCTGTTGTGTTCTCTACATCTCACAATCCGGATTTGTATACGTTTCACTCAAGACTTTCAAAACATGCACCGATTTCTTCCATTCTCTTTTATTTCGTGGTTCGTGTCTTTTCCCTATATTCATGTAATCGTGGAGTACATTTTTGTCTTTCTGTTTACCATTCCACTGTAATTATTTGATCTGTTATTCGGTTTATCTCTCATTTGTCTTCGAAAAAAATCTTGGTATTCCTTTATTAGTTGAAATCTTTCTTTCTTTCAAAATCTCTGTCGGCAGAATCAAAACAACGTCCAAACAATTAATATCGATTTCCCTAAACCCCTGCAAATGTCCATTTGTTGCTTTCACTACTCTCTATTCTTTGAGACTTCTAGTCTAAGACCACCGCATCTATATAATGTTCTCGCCACTTTTGTTTAAGTAATCTATCATTTTTCAATTTGCCGGTTTTAAATATAGCCGATGACTGAGAATAGTCCCTTCAAATCTATTTTTGTAAATAATAGTTACGTATCTTACACTTATTTCCTTTTAAATATATTTTGTAAGATATAAGGGTTATCGTATTTTCACACTATTTCTTAAATGTAAGTTGTAGTATGATAATTACGCGTATCTTACCTTTTTTTCTTTTATACAACTCTGATGTCTGAGATATAATTGTTACGCTCATTTTACACTATTTCTTTAAATGTAAGTGTACGTAGTGATAATCTACGTATCTTACACTATTTCTTTTAAATCCTATGTTGTAGAATATAAGCCGTTACGATATTTTACACTATATTCTTCTGGTTAATGTAAGTCTGTAGCGTATTGCATAATTTACGTATCTTACACGTTTTCTTTCAAAATCCATGTTGTTACGACTATATATGCGTCACGATTTTACACCTATTTCTTTAAATGTAAGTTGTACGTATGATAATCTTACGTATCTTACCACTATTTTCTCTTTTAAATCTACTGTTGTAGATATAAATGGCTTACGTATTATTACCGCTATTTTCTGCTTAAATAGTAATTTTTAGATAGTGATAATTAGCATATTCTTACACTACTCCTTAAAACTTAATGCTAATAGACATGATATTTAACACACTTAAACTATTTAACATCTTAACTCTATTTTAGTAGACCAGTAATATAAGTTACGTTTTTAACATTACCTCTATTCTAACAGAGTTATCTATAGATCCCTAATTATATTCTTACAACTTATTTTCCTTATAACAAGATCTATTTGTACGATATGATGTTTACGTATTTTACTACACTAAACACCAATAAATGACGATTTTCTGTACTATCTTAATTAGACATTTTAATAAAACATTACGCAACTTAATGGCAGAGCCTGCAAAGCCAGACAATGTAAACCGACACTCGTCACAATTAGGACGCGAAAAAGGACTCATATAAGTGAAACAATAGAATTACGTCGCCTAGACTCTAGAATGAAAGACGCTTTCAATAGGAATGCCAATCATTCACCAAACGCCACACCATGCATTGTTTCCTTTTGGAACAAGAACGTGAGGGACGTATCCCGAGAAGTGTGAGAAGGAGTGGGTATGTGAGGATGTGGCGCAGTTGACATCGTCTGGAGTACACATACGCTGTAAGCAACCCTTAATCCGAAATGGATTCATTGCTTCCGGGGCAGTTCTGACTTTTCTGGGGAAATAGAAATCTCATTCGAGAAAAAAAGTGCACTTGTGTTATTAATAAAAAATCGAGGGCGTGACACACACAAGTACATTCAGTCTTATGTGCGGGTACCAACTCACAAATCGAAGCTCTGGGCAGGCTCACCGGTACAACAAAAATGCTGCTTGATGCCTGTCGCGCTTTTCCCTCAAGGCGGGCGCCCTCAGGACCACTGGACAATAAAACCCACGCCCTGTTTCACCTTATAAGTGCAAGGGACAGTATTGCCTTTGCAAGCACGACTTAGACACACCTGGGATCCATAAAGCTAGTTAATTTTACGTAAAGCCGCTCCACGAACGGTCAGACAGCGCTCTGGAAGTAGGCTATCAAACCAATCACCCACGATGTTCTAAAAACAGCAGTGTACAAATAGTTTGACTAGCTTCATTTACTCTCCAACAAAGGCTAAACATAGGCTTGTTCACACAGCAAGATACGGTCACCTTTCTTGACACTATTCCGCATTGCATGAGTTGTTTAATTTCATGCGATTTACAGCCCTGTTGTCGGGACGCATTAACGTTTCTGGATCTGTATAGAAGTTATATATTCAATTTGCATCCAGATAAAGCTTCCGCAAAGCGTTTGCAAGTGAGACAAATAATGATAAACCCTTGCAATCCATAAAACACTGTATTAGAAGCTTACCCTTAGCGTTCAGGGTCCCCGTCTCTGGGCCGTAAATCGTAACTTTAATCATACCGTATCCCAGAAGAGCCGTCCCCTCCAGGCCCATCACCTGCTAGTCCTACTACAACGGACAGGGCTGGTGCTATTGCCCCAGGTGCTTGAGGTACCCCAAAATGGGAACGCCAAAGGCAAAGGCATTCACGCACCGGTGCACCAGTGGCCACTGCATTTGGTGGTTTCGTGTTAGTTAAGAACACTAGCTCGCGCTTTAAAAACGTCCTCTCGTTTTAATTCGGACCTGTTGGGAGTCAGGAAAATCCTTAACGCTCGTGAAAAGAGATTACGAGCATAAAGTTTATCTGATACTGAAGGTCCACCAATACTCAGCTCTATCATTGCAGCTATAATATTCCGCTTTAAAACATCAATAATAAATTAAGAAATATGGTTTGTTTTGTGGATTGATTTTATAGCACTCAACTCTTGTTGGATTATTGTTATTGCCGAAGACGTATTTGTTATTGAATTCTTGTTGTGTATTGATTTTTTTTTTAAACAACTTAATTCTTTTGAAAGACTATATTTTATAAAAAATTCTCAGTTTTGAATATTATTTCAAACCAAGATGGACCCTAACCGGCTTACCTTAACCTCAGAGTACAGCGAACCTGTGAGTAATGGCGGCATGAACAGGTTACTCCACCATTCCCCTGAGCCAGAACCTTCATTCTATGGATGCAATTAACGTGCATACCCAGACTTGTAAAAACCCCACCCACCGCTTTTTTAGCTCATGAAAAAAAGGCTGGGGTTTCAAAAATAGCAAATAGTGTTTGGGAACCAATCGTAGAAGGTGCCTATCTTCTGATGTAAACATCCAACTTGTATTTTAAAGGAGCGATCTTCGAGCGCCCGTCTTACGTAAGACCAAAAGTAGCGATGTTGCATGGCTCCTGGACGGCCCTCAACCATCAGGATGCCATCTTTTAAGCATCACCGATCTGTCACCACCCACCCAACAACCAAGTCGGCTCAATTAGAGGGGCGGTTCTTAAACCTCTGCAGAGGCGTGCGTCAACGTATTCACTAAGTTCCAGTCGACACGGCGAAAAATAAACCACGACACTGTTAAAATTAATTACTCCTAATAAAAGACAAATTTTCTTCAGTCCATATTCAATATAACATCTCCATTCATGATGTCAAATGGAGATAACACTATTTCTGCCTCCTATTATCACATAAGAATCGATTCTTCTATTGGTTTCTGTTAACCGAACAACTCTGTCATAGCTTAAGTCACGAGTACTTAGAAATTCAGCTCCGTGAAGGGCTATGAAATGAGTGCTCATATATAGAACAAAAATCCGAGGCTAGGATTTAGCCTCAAAACAGGCCCAAGATCGAATCTAACTACGTTTAAAACAATCCTGACAATGGTTGTACTATATTACAAAAGCAAAATATAATTTCGTTACGGATTGATATCACGGCTATGGTTCTCAAAACAGCCCAGATCATTACTACGTTTAAAATCCTGCAAATGTGTGTTATAATCACAAAGGAAAATGAATTTACATATATACGTATGGTTAATTTGGCATTACTGTTTTAACAAAACCATGTTCAATAAATAACTACTTGGTTTATTGATTTCTGATATTATGTTTTATTCTCAAACAACAAATACATTCTATGAATGATTTTTATATAGGAAATAATAAATCGCAATATAAGTATAATTCGTCTTTTGTGTCCGTATTCTATTCATTAGGCTTTCTAATTCCAATATAATACTACTATATTAAAAACTTAAATAACTTGTGCCGAGGCGCATCTATTTCATAGTAAATATAATGCAATATAAATTTCCAGTAATAACTATCAGGAAAAATATTTCTGTAGTACAGCAAAACACATCTATTCAATACAGAGGATTAGTAGAATCAGTTCTCTGTAGCAGGGAAATCTCAAAACGATGCAAAACACGCAAGGAATCTTCTTTAGCAGACAACGGAACCAGCACCTCGCAAGGAGACAACTGGTTTAGTTCACAGCGCAACACAACGCTCCCAATGTACGGTGGATTGCGAAGAAAAACTACCTCTTGGGAACCAAAACCTGCCTCTTTTATTTGTCTGCCAAAGCCTTGTGCTCACCAGTAAATAGCATTTTTACACTGCTGCGCAGCCTCGATTCTGTCTTTGTAACGCATGCGACGGTATAATTCAGCAACGAGCGCGTTGCAGTCCCGTTGCTCTTATAGCTTCCTACGTCACAGCGTGTTAAATGAAAAGGGTATAAAATAGAAGAAAAAAAACAACATTTAGGACTGAAAAGAATTACTTTTAATAAAATACTTTTTGATTAAAGTATCATCACGAAAAAGGATAAAAAATTGTTAGCACTTGCACTATAACATATTCTTATCATTGTCACACTACGTTCGCGCAAGCGGGCTTAGAGTTTGTCACATTATGGTTCACGTGATTGAAGCTTGAGACTGATCAAGACATTTGCTGCTGCATTAACAGTGTATCATGGTCGCTACACTAATCAGTATTCACCAGAAGTGACTGATTCTCTTCGGAAGGAGTTTCCAAGCTTCAAAATAAATCGGAGCCTTTAGTACCATACGGAGACCGTACACTCTACCACTTAAGATATGTGTATGGGTTGCATTAGAGAAATTTAAAAAAGTGGTTGATAGCGTAGAAAAGCAGTAGCAGGACGCCTGCCAACTCCACACGGATAAAAAGATCAGCAGGCTCGAGAGATGGTACTGGGCACCGGGCGATTAATCATCTATGAGATTATTCGTACTCTGAGATTCAAATCCTCGTGAGTTTGGCTTCCATAAAACAAGAGTGCGGACAATTTTTAATCTCCCTCGTATAACAGAAGGCAAAAGATCAATTACAGATTTTATAAAAAAGTATCACTACTCGGGTAAGTAAGAATCTGTTGGTAATATTTCTAGATGTTTCTCCTATATTACTGTTATTACAATCCAAATATTGATGGATATACATGACAGCAGAACTCTTTGGGATGGTTGTTTTTATTATTGATAATATTTGTTATAGTTTTTGAGGAGTTAGTTGACAAATAAAGAAATTTTTTTCTGGATTTTCCCCTTTTTTTTTGAAAAATTTTATTTTTTAATTTATAAAAAGTTTTTTTTTTTCAATAATGGTTGTAGCTGAAATTATATAGGAAGTAAATAATGTATCAATTTAGCATGGTTATTGAAGGGTATTTTTAGTGAGATCATAGGAGTATTACGGTTTAGGAATTTGATGGCTTTCTTCTTGGTACGTTGGATGAAAAGTTTAGATTAAGGAATGCATCTTATTCTGTGTCTCATGAGGTTCTCCTTCATCACTAGACTTCTAAGAAGAGTATTGCATAGATGAAATTGCAAGGAGATGTTGCTTTTAGGTGGCATTTTCGTTACTTCCCTAGTGTGATTGTTGTGAGTTCCCGCCACCGTCAAACAACCCTGATAGCAGGATCGTATCAAACCGTCTTGCAGAAGGAAATGATTACCAGGACAGATGATAGATTATTCCATTCCAGTTTCGAGTACAAGATGAAATAAGTCATTTCAGAGAATGGCACTGATGCCTGAATATATCACGGTTAAGAGAGTAATTGTTGAATGCGACCCAGACTCACAGCGAGGCAGTTGAATAAGTGGGGCTAGAATGTATTCCCCCTCTTCTGTAGGACTTCTAATACCACGGGGATACTTTTGTTGAAGATTTCTTATTTACGATTTCGACTGAACGAATGTGGAACTTATAACCGATTCACAGTAGAACAGCCACAAATAGGTACGAGCTAAAACCCAAAGGGATTTCGTGTCAATATAACCCCGGTATATTAAGTTATTATACGTAAAGTATGTACTTAATAAAATAAGTAGAAAAAAATGTTACAATATGACTAAATATTTCTATAGGCGTATTACATAAGAGGATAATAGAAACGGATATTGAGGAAATGAAATAATAAGATTAGAAAGATATAACAAAATGATAAATGTAAACCACTGTAAAAATCTCTTTCGGGAAACGAGAATAAATAGTTTATATTTCAATAAAAATATTTCAAAAAACACATTTTTTTGAAGATTGGCTTGTTTGGTTTATTTTTATTTGCTTATGGATTATCAACATGATGAGTATTTAATGCTAGAAATATCCTTGCAGAAGAATATTATTGGTACTATTAAAATCTATAGCTGATGGATAAGGGGTATATACCTTTGCTAAGGTCTTGAACATAATAGCCAGTCTTGCGTTCGAACTCGCTTACATGATGTCACAGTCCACCTCGTTATCCAATACGACTGTGACTTTTTGTTAGTACAGAAGTTCCTCAGATGGAGACAAGAGACGATTCCGATAATCTACTTTTGATTTTACCATCAAATTCAGATTTATTATTAATTCAGTGTCAGATTAATTAGGAAGAGACTGCCAAACATTTCAGGTACATTCATTGACCTATATTATATATATATATATATATATATATATTATAATATATATATAATAAATATATATATAGTATGCTCCGTTAGGTTTCAGTTGTTCGATCAGAGGCTCGCAGACTTTTGTTTTTTATAAATAATTATTTTTCCTAAGACCAGCGAAGGCCTGCGGAAGGTTTGTTAAACAAACCGAAACAATGCACGGTCAGCTTATATAAACATCATTCGTTAATAAAATTTTTCTCAATTTTTATAATATCACACACACACACACACACACCACACACACATATATATAATATATATATATATAATATTAATTATATTCGGGAAGCTGCTTGTTCAATTTGACCGTTCCTAAATATCTATCTTGTGTTCCCGAATTCGTTGCGTAATATTTCTAGATGTTTCTCCCATATTACTGTTTATTACAATCCAAATATATGATGGTATATACACCACCAGCATCGGACCTTGTGGGTGTGGGTTCTTTATTATTGATATTTTTATGTTTTTGAGAAATTAGTTACAGATTGATTCCTAAATTATTATATATAAAGAAGTTTTTTTTTCATAATGGTTGAGGCTGAATTATTAGGTCGGGTAAATAATGTATCCATTTAAATGGTTATTGATAGGAGTATTTTATGGGATCGGTGGGGAGGTATTTATGGTTAGGAATTTTGATGACTTTCTTCTTGGCACGTTGGATGAAAAGTTTAGGGTATTGGAAACTGTGTGAAAGACTTATCTATGTATTCAAATTCTTTATCTAAATTTTTATTACAGATCGTAAGAGCTCTTAGATAAAAACCTATGACTAAACTACTTTTAATTTTGGTGTTGTGATTGGTAAAAGTAAGGTGATGATAGTTAAAAAAAAATAACATACATCTTACCTTTACCTATTCGACCATTATACAAATATGTAAACTATGTACCAAAAACCGTTCTTCCCAGGGACAATATGACCTTTAGGCACCCCTTTTTGATCTCGATTAAGAAAGGACATTTTTTTCATTTACAATGTCAATATCTGGTTGTTTTAACAGACGATTTTTAGATTTTTAATAAATTATAAAACTAAACCCTAATCCTAACCCTAACTCTAACTTTAACCTCTAAGCCTAATCCCTAACCATAACCCGAACAAAAAACCGGATAATGACGGTGAAATGAAAAACATGTCCTTTCTTAATCGAGATCAAAAATGGGTGCCTAAAGGTAATATGATCTTCTTCCAGTACGTTTTATAGGCAAACATTGACTTATCCCTGGATCGCCCCTTAGTGGCATCCTTACATGTATTTTCCTGGAATTCCTAGAATCATGACTCTTCCAATATATTTTACCAGCAGACTCTAATTATTTCCGATATATCGACGACATCTTATTTATATATCCACGTAATAACGACTTAACACAAATAGTAGATCATTTAAATAGAATTGAACCAACTATTAACTTCACATACGAGTTAGAATATAATAACACTTTACCTTTCCTATATATACTATTGATTAATAACAACCAATCGTTTAGAATTTAAAGTTTACTACAAAATAAAAATGACCATATACATTTCTACTCACATGTGTGTGTGAAGATAAATATATATTCTGCAGAATTTTTACAGCTAAGTTTTTTTTTTTTCAAGAACTAATCTTCAAAAGGAAAGTTTCAAAAATCCGTAGAGGATAAATGTTTATAATTTTTAACTAGTTGGACTCATGGAAATTCCATGGTAGTTGATAATAAAGAATATACGTCATCTTATGCCTTCGCTCTTCCTTCTAACTTTTCCTGTATATCCTCATTCTCTACTCCTATTGAAAGAAAAACTAATAGGACTTCATTTCAATTCCGCATCATTTTCTTTCACCTTTCTATTCATTTCCTTTTTTTCCCAGAGAAATAACATCCGATATAAATCGTTGTAGATTTCTCTTGAATTTAACAATTTACATCTCTTTGCGCAAGCTTCGTGATATAGTTGATCTTATTTGCTTTCTTTTTAAAAATCTTTCTTCTCTTACTTTCATCTCATCCCTTTCTTTCACGTCTTTACTTCTATTCCCTTTCATTCACTCAACTCTTCTTTCAACTCTTCTCTTCTCTCTAACAAGTTTATGTTGTCTTTAATAGAACGATCAATTATTCATTTAAAGTCGCATCATATCTTTCACTAATTCATTAATGTATTCAATGGAAATACAATCTTAGATAAATCGTTTTAAACTTATATTTGTATTTAACAATTTTCAACTCTTTAAGCATTCGTGACGTAGTTGATTTCTTCTCGCTGTTACTTGATTTCTTTCTTTTACTCCTCTCTTTCTTTCCCATTTCTCCTCTCTTTCTTCCATTTCTCCTCTTTCTTTCTCTATTGATTTTTTTTAATGGAATGGTGCAATATTGATCTGAGGTAACGACAGAGTGTGACACACGTAGGTATATATTAGCGTATTAACAATTTATCATTTTTCAAATGTAACCAGAAATAAAACTTTCTCCAAGTAATACTAATAATTCTAAGCATTGCTCCATTTAAATGGAACAATGCTTATAATTATTTGGAAAGCTTTCTCTCTCTCTCTCCTTCTCTCTCTCTCTCTCTCTCTCTATATATATATATATATATATATATATATATGTGTGTGTGTGTGTGTGTGTGTGTGTGTGGCGTGTGTGTGTATGCATGTGTGTGCGTATGTGTATTAGAGTTAATCATAATCAATCAGATATATCAACTAATATTTTCGCCTAGTATTTCATCAGGGCAAGTATCTGATTGGTAAGGTTTTGTAGTATATTTTTTACTAACAAATTATTTGCCGTTTTTTATACCGCAAGGATATTACTAATCGGATATATATATATATATATATATATATATATATATATATATATATAATATATAAAGGTGTATCATAATGGTGTTGAGATTGAAAGCAGTACATACCAAGATAAAATGAAAATAAATGGAACGTTAGTTTTTTTTCTTCAGATTACAAGTGTAGCATAAAAGTGCCGAGTTTGAAGCTGTATTTACCAAGATAGAAATAAACAATGAATGGAACGTTATTTTTTTTCTGAATACAAGGTGTTTCAAAAAGTACAAAAAATCTTGATACTTTTTGACACAACATATATGTATATATATATATTATATATATATATATATATATATATATATTAATAAAGTCGAAACAGTCTGTACGGTGTTCTACATAGCGAGCCATCCTTTGCGGGATTTACTTGTCAAGATTATTTTCTATAATTATCGAATCTTATTCGATACATGCATTTATAATTGCCTTCAAGCAGAAATATAAATAATAATTTATTCAACTTGCTTCTATAAAAAAACAAACATCCAAAAATCTTATTCACTTCGCCGAAGAGCTAACGGCCGGTTGTTTACTAAATAAAAAACGCCACTTGCCTGCTATGGCAGGGGCGTGTAATAGTAGTATCATCATTGACAAGGTTTATTTCGCAGGGATTGTTCGCTATGTACCGGCGGCCGAACGGATGTGGTCTCTGACTATGCCTGTGAAGTCCCGGTTTCGATTCCTGTCGGAGGGGAGTCGTTAGTATACATCGCTGAAGAGACTTAATAAAGTCGAAACAGTCTGTACGGTGTTCTACATAGCGAGCCATCCTTTGCGGGATTTACTTGTCAAGATTATTTTCTATAAATTATCGAATCTTATTCGATACATGCATTTATAATTGCCTTCAAGCAGAAATATAAATAATATATATATATATATATATATATATATATATATATATATATGTGTTGTGTGTGTGTGTGTGTTGTGTCCCGATTTGCGTTCAAATTAGAGTATTGAAGATCTTCAAAATAAAGATTGTCATTAAACTGCATTTCTTAAACAGGTTTTTGTTTTTGGATTTTTGAAAAAGTTGAAGGGAAAGAATAAACACTAGAAATAAACATGACAGATCAATGATTTTCATTTCCCTGAAACTGAAAATAAATTGAGCATAATCACTGCATCTAGGAACTCAAATTGGATTTAGAATATCGCAGATGTGGCATCTTCAATTACGTCTTGATAATCTACATTGCTATTTAGTTGTCTTTTCTTAGTAATGCTGAAGCCATTCAATTAGTGTACGTTCTTACCACAACATGATAAGAGTGCAGTTTGGGTTTATCTTTGTAAGAAATGGAATTTGCGATTAGAGTTCTTATAGTGGACTTGTTGTTTGTGTTTCACTTAAGACTCGTGTCCTTAGTGTAATATATTGTCTGATCAGTGCACCCAAGGACCAGGCTGAATAGGAAGTGCATGGGTGTCAGTTGCAGCCTGGAACGAAAACAGGATGTGGCCCTGACCTGACCTTTTGCACCTGGAATTGCAGGTGGATATTTGACATGATCTCAGTGCAGAAAACTGTAGGCGTAGGCCCATAGCCAATAAAAAACACTGCCGCGTGGGCGAAGAGGCGTGTCTACAGAAAAAAACTTGTAGGTGTCACGAACAAAGAGGCGTGACACCGGGGTCAGACTACATAAAAGAAGCCCGTAGAGATCGATTATACAGACGACGATCAGGTTCGAGATCAGTTGAAAAGAACTCTTGAAGGCTCCACGTTGCCTAACCCTGCCAACGACTCTCAGTTGTACACAAACCGGGAAAAATAAACATCTCATCTTATATTTTCCTAAATACAAGTGTTTGTGTTGTTTGATGGGTCGAGTGTGTAACACTTAGTAAAGGCGTCTTTCCATCTATGAGTAAATAGTACGGAGGACTTAATTATCTTACATTGGTTTGTTACAGCCAGTCTTGGCAAAGAAAAACTGTGAATACAAACCAGCTTTCTTTGCTCAGAATTTGACCTTTGTGTAAGCACCTTCCAAAAACCTCCCATCAATGTCAAACGACACACTACGCAGTATCCTCACCACATCAAAAGAGAAAACAAAAAAAAAACTACATATGTTACATAATTATTTGTAACCTAATATTTATGGCAATAGTGTAGAAATCAAAATGGCCGTTATAAGCTACAGCCCACGGCCCTAAAGAATGAGTGACAAGGCTTGAATTCAGTCCTAACCTTCCGGTGGATACCGTGAGAACCGGTAGAGAGGACCCTCTCTTCCGGTTTAGATAGTAAAAAAGTTTCAGTCAGTTAGCAATTAGGAGCCGAGCTCGTTGGATGTAAGTCTCACCTGCGCAGATGTCTGGGTTGGGGATTGAAAATAAAGTAACATCAAAGTAAATCGAAGTCTTGTGTTTATTACCTAAAAACTAACAATGACACAGAGCTTCTGATAAGGAGAAATCCCTAACAGAAACCAGACTCGAAGTCCCCAAGAAAGTCCAGGCCTTAGAAGAGACCAGACCAAGATAGACGATCAGAATAGCAAACCAGGCCAGAAGAAAGTATGACCAAAAGTAAGAAGTAAAGAAAGGGTATGCAACACATAACAACACACTAAAAGGCAACCAAAGGTGTAACAAGTATGTGCACAATTAAACACAGATTCCTCTATCTTTATACCACACACTAACATAAAGATCTCAAGATCCATAAAAATCTGAACTGCACATTTCATTGCATAACTTTTTAACAAAATCACTGCACAACTTAGAAAACCTGAAATACATTTTAATTGGCCAGGGTTTTGCATCCACACAAACAAGCAAACACACTGAAATTAAATGGGTTACTTGCTTACGCACACATACACACGGGTTAAACACAGACATAGGATTTCTCAGCCCGTATAAATATTTATCAACCACTAACACTACTAGGACAGCAGAGGGCATGAAAGGGAACCACACAATCTCCCTCAATCACAAATAAAACATCAATACAGACAATGATAACAGCCAAGATACATTAATAAACATGCCGATACATAAAACACAGACAAGCATCCGCACAAAACAAACAAAGGAGAAATCGCAAAAAAAAAGAAGCAAGGAGGTCATTAAGAGCAACCGTCCACATACCACCCAATGAGGTCAATGAGATGATACCATCAACATCAATAAAGAGTATATATAGATGACATAAAGAACAGATCAGTAAGTCTATTCATTCTGAAGAAGAAGTATAAACATCCCCGAAATATAATGAAATTAAACGAAATTTAACATTCAAAAACTGATTTTCTCATATTTCACACCCAATGTTCATACTAAATCCCAAACAATATATATTATGGATATATATATATATATATATATATATTATATATATATACAAAATACGCATATAATATATATATATATATATATATATATATATTATATATAACCGGTCAGGGTAGCTGTTACGGTACCTTGAAACACGTGTTTGTGATTACTTATTTATTATATATATACTCCCATTAATGGTTGAGTTCTCTGAATAGGGACTTAATTGCAGATTCACCGTTCTGGCGTCTAGCTAACCCTCGCGTTTGTTTACAAACGTTTGAGGACTCTAGTGAATTCATTTCCGCTTAGAAATATAGCGATTAATTATTCTCCTATATTTGACAGCTGCCTTTGGCCGTACGGGTTAAAAGTTCGGCGAACGAATGTTCATTCGGGTCTTGAACCCGGCCAGGGGTAGCTGTTACGGTATAGCCACACCAAGGAAAGGTGAAACCTTGAAACATGTCTCTGTGGATTACTTATTTATATATATATATTATATATATTATATATATATATATATATATATATATATATATATATTGATGTTCTCTCATGTTTCTGTGTTGACTATGTAACTAAGCAAAAAGATTTTATATTCTAGTTAACAATTAGATCAGTTTGAAATTTCAATATGACATTTTATATTTGAACTTTATCTTGTTTTTTTAATTGATTTTTTATTGATTCATATTATTTTGTGTTTTCCATCAAATTTAAGACAAATAAAGAATGACTTAAAATATATCCTCGCTGGAAAAGTTGAGCGAAACAAAAATAGAACAGTAACTCTCCCTTCTGCTATATTTGAAATGTTACATCTAAGCGTGACTTGAATGTACTTGGATGCACTTGGACGCACCGAGGAGAAATATACAAACAAATATGATATAAAGTGAGGACCAGTATAGAATCAAGAAAAATACTTACCAGAATTATCTACTGATATAGTACGGAATGAATAAAATGATAAATCCATGTTAGGTTTTTAACATACAGTACAGCCTTGGGGCGGGGGTCCAGTGACTTCGGCCGCTGGATCTTACAAACTAACATCGTTGATCCCAGGCGGACATCCCTTCAGGCAACACCTGCCCCCTCAATTTAAAGGGGCATGGCTGGGTTTATTGTCCGGTTCCTGAGTCGCCTCCTTGAGGGGGGGATGCCGACGGGATCGACGTATTTTTTGCACCCGCCACAGCATGAGCTTCGGTTCGTGGGTGGTCCCACATTAATAGGGCCTTGTGCCTAACCTGTACGTGGTAAATTTTCCAGTACTTTTCTGGTAAATTGAGGCAGGTTGGTTTTGGAACCGTTGCTGACATATGTGGTTAGACATGAAACCTCATTAACCAAAATAAGGAGAAAATATTTTCCAATTGCTTTTGACTAAATGAGTTTAAAGTGTAAGATTAGGTTTAGATTTAGATTTTTTCAACGTCATTTTCGTGGGAGATTTAACGCCACGCGAAAATGCCTTGGAATTTATAGAAAACAAATGTATTAGTGTCATCTAATAAAATCTTTTCCACTTGTAACATTGATCTGCTTCTCATAAATCAAATAAAAATAAATCTAAATCTATAAATGATATGAAAATAGTCACTTGTATAAAGGAAAAATGGAGATTAAATATAATGTAATTATGTCAATGACAGCGATGAAAGATCGGTTCCTTTTTTATTTTCTTGTATGGAATTCCGGTTTTGTTATTTTACAATGGAAAAAATAGACTCTAATTCTAATTCTCAATCCCCACCCCATAAAACCGAAATATTTCTTGATTTTTTCAACAGTAGAAAAATAGATATATTTGGTACAGGAATCGGGTCGGACGAACTTCATGTTATTGTTTAAGTCTTCACTATCATATAGGATTGTTATTTTTTTCTACCATATTGAAACAAATTAATATTCTCAGATTCTAATCGTGAAATTGATTAGTTCTTTTGTATAAATATACAACAGACTTAATTATTTGAAAATGAAAGAAAAACTTGTTTAATCTATATAATTGTCTATTTTGGAAGTGACGTGTTTGTTTTTTTTTTGTTTTTTTTTTTAATAAACTATATTTCCATTTGTAGCTTATACTATTTCGTTCTTTCTATTATTTTCTGGTTTCAAATCAAAGTTTGTCAATCTCTACAACCTGGATGAAAAAGTCATATCCCTTAAGGAAGATACATTTTAGAGGAGAGAAAGATTCTTGGACCCAATGCTCTGCAGTTCCTCTAACATAGCGGCACATTGTGTAATGGATACATTGTTTTCTCCAAGTTTATTGAAGGTAAGGATCGGCACATCAACGATTCCTCCAAGAAAGAGACTTCTCCTATATGATGCAACATCATGGGCTTTGATGATGTTCAATTGGAACAGTTGGACAACTCAAAACACTACTATAGATAAGTTTGAAGTTTGCAACCACAAAACATCAGAGACCTATCACATGACCCCGATTGCCAAATTGCCTAATCTCTAACAAAACTGAGTACATCATGTGCAATACCATTCCACTCTTAACAAGAATGGCGCAACTACAATGCTCTACATTTGATTATGTATCTTCTTCTACACGAAGGATGATATTATGTGGCATACAAAAAATAAACGAAACTATTTTAATTGCTCTAAAGTTTATCTAAGTATGACCCGCTCCCATTGTTAAATGCCGCCCTGTCGGCTGGGGCGTTAGAATGCACCGACTGCACCTCTGCAGAGGGGTAAGCCTCCCCCAATGGGGCCACCTGTTGGCCGTGGGTGGCGACCCGTGATGCTTAAGGATAGAGCCCATGTGGATAAGCAGTTCATGACATGCAATACTCCAGTTTGGCCCTATCTTGGGCTAGACGGGCGGTCGGAGAGGCCCCCTCCGATCAATCGGCTGGTCACGTCAAGCCCTAGCACCTATATGATTTTCCTAACCCTATTGCCCTCATGACAAACCCCAACCCCTTTTTATCATATGGGTGCTAGAAGGCGGTGGCTGAGGATCTACATATCCTGGGAATGAAGTTAAACTCTATCTGATGGTGAGGTTCCAGTTTTGGAGGTTTGGGGAATGTGGAGCACCCCTTCATCACCATTGCTCCCTGGTCCACTCTGACCCGGAGTGGTAGTACCTGTTAGGGTCCCATCTATGGGTTAAATAGAAAAACGTATTTATAAAAAAATTGTATTATCCATTAAGAATTGATTTATTTCAAAACTTTATCGGCATTAAATGACCCACTGAGGTTGATATGCCGTAAAACAACACAAACCAAACCAGACCATTGTTAAATGTCACGTACTTTATCTATGGGTGTTGAATTCACATAATCCAAATGGTGGATAAAAGGTCTGTTAAAAAGCAACAGATTAATATATTTTTCCTAACGCATATAGTACATGGAATCGGGTTAAGTGTAGCAATTCTAGTTGAGCTGTCTTATCATTTCAAGAAAAAAAACACGTCAATATTTCTATACAACCAAATTAATCTGATTCTTACTGTAGGCCACTCGACGACATTTTATTACAGCTACAAATTATGGGTCTTCTTCATCTAAGCATTAACTATTGAGAAATCAAAAATAGATAAAGAAAATGAAAGAGGGAAATTAACCTGCTATTAGATGTATGTCCAAAGTTATGCACATCTTATCTGCAGTTGAGAAGGACACTTTGCAATAGAAAGAGGTTACAGAGGACAATAATCTTTGAAAACCCAACAAAAACAAAGGACCAGAGCGCCATTTCACGATAAAAAGCTGGAAACTAAAATATAGTTTAACCAAAAAGGAGTTGTAGTACCTGTGAGGGTCCCATCTATGGGTTAAATAGATAAGAAAATGAGTTAAAAAAAAGAGTTAAAAAAAGAAATTGAATACCCAATAAAACAAAAACGTCTTCAGCATAAGGGTTGACATGCCATAAAATCCAACCAACCTCAATTTCTACAAAAGTTCCTCTTAACCTTACCACCATAAATTAATCGCGAAATTTTTTCTGACTTAATTAATGACCTAAGAGTACAGTCCTAATAAAATAAGCAGAAAGCAGATTTTAAAAATATTTTGATAAAATAAACATTTCACGATGAAGTCGTCTAAAAAAAAAGAAAATCAATAAATGATTTTTTATTTTTCATTTTTAATCTTAACATGAGAACAACTGGTATTGTTCCAGCTGATATTTATAAGAAATCAAGTGTTTATATTCTGATACGACATTTCTTGTAGACAATATAAACTGAAAAACACTGTTTGTGAGATGAAATGATTCTGTTGTCGAAAAAAGATTAAAAGAAGTTGCACAGATGAACTTCCATTTAATCTATTTTTCAAGTCCTTGGATGGAACTACAAGAAACCCTACAACTGCCCTCAAGGGTAATTTTGTGAAAGTGATTACCAGGATTTGCCCTAGGTAGAATTTACCATTATCAGAAACCCTCTGGATTAATTTATACCTTACTGAAGAAGCAATGGATCATTTACGATGTGACCAGTGACAGCGTTCGAATTATGCAGTAAGAATTTCTCGAGTTAAAATGTGAAACCTAATTTTGCTGCTTGGGAAACCGAGTCACTGTATCAAACAAGACGGTTAACTTTAGCCAACAGGTTAATGTGCGTGTTGGCAAATTGCACAGCCTTGTAAAATCCATAGTGAAGAATTGAAGTTACTTGGTTTGAAATTAAAAAGAATAGTAAATTTTATAAGCAACAACTGTATTTTTCAAATTCGGATATAGAGAATAAAGCAACACCCGAAGGAAATACAGAATGGTATTTAAAGATTACCACGCAATTCTTTTGTTTCTTCTTCCAGAAATTTATTTTATCAATGTTCAAGTCATCTGAATTAGAGGTGAAACAATTTTTTTTATTTTGTAATTTCATATTTATTTCATGCTTTTCATTTATGTCAATTGACAAAGAAAATCTTAAAATTTTCGCGCAAATTACATTACAAAGACTAGCAAATATAGCACCCTCCCGGTGCAAGTATTTCAGTTTTAATTTAATAAAATATTATATTGAATCGAAAGTTTATAAAACTAAATAAGAAATGCAGATAAAAAGATTTAAAACAGACATAGGTAATAATCGAAAAATAAAACAACTGAAACTTACTCTTCCATCACTCCTCTTTCATTGCTAATTTTCCTAATTTAACTATTAGTAAATTAGGAAAGTAAAGTATAACAATTCAGTTATTTCTTGTTAATGGATTTATTTTAAGATTTATCTTCACGATTTGTGGTCATATTCAATAAGATAAACGAAAGAGGATTCAAACAAATTTCTCATAAACTTTGCAGCTGTATTACTGGTCAGATGTTATCAACCTCCACAAAGAATCCGACCTTGTACGAGGATTTACAAATAACGAACAACTAGATTCTTTAATAAATATAACGGTATCAAAGTTTCCTAATTACCCAACACGTTCGCATTGTGTGAAAAGAGCAAACTATTAACATCTGAAAATTTACAAAAACTGTATATTAAAAAAGAACCATGGCGCCAGCACAGTATTCGCCAATAATTGTATCAGCAGATAAGACCAACATTTAATTAAAAAGGGTTAATATACTAAAACCATTTATATTATGATGTAATACTTAATTTAGTGCAGCAGGTTTTAGTGCGATGTTCAATGCATATTTAAAATATTTTATCCTATAATTTAGTGCAGTAGTATTGTGGCCTTATAAATTTATATATTTTTATTAACAAATGTTGAAAAAAAAAACTTATTCAACTTCCTTTTTTATATTTTGGATTTTTTTACCGTTATCGTTTTAAAATACAGTAAAAAATGTCATGTTTTCTCGTTGGTGATTCATACGTAGAAATCCGGTTTGAATATACGAGTGAGTTTCCAAATAATGCCATTTTCTTTAGATCATATGATCCTCTTTTTATAAAACTAAGCCTACCATTGAGATTCCTACGAGGCTTCAGAGGAGGTTCGAGGATTAAGACCCAACTTTCTAATTGCTAATGTCCTACTTTCTGAATTGACAATGCTCGACCAACACAAGCACAGGAGAAAATCGCCTTATTCGGGTGGACAACTTTAAAACGCTCCTCCATACTCACCAGATTTAGCGCCTTCAGATCTATTCATGTCTTCGGCCCCATTATTCCAGTTGACGACCCCCCGAAGTTAAAATCTGTAGTGAAGAAATGGCTCAAAGATGAGTGAACAGAATTTATGGGACAGTGATACATTGCTATCGTTCGAAAGGTGAAACTTTTGCTATTGAGAGAAAACGGTGACTATGGTTGAGAAGTATGGATTGATCCACAGAGGACATCTTCATTTGGATTTATCATAATGTTCTAGGGCGTAGTTATACCGTACTAAACAAACCATGCTATTACTTTTTTACCCACCTCTCATGTATTTAATACGAAAAAAACAAATTTAATCTGATTCATTGTTAATAACACTGAAATTTTAAGTCAGCACATAAGAAAAACCCTATTGAAATTAGATTTTTATGAACATTTTCTCAGATGACTTTTAAAAATAAATGCCCTCAAAAATTAGAATTGAGCTCGGATATAATTTTTTTGTTCAGGTTCTCATCATACAAAAAACCATAGCTATCGCCCGTACTGAATTATGATTTTTTTTTTAAAGAATAATTAATTCAAATTCCTAACTTTATAAGTTTTGTTATATGCGAAAAATGTAACCAGTTTGTATTACCAAATACTTTCACCACGAGCAGAATACGATGGCAAGTCAATCGCCAAGCGAAATTATAAACTGTGTTTGAATCAGAGTTTTCCCTACTTTCTAGACTGATCTCCTTTCTAGACTAAAAGAACCAGTCTTCCCTGAACAATTAACCAGAGCAGGAGTTTATATATTGCATCACTGTCTTTCATAAGGCATGAAGACGAAATGAAACGCAAACGGTTTTCGTCCAGTATTTGAACTCGGATTGTCAATTAATTCCTACGACAGTTACTCTTACACTATGCGAGTTAGGAAAGTAAAACAGGAAAAAAAACTTTTCAGTAAAATGCACTTTCTAACATCTTTGAAATTTTAATCCAAGATACTGACACTAAATGTTATAAGAAAAAACATTAGAAATGATTTTTTTTATTTCTTAACGTTTGTACAGTAATTGTTTGATGAGGTGAATTTTAAGAGGGATGAATGGAAAGGTCACTTTAAAAACAATACATGGTTTTGAATATCATCTTATTGTAATGTTACATTAATGAAAGAATTAGCGCTATTCAGTTTAGCAATTAGTGTTAGGTAGTTTTGAAATAAAAGGAAACAGTGGAAAAACACTGTTAATTCATAGTTTCATGGCAACAGTTCCTCTGGAGCGTGTCCACTCATGACCAAGAGAGGCACGTGACCAGTGACATGGGAAGTAGTTTAGAAATTTAGCGGAATTGAGACCAGGTAGCTCTTCTGGGGGAAGATGTGGATTTTCAGGTCTTTGTTTTTCCCACGCATTGTTGTTTAATATTGTACCGAAAGAATAAAAAATGTGTGCACACAGGTTTGTCTTCTGAATAAACATCAATATGACAAAGAACGGACATGAATCACGCAGAGACAGAGAGTAGATAGAGAGAGAGACGAATGTAGACAGACAGACAGACAAACAGAACAAACAGACAGACAGACAGAGACGAGAACAGAGACAAGAGAAAGAAAAGAAAGAGAACCAGGATATCAAGAAAAAAGATGTCCAACCCACTACAAGAAGAACCCTTGACCCGAAAGAGAACCCCGGTAGAAGATAGAAAACCCGATAGAGGTCATTTAAAAGAGTTATGAAGCAACAGTTATAGGTCGGTTGTTGGTTGGATTTTATGGATGTGTAACCCTTGTCCGGATATTCTTATGCCTCAGATGTTTCCTTTTTATTCATTCTTGAAGGTCTCCAACATTTTTTAACTTAATTTTTTTTTTAAATTTAAACTTTTTTTTTATTTAACCATAATGGAACTAAAAACAGATACTACCACTCGAGCCAGAGTGGACCTGGAATAATAGCAATGAGGGGTACTCCACACTCCAGATAGGCAAACTAAAACTCACCATTAGATTACAGTTTAAGTCATCCCAGGATTACACAGGTTGTATTTGAAAGGTTTTTGGAAGAGCATAACTGTCAATGAGTAAGTTAGACAAATTGGTTAGGTGTTTACATAAATCATTAGAATACTCTAATAGTTATGTTGCATAGTTGTAGAAATAAAAATGGCTGTTATTAAGTTACAGCACACGGCCTTGAAGATGAGTGACAAGGCTTGACCTCAGTCCTAACCTCCAATGGATACCGTGAGAATCGTGGAGGAGACCCCTTCGGTTTAGATTTAGAAATAGATTTTGTCAGTCGCGGAAACCACGACGGTGATGAGTCGTGCTTATACACGCGACACTGATTCGCAGGTAGTCTGCAGTGGGAATTATCTAAAAAACTAAACAATGACACAGGCTTCTGATAAAGAGAAATCCCTAAAAGAAGACCAGACCCGAAGTCCGCAGAAAGTCCAGACCTTAGAAGATTCCAGACAAAGACAATATAGTATAGATTCCAAAGACGGCCAGAAGAATAGAGTAAGTATAAGAAGTAAAGAAGGAAGATATACAACATATATGCAAACTTAAACTTCAACCATTAGATACAGTTTCAAGTTTCATATATGTTGTAACCCTTCTTCTTTACTTCTTTACTTACTCTATTTTCTGGCCGTCTTGGAATCTTATAACATATTGTCTTTGTCTGGAATCTTCTAAGGTCTGGACTTTCTTGCGGACTTCGGGTCTGGTCTTCTTTTAGGGATTTCTCTTTATCAGAAGCCCTGTGTCATTGTTAGTTTTTAGATAATTCCCCACCAGACTACCTGCGTAGATCGAGTCGTCCGCGTGTATAACACGACTCATCACCGTCGTGGTTTCTCGCCGACTGACCAAAATCTATTTCTAATCTAAACCGGAAGAGGGTCTCCTCCACCGATTCTCACGGTATCCACTGGAAGGTTAGGACTGAGGTCAAGCCTTGTCACTCATCCTTCAAGGCCGTGTGCTGTAACTTATAACAGCCATTTTTATTTCTACACTATTGCACATAAATATTAGGTATCTAATGATTATGTAACACACCTAACCAATTTCTAATCTTACTCATTGACAGTTATGTCTTCCAAAAACCTTTTCAAATACAACTGGTATCCTGGGGATGACGTTAAACTGTATCTAATGGTGACGTTTCAAGTTTGCATATCTGGGAGTGTGGAGTACCCCTTCATTGCTATTATTCCCAGGTCCACTCTGGCTCGGAGTGGTAGTATCTGTTATAGTTCCATTATGGTTTAAATAGAAAAAAAAAGTTAAATTTAAAAAAAAAAATTAAGTTTTAAAAAATGTTGGAGACCCTTCAAGAATGAATAAAAGGAAACATCTGAGGCATAAGATATCCGGACAAGGGTTAACATGCCATAAAATCCAACCAACCAACCGACTATAACTGTTGCTTCATACTCTTGTTAAATGAACCTCTATCGTGTTTCTATTCTTCCTACCGGGGTTCTCTTTCGGGTCAAGGGTTCTTCTTTGTAGTGGGTTGGACATCTATTTTCTTGATATCCTGGTTCTCTTTCTTTCTCTTTCTCTCTGTCTCTGTCTCTGTCTCTGTCTGTCTGTCTGTTTGTCTGTTTGTCTGTCTGTCTGTCTCTCTCTCTCTCTATCTATCTCTGTCTCTGCGTGATTCCATGTCGTTCTTGTCATATTGATGTTTATCAGAGACAAAACCTGTGTGCACACATTTTTATTCTTTCGGTACAATATTAAACCAACAAATGCGTGGGAAAACAAAGACTGAAAATCACATCTCCCCAGAAGAGCTACCTGGTCTCAATTCCGCTAAATTCTAATCCTACCTTCCCCATGTCACCTGGTCACGTGACTCTCTTGGTCAATGAGTGACACGCTCCAGAGGACACTGTTGCCAATGAAACTATGAATTAACAGTGTTTTTCCACTGTTTCCTTTTATTTTCAAACTACCTAACACTAATTGCTAAAAATGATAGGCTAATTCTATTCATTATGTAACATTAACAATAAGATGATATTCAAAACCAGTATTGTTTTAAAGTGACCCTTTCCCATTCATCCCTCTTTAAAATTCACCTCATCAAACATTACTGTAACAAACGTTCAAGAAATAAAAAACTCATTTCTGATGTTTTTTCTTATAACATTTAGTGTCAGTATTTTGGATTAAAATTCAAAGATGTTACGACCAAGTGATTTTATGAAAAGTTTTTTCCTGTTTTACTTTCTAACTCGCATAGTGTAAGAGTAACTGTCGTAGGAAATTAAATTGACAATCCGAGTTCAAATACTGGACGAAACCGTTTGCGTTTCATTTCGTCTTCATGCCTTTATGAAAGACAGTGATGCATATATACCTCCTGCTCTGGTTAATTGTTAGGGAAGACTGGGTTCTTTAGTCTTAGCAAGGAGATCAGTCTAGAAGTAGGGAAACTCTGAATTCAAACCAGTTATATTTCGCTTTGCGATTGACCTTGCATCGTATTCTGCTCGTGGTGAAAGTATTTGGTAAATACAAACTGTACATTTTTCGCATATAACAACACTTATAAAGATTAGGAAATGTTGATTAATTATTCTTTAAAAAAAAAATCATAATTCAGTACGGTGCGATAGCTATGGTTTTGTATGATGAGAACTGACACCAAAAATTATATTCCGAGCTCAATTCAATTTTTGAGCATTTATTTTTAAAAGTCATCTGAGAAAATGTTCATAAAAATCTAATTTCAATAGGGTTTTCTTATGTGCTGACTTAAAATTTCAGTGTTTTAACAATGAATCCAGATAAAATTGATTTTTTTGTATTAAATACATTGAGGGTGGGTAAAAAGTAATAGCATGTTGTTTAGTACAGGTATAACTACCGACCCTAGAACAGTATGATAAATCCAAATGAAGATGGTCCCTGTGATCACATCCATACTTCTCACATAGTCACCGTTTCTCTCAATAGCAAAGTTCCACCTTCGAACGATAGCATGTATCACTGTCCCATAAAATTCTGTTCACTCATCTTTGAGCCATTTCTTCACTACAGATTTTACTTCGTCGTCACTGGAATAATGGGGCCGAAGACATGATAGTCTGAAGGCGCTAAATCTGGTGAGTATGGAGGAGGCGTTAAAGTTGTCCACCCGAATAAGGCGATTTTCTCCCTGGTGCTTGTGTTTGGTCGAGCATTGTCATTCAGAAGTAGGACATTAGCAATTAGAAAGTTGGGTCTTAATCCTCGGATTCTTCCTCTGAGCCTCGTTAGGATCTCAATGTAGGCCTTAGTTTTATAAAAAAAGATCATATGATCTAAAGAAAATGGCATTATTTTGGACTCACCCTCGTATATTCAAACCGGATTTCTACGTATGAATCACCACGAGAAAAACATGACATTTTTTACTGTATTTAAAAACGATAACGGTAAAAAATCCAAAATATAAAAAAGGCAAAGTTGAATAAGTTTTTTTTTCAACATTTGTAATAAAATATATAAAATTTATAAGCCACAATACTACTGCACTAGAATTATAGGATAAAATATTTTAAATATGCATTGAACATCGCACTAAAACCTGCTGCACTATTTAAGTATTACATCATAATATAAATGGATGTTCAGTATATTAACCCTTTTAATTAAATGTTGGTCTTATCTGCTGATACAATTATTGGCGAATACTGTGCTGGCGCCATGGTTCTTTTTAATATACAGTTTGTAAATTTTCAGATGTTAATAGTATTGCTCTTTTCACACAATGCGAACGTGTTGGTAAATTAGGAAACTTTGATACCGTTATATTTATTAAAGAATCTAGTTGTTCGTTATTTGTAAATCCTCGTACAAGGTCGGATTCTTTGTGAGAGGTTGATAACATCTGACCAGTATACAGCTGCAAAGTTTATGAGAAATTTGTTTGAATCCCTCCTTTCGTTTATCTTATTGAATATGACCACAAATCGTGAAGATAAATCTTAAAATAAATCCATTAACAAGAAATAACTGAATTGTTATACTTTACTTCCTAATTTAACTAAATAGTTAAATTAGGAAAATTTAGCAATGAAAGACGGGAGTGATGGAAGAGTAAGTTTCAGTTGTTTTATTTTTCGATTATACCTATGTCTGTTTTAAATCTTTTTATCTGCATTCTTATTTAGTTTTATAAACCTTTCGAATTCAATATAATATTTTATTAAATTAAAACTGAAATACTTGCACCGGGAGGGTGCATATATTTGCTAGTCTTTGTAATGTAATTTGCGCGAAAATTTTAAGATTATTCTTGTCAATTGACATAAATGATCAAGCATGAATAAATATGAAATTACAAAATAAAAAAAATTGCTTTCACCTCTAATTCAGATGACTTGAACATTGATAAAATAATATTTCTGGAAGAAGAACAAAAGAATTGCGTGGTAAATTCTTTAATACAACATTCTGTATTTCCTTCGGGTGTTGCTTTATTCTCTATATCCGATTTGAAAAATACAGTTGTTGCTTATAAAATTTACTATTCTTTTTAATTTCAAACCAAGTAACTTCATATTCTTCAACTATGGATTTTACAAGGCTGTGCAATTTGCCAACACGCACATTAACCTGTTGGCTAAAGTTAACCGTCTTGTTTGATACAGTGACTCGGTTTCCCAAGCAGCAAAATTAGGTTTCACATTTACTCGAGAAATTCTTACTGCATATTCGAAACGCTGTCACTGGTCACATCGTAAATGATCCATTGCTTCTTCAGTAAGGTATAAATTATCCAGAGGGTTTCTGATAATGGTAAATTCTACCTAGGGCAAATCCTGGTAATCACTTTCACAAAATTACCCTTGAGGGCCAGTTGTAGGGTTTCTTGTAGTTCCATCCAAGGACTTGAAAATAGATCTAAATGGAAGTTCATCTTGTGCAACTTCTTTTTAATCTTTTTTCGACAACAGTAATCATTCCCATCTCACAAACAGTGTTTTCAGTTATATTGTCTACAAGAAATGTCGTATCAGAATATAAACACTTGATTTCTTATAAATATCAGCTGGAACAATACCAGTTGTTCTCATGTTAAGATTAAAAATGAAAAATAAAAAATCATTTATTGATTTTCTTTTTTTTTAGACGACTTCATCGTGAAATGTGTTATTTTATCAAAATATTTTTTTTTAAAATCTGCTTTCTGCTTATTTTATTAGGACTGTACTCTTAGGTCATTAATTAAGTCAGAAAAAATTTCGCGATTAATTTATGGTGGTAAGGTTAAGAGGAACTTTTGTAGAAATTGAGGTTGGTTGGATTTTATGGCATGTCAACCCTTATGCTGAAGACGTTTTTGTTTTATTGGGTATTCAATTTCTTTTTTTAACTCTTTTTTAACTCATTTCTTATCTATTTAACCCATAGATGGGACCCTCACAGGTACTACAACTCCTTTTGGTTAAACTATATTTTAGTTTCCAGCTTTTTATCGTGAAATGGCGCTCTGGTCCTTTGTTTTGTTGGGTTTCAAGATTATTGTCCTCTGTAACCTCTTTCTATTGCAAAGTGTCCTTCTCAACTGCAGATAAGATGTGCATAACTTTGGACATACATCTAATAGCAGGTTAATTTCCCTCTTTCATTTCTTTATCTATTTTTGATTTCTCAATAGTTAATGCTTAGATGAAGAAGACCCATAATTTGTAGCTGTAATAAAATGTCGTCGAGTGGCCTACAGTAAGAATCAGATTAATTTGGTTGTATAGAAATATTGACGTGTTTTTTTCTTGAAATGATAAGACAGCTCAACTAGAATTGCTACACTTAACCCGATTCCATGTACTATATGCGTTAGGAAAAATATATTAATTCTGTTGCTTTTAACAGACCTTTTATCCACCATTTGGATTATGTGAATTCAACACCATAGATAAAGTACGTGACATTTAACAATGGTCTGGTTTGGTTGTGTTGTTTTTACGGCATATCAACCTCAGTGGGTCATTTAATGCCGATAAAGTTTGAATAAATCAATTCTTAATGGATAATACAATTTTTTTATAAATACGTTTTTCTATTTAACCCATAGATGGGACCCTAACAGGTACTACCACTCCGGGTCAGAGTGGACCAGGGAGCAATGGTGATGAAGGGGTGCTCCACATTCCCCAAACCTCCAAAACTGGAACCTCACCATCAGATAGAGTTTAACTTCATTCCCAGGATATGTAGATCCTCAGCCACCGCCTTCTAGCACCCATATGATAAAAAGGGGTTGGGTTGTCATGAGGGCAATAGGGTTAGGAAAATCATATAGGTGCTAGGGCTTGACGTGACCAGCCGATTGATCGGAGGGGCCTCTCCGACCGCCCGTCTAGCCAAGATAGGGCCAAACTGGAGTATTGCATGTCATGAACTGCTTATCCACATGGCTCTATCCTTAAGCATCACGGGTCGCCACCCACGGCCAACAGGTGGCCCCATTGGGGAGGCTTACCCCTCTGCAGAGGTGCAGTCGGTGCATTCTAACGCCCCAGCCGACAGGGCGGCATTTAACAATGGGAGCGGGTCATACTTAGATAAACTTTAGAGCAATTAAAATAGTTTCGTTTATTTTTTGTATGCCACATAATATCATCCTTCGTGTAGAAGAAGATACATAATCAAATGTAGAGCATTGTAGTTGCGCCATTCTTGTTAAGAGTGGAATGGTATTGCACATGATGTACTCAGTTTTGTTAGAGATTAGGCAATTTGGCAATCGGGGTCATGTGATAGGTCTCTGATGTTTGTGGTTGCAAACTTCAAACTTATCTATAGTAGTGTTTTGAGTTGTCCAACTGTTCCAATTGAACATCATCAAAGCCCCATGATGTTGCATCATATAGGAGAAGTCTCTTTCTTGGAGGAATCGTTGATGTGCCGATCCTTACCTTCAATAAACTTGAGAAAACAATGTTATCCATTACACAATGTGCCGCTATGTTAGAGGAACTGCAGAGCATTGGTCCAAGAATCTTTCTCTTCCTCTAAAATGTATCTTCCTTAAGGGATATGACTTTTCATCCAGGTTGTAGAGATGACAAACTTTGATTTGAAACCAGAAAATAATAGAAAGAACGAAATAGTATAAGCTACAAATGGAAATATAGTTTATTAAAAAAAAAAACAAAAAAAAAACAAACACGTCACTTCCAAAATAGACAATTATATAGATTAAACAAGTTTTTCTTTCATTTTCAAATAATTAAGTCTGTTGTATATTTATACAAAAGAACTAATCAATTTCACGATTAGAATCTGAGAATATTAATTTGTTTCAATATGGTAGAAAAAAATAACAATCCTATATGATAGTGAAGACTTAAACAATAACATGAAGTTCGTCCGACCGATTCCTGTACCAAATATATCTATTTTTCTACTGTTGAAAAATCAAGAAATATTTCGGTTTTATGGGTGGGGATTGAGAATTAGAATTAGAGTCTATTTTTTCCATTGTAAAAATAACAAAACCGGAATTCCATACAAGAAAATAAAAAGGAACCGATCTTCATCGCTGTCATTGACATAATTACATTATATTTAATCTCCATTTTTCCTTTATACAAGTGACTATTTTCATATCATTTATAGATTTAGATTTATTTTTATTTGATTTATGAGAAGCAGATCAATGTTACAAGTGGAAAAGATTTTATTAGATGACACTAATACATTTGTTTTCTATAAATCCAAGGCATTTTCGCGTGGCGTTAAATCTCCCACGAAAATGACGTTGAAAAAATCTAAATCTAAACCTAATCTTACACTTTAAACTCATTTAGTCAAAAAGCAATTGGAAAATATTTTTCTCCTTATTTTTTAATGAGGTTTCATGTCTAACCACATATGTCAGCAACGGTTCCAAAACCAACCTGCCTCAATTTACCAGAAAAGTACTGGAAAATTTACCACGTACAGTTAGGCACAAGGCCCTATTAATGTGGGACCACCCACGAACCGAAGCTCATGCTGTGGCGGGTGCAAAAAAACGTCGATCCGTCGGCATCCCCCCCTCAAGGAGCGACTCAGGAACCGGACAATAAACCCAGCCATGCCCCTTTAAATTGAGGGGCAGGTGTTGCCTGAAGGGATGTCCGCCTGGGATCAACGATGTTAGTTTGTAAGATCCAGCGGCCGAAGTCACTGGACCCCCGCCCCAAGCTGTACTGTATGTTAAAAAACCTAACATGGATTTATCATTTTATTCATTCCGTACTATATCAGTAGATAATTCTGGTAAGTATTTTCTTGATTCTTATACTGGTCCCTCACTTTATATCATATTGTTTGTATATTTCTCCTCGGTGCGTCCAAGTGCATCCAAGTACATTCAAGTCACGCTTAGATGTAACATTTCAAATATAGCAGAAGGGAGAGTTACTGTTCTATTTTGTTTTCGCTCAACTTTTCCAGCGAGGATAATATTTTAAGTCATTCTTTATTTGTCTTAAATTTGATGGAAAACACAAAATAATATGAATCAATAAAAATCAATTAAAAAAACAAGATAAAAGTTCAAATATAAAATGTCATATTGAAATTTCAAACTGATCTAATTGTTAACTAGAATATAAAATCTTTTTGCTTAGTTACATAGTCAACACAGGAACACATGAGAGAACATCAATATATATATATATATATATATATATATATATAATATATATATATATATATATATAATAAATAAGTAATCCCACAGAGACATGTTTCAAGGTTTCACCTTTCCTTTGGTGTGGCTATACCGTAACAGCTACCCCTGCCGGGTTCAAGACCCGAATGAACATTCGTTCGCCGAACTTTTAACCCGTACGGCCAAAGCAGCTGTCAAATATAGGAGAATAATTAATCGCTATATTTCTAAGCGGAAATGAATTCACTAGAGTCCTCAAACGTTTGTAAACAAACGCGAGGTAGCTAGACGCCAGAACGGTGAATCTGCAATTAAGTCCCTATTCAGAAACTCAACCATTAATGGGGAGTATATATATAAATAAATAAGTAATCCACAAACACGTGTTTCAAGTACCGTAACAGCTACCCCTGACCGGTTATATATATATATATATATATATATTATATATATATATATTATATGCGTATGTATATATATATATATATATATATAATATATATATATATCCCATAATATATATTGTTTGGGATTTAGTATGAAACATTGGTGTGTGAAATATAGAAAATCAGTTTTGAATGTTAAATTTCGTTTAATTCATTATATTTCGGGGATGTTTATACTTCTTCTTCAGAATGAATAGACTTACTGATCTGTTCTTTATGTCATCTATATATACTCTTTATTGATGTGATGTATCATCTCATTGACCTCATTGGGTGGTATGTGGACGGTTGCTCTTAATGACCTCCTTGCTTCTTTTTTTTTGCGATTTCTCCTTTGTTTGTTTTGTGCGGATGCTTGTCTGTGTTTTATGTATCGGCATGTTTATTAATGTATCTTGGCTGTTATCATTGTCTGTATTGATGTTTTATTTGTGATGAGGGAGATTGTGTGTGTTCCTTTCATGCCCTTGCTGTCCTAGTAGTGTTAGTGGTTGATAAATATTTATACGGGCTGAGAAATCCTATGTCTGTGTTTAACCCGTGTGTTATGTGTGCGTAAGCAAGTAACCCATTTAATTTCAGTGTGTTTGCTTGTTGTGTGGATGCAAAACCCTGGCCAATTAAAATGTATTTCAGGTTTCTAAGTTGTGCAGTGATTTGTTAAAAAGTTATGCAAATGAAATGTGCAGTTCAGATTTTTATGGATCTTGAGATCTTTATGTTAGTGTGTGGTATAAAGATAGAGGAATCTGTGTTTAATTGTGCACATACTTGTTACACCTTTGGTTGCCTTTTAGTGTGTTTTATGTGTTGCATACCCTTTCTTTACTCTTACTTTGTGGTCATACTTTCTTCTGGCCTGTTTGCTATTCTGATCGTCTATCTGGTCTGGTCCTTTAAGCCTGGACTTTCTTGGGGACTTCGAGTCTGGTTTCTGTTAGGGATTTCTCCTTATCAGAAGCTCTGTGTCATTGTTAGTTTTTAGGTAATAAACACAAGACTTCGATTTACTTTGATGTTACTTTATTTTCAATCCCCAACCCAGACATCTGCGCAGGTGAGACTTACATCCAACGAGCTCGGCTCCTAATTGCTAACTGACTGAAACTTATTTACTATCTAAACCGGAAGAGAGGGTCCTCTCTACCGGTTCTCACGGTATCCACCGGAAGGTTAGGACTGAATTCAAGCCTTGTCACTCATTCTTTAGGGCCGTGGGCTGTAGCTTATAACGGCCATTTTGATTTCTACACTATTGCCATAAATATTAGGTTACAAATAATTATGTAACATATGTAGTTTTTTTTTTGTTTTCTCTTTGATGTGGTGAGGATACTGCGTAGTGTGTCGTTTGACATTGATGAGGTTTTTGGAAGGTGCTTACACAAAGGTCA
The DNA here is from genome assembly GCA_023376005.1 of Doryteuthis pealeii. Classification (NCBI taxonomy): domain Eukaryota; kingdom Metazoa; phylum Mollusca; class Cephalopoda; order Myopsida; family Loliginidae; genus Doryteuthis; species Doryteuthis pealeii. The sequence continues at coordinate 20,152,228 of CM042144.1, forward strand.
AATTCTGAGCAAAGAAAGCTGGTTTGTATTCACAGTTTTTCTTTGCCAAGACTGGCTGTAACAAACCAATGTAAGATAATTAAGTCCTCCGTACTATTTACTCATAGATGGAAAGACGCCTTTACTAAGTGTTACACACTCGACCCATCAAACAACACAAACACTTGTATTTAGGAAAATATAAGATGAGATGTTTATTTTCCCCGGTTGTGTACAACTGAGAGTCGTTGGCAGGGTTAGGCAACGTGGAGCCTTCAAGAGTTCTTTTCAACTGATCTCGAACCTGATCGTCGTCTGTATAATCGATCTCTACGGGCTTCTTTTATTGTAGTCTGACCCCCGGTGTCACGCCTCTTTGTTCGTGACACCTACACAGTTTTTTTCTGTAGACACGCCTCTTCGCCCACGCAGGCAGTTTTTATTGGCTATGGGCTACGCCTACAGTTTGCACTGAGATATGTCAAATATCCACCTGCAATTCCAGGTGCAAAAGGTCAGGTCAGGGCCACATCCTGTTTCGTTTCCAGGCTGCAACTGACACCCATGCACTTCCTATTCAGCCTGGTCCTTGGGTGCACTGATCAGACAATATATACACTAAGGACACGAGTCTTAAGTGAAACACAAACAACCAAGTCCACTATAAGAACTCTAATCGCAAATTCCATTCTTACAAAAGATAACCCAAACTGCACCTCTATTCATGTTTTGGTAAGAACGTACACTAATTGAATGGCTTCAGCATTACTAAGAAAAGACAACTAAATAGCAATGTAGATTATCAAGACGTAATTGAAGATGCCACATCTGCGATATTCTAATCCAATTTGAGTTCCTAGATGCAGTGATTATGCTCATGTTATTTTCAGTTTCAAGGGAAAATGAAAATCATTGATCTGTCATTTATTTCTAGTGTTATTCTTTCCCTTCAACTTTTTCAAAATCCAAAAACAAAAACCTGTTTAAGATAATGCAGTTTAATGACAATCTTTATTTTGAAGATCTTCAATACTCTAATTGAACGCAAATCGGGACACACACACACACACACACACACATATATAATATATAATATTATATAATATATATATATATTATTTATATTTCTGCTTGAAGGCAATTATAAATGCATGTATCGAATAAGATTCGATAAATAGAAAATAATCTGACAAGTAAATCCCGCAAAGGATGGCTCGCTATGTAGAACACCGTACAGACTGTTTCGACTTATTTAAGTCTCTTCAGCGATTATACTAACGACTCCCTCCGACAGGAATCGAAACCGGGACTTCACAGGCATAGTCAGAGACCACATCCGTTCGGCCGCCGGTACATAGCGAACAATCCCTGCGAAATTAACCTTGTCAATGATGATACTACTATTACACGCCCCTGCATAGCAGGCAAGTGGACGTTTTTTATTTAGTAAACAAACCCGGCCGTTAGCTCTTCGGCGAAGTGAATAAGATTTTGGATGTTTGTTTTTTATAGAAGCAAGTTGAATAAATTATTATTTATATTTCTGCTTGAAGCAATTATAAATGCATGTATCGAATAAGATTCGATAATTATAGAAAATAATCTTGACAAGTAAATCCCGCAAAGGATGGCTCGCTATGTAGAACACCGTACAGACTGTTCGACTTTATTAAATATATATATATATATATATATATATATATATATATATATACATATATGTTGTGTCAAAAAGTATCAAGATTTTTTTGTACTTTTTGAAACACCTTGTATTCAGAAAAAAAATAACGTTCCATTCATTGTTTATTTCTATCTTGGTAAATACAGCTTCAAACTCGGCACTTTTATGCTACACCTTGTAATCTGAAGAAAAAAACTAACGTTCCATTTATTGTTCATTTTATCTTGGTATGTACTGCTTCAATCTCAACACCATTATGATACACCTTATATATATATATATATATATATATATATATATATATATATATATATATATATATCCGATTAGTATATCCTTGCGGTATAAAAAACGGCAAATAATTTGTTAGTAAAAATATACTACAAACCTTACCAATCAGATACTTGCCCTGATGAAATACTAGGCGAAAATATTAGTTGATATATCTGATTGATTATGATTAACTCTAATACACATACGCACACACATGCATACACACACACGCACACACACACACAACACACACACCACATAATATATATATATATATATATATATATAGAGAAGAGAGAGAGAGAGAGAAGGAGAGAGAGAGAGAAAGCTTTCCAAATAATTATAAGCATTGTTCCATTTAAATGGAGCAATGCTTAGAATTATAGTATTACTTGGAGAAAGTTTTATTCTGGTTACATTTGAAAAATGATAAATTGTTAATACGCTAATATATACCTACGTGTGTCACACTCTGTCGTTACCTCAGATCAATATTGCACCATTCCATTAAAAAAAATCAATAGAGAAAGAAAGAGGAGAAATGGAAAAGAAAGAGAGGAGAAATGGGAAAGAAAGAGAGGAGTAAAAGAAAGAAATCAAGTAACAGCGAGAAGAAATCAACTACGTCACGAATGCTTACAAAGAGTTGAAAATTGTTAAATACAAATATAAGTTTAAAACGATTTATCTAAGATTGTATTTCCATTGAATACATTAATGAATTAGTGAAAGATATGATGCGACTTTAAATGAATAATTGATCGTTCTATTAAAAAGAACAACATAAACTTGTTAGAGAGAAGAGAAGAGTTGAAAGAAGAGTTGAGTGAATGAAAGGGAATAGAAGTAAAAGACGTGAAAGAAAGGGATGAGATGAAAGTAAGAGAAGAGAAGATTTTTAAAAAGAAAGCAAATAAGATCAACTATATCACGAAAGCTTGCGCAAAGAGATGTAAATTGTTAAATTCAAAGAGAAATCTACAACGATTTATATCGGATGTTATTTCTCTGGGAAAAAAAGGAAATGAATAGAAAGGTGAAAGAAAATGATGCGGAATTGAAATGAAGTCCTATTAGTTATTTTCTTTCAATAGGAGTAGAGAATGAGGATATACAGGAAAAGTTAGAAGGAAGAGCGAAGGCATAAGATGACGTATATTCTTTATTATCAACTACCATGGAATTTCCATGAGTCCAACTAGTTAAAAATTAATACATTTATCCTCTACGGATTTTTGAAACTTTCCTTTTGAAGATTAGTTCTTGAAAAAAAAAAAACTTAGCTGTAAAAATTCTGCAGAATATATATTTATCTTCACACACACATGTGAGTAGAAATGTATATGGTCATTTTTATTTTGTAGTAAACTTTAAATTCTAAACGATTGTTGTTATTAATCAATAGTATATATAGGAAAGGTAAAGTGTTATTATATTCTAACTCGTATGTGAAGTTAATAGTTGGTTCAATTCTATTTAAATGATCTACTATTTGTGTTAAGTCGTTATTACGTGGATATATAAATAAGATGTCGTCGATATATCGGAAATAATTAGAGTCTGCTGGTAAAATATATTGGAAGAGTCATGATTCTAGGAATTCCAGGAAAATACATGTAAGGATGCCACTAAGGGGCGATCCCAGGGATAAGTCAAATGTTTGCCTATAAAACGTACTGGAAGAAGATCATATTACCTTTAGGCACCCATTTTTGATCTCGATTAAGAAAGGACATGTTTTTCATTTACACCGTCATTATCCGGTTTTTTGTTCGGGGTTATGGTTAGGGATTAGGATTAGAGGTTAAAGTTAGAGTTAGGGGTTAGGATTAGGGTTTAGTTTTATAATTTTATAAAAATCTAAAAATCGTCTGTTAAAACAACCAGATATTGACATTGTAAATGAAAAAAATGTCCTTTCTTAATCGAGATCAAAAAGGGGTGCCTAAAGGTCATATTGTCCCTGGAAGAAACGGTTTTTGGTACATAGTTTACATATTTGTATAATGGTCCGAATAGGTAAAGGTAAGATGATGTTATTTTTTTTAACTATCATCACCTTACTTTTACCATCACAACACCAAAATTAAAAGTAGTTTAGTCATAGGTTTTTATCTAAGAGCTCTTACGATCTGTAATAAAAAATTTAGATAAAGAATTTGAATACATAGATAAGTCTTTCACACAGTTTCAATACCCTAAACTTTTCATCCAACGTGCCAAGAAGAAAGTCATCAAAATTCCTAACCATAAATACCTCCCCACCGATCCCATAAAAATACTCCTATCAATAACCATTTAAATGGATACATTATTTTACCCGACCTAATAATTCAGCCTCAACCATTATTGAAAAAAAAACTCTTTATATATAATAATTTAGGAATCAAATCTGTAACTAATTCCTCAAAAACAATAAAAATATCAATAATAAAGACACCCACACCCACACCAGGTCCGATGCTGGTGGTGTATATACCATCATATATTTGGATTGTAATAAACAGTATATGGGAGAAACATCTAGAAATATTAACCAACGAATTCGGGAACACAAGATAGATATTAGGAACGGTCAATTGAACAAAGCACTTCCGATATATATATATATATATATATATATATATATATATATATGTGTTGTGTGTGTGTGTGTGTGTGTGTGTGATATTATAAAAATTGAGAAAAAATTTTATTAACGAATGATGTTTAATAAGCTGACGCTGCATTGTTTCGGTTTGTTTAACAAACCTTCCGCAGGGCCTTCGCTGGTCTTAGGAAAAATAAATTATTTATAAAACAAAAGTCTGCGAGCCTCTGATCGAACAACTGAAACCCTAACGGGAGCATACTATATATATTATATATTATATATATATATATAATATATATATATATATATTATATATCATAAGGTCAATGAATGTACCCTGAAATGTTGGCAGTCTCTTCCTAATTAATCTGACACTGAATTAATAATAAATCTGAATTTGATGGTAAAATCAAAAGTAGATTATCGGGAATCGTCTCTTGTCTCCATCTGAGGAACTTCTGTACTAACAAAACAAGTCACAGTCGTATAGTGGATAACGAGGTGGACTGTGACATCATAGTAAGCGAGTTCGAACGCAAGACTGGCTATTATGTTCAGACCCTTAGCAAAGGTATATACCCCTTATCCATCAGCTATAGATTAAATAGTACCAATAATATTCTTCTGCAAGGATATTTCTAGCATTAAATAACTCATCAATGTTGATATACCAATAAGCAAATAAATCAAACCAAACAAGCAAATCTCAAAAAAATGTGTTTTGAAATATTTTATTGAATATAAAAAAATATTTATTCTCGTTTTCCCGAAAGAGATTTTACAGTGGTAATTACTATTTATCATTTTGTTAATATACTTTCTAATCTTATTATCATTTCTCAAATATCGTATTCTATTTATCCTCTTATTAAATACGCCTATAGAATATTTCAGTCATATTGTAACATTTTATTTCCTATTTATTTTATTAAAGTACATACCATTTACAGTATATAAACTTAAATACCGGTTATATTGCAACACGAAAATCCCTTTGGGTTTTAGTCGTACCTATTTGTGGCTGTTCTACTTGTGAATCGTTATAAGTTCCACAATTCGTCAGTCGAAATTCGTAAATAAAGAAATCCTTCAACAAAGTATCCCCCGTGGTATTAGAAGCTCCTACAGAAGAGGGGGGAATACATTCTAAGCCCCACTTATTCAACTGCCTCGCTGTGAGTCTGGGTCGATTCAACAATATATCTCTTAACACGTGATATATCTCAGGCAATCAGTGCAATTCTCTTGAAAAGACTTATTTCATCTTGTTACCTCCGAAACTGGAATGGAATAATCTATCATCTGTCCCCTGTAAATCATTCCTCTGCAGACGTTTGATACATCTGCTATCCAGGGTGTTGACGGTGGCGGGACTCACAACATCACACTAGGAGAAGTAACGAAAATAGCCACCTAAAAGCAAACATATTCTTGCAATTTCATCTATGCAATACTCTTCTTAGAAGTCTTAGTGATGAGGAGAACCTCATGAGACACAGAATAAGAGCATTCCTTAACTCTAAACTTTTCATCCAACGTACCAAGAAGAAAGCCATCAAAATTCCTAACCGTAAATACCTCCCTATGATCTCATAAAAATACTCCTATCAATAACCATCTAAATTGATACATTATTTTACCCTTCCTAATAATTCAGCTACAACCATTATTGAAAAAAAAAAACTTTTTATATATAATAATTCAGGAATCAGATTTCTTTATTTCTGTAACTAACTCCTCAAAAACTATAAAAAATATTATCAATAATAAAAACAACCACACCCACAAGAGTTCTGCTGCTAGTGTATATACCATCCAATATTTGGATTGTAATAAACAGTATATAGGAGAAACATCTAGAAATATTAACCAACAGATCCTTACTTACCCGAGTAGTGAATTTTTTATAAAAATCTGTATTGATCTTTGCTTCGTTATACGAGGGAGATTAAAAAATTGTCCGCACTCTTGTTTTATGGAAGCCAAACTCAACGAGGATTTGATCTGCAGAGTACGAATAATCTCATAGATGATAACTCGCCGGTTTGCCAGTACCATCTCTCGAGCCTGCTGAATCTTTTTATCAGTGTTGGAGGTTGGCAGGCGTCCTGCTACCGCTTTTTTCGTAACGCTATATCCAACCACTTTTTAAATTTCTCTATGCACCCATACACATATCTAAGTGGTAGAGTGTACGGTCTCCGTATGGTACTAAAAGGCTCCGATTAATTTGAAGCTCTGAAACTCCTTCCGACCAGAGAAATCAGTCACTTCCCTGGTGAATACTGATAGTGTAGCGACCATGATCACACTGTTAATGCAGCAAGCAAAATGTCTTGATCAGTCTCAAGCTTCAATCACGTGACCATAAATGTGACAACTCTAAGCCCGCTTGCGCAGAACGTAGTGTGACAATGATAAGAAATATGTTATAGTGCAAGTGCTAACAATTTTTTATCCTTTTTCGTGATGATACTATAATCAAAAAAGTATTTATTAAAAGTAATTCTTTTCAGTCTAAATGTTGTTTTTTTTTCTTTTTATACCCTTTTTCATTAACACGCTGTGACGAGGAAGCTATGAGAGCAACGGTGACTGCACGCGCCTCGTTGCTGGAATTATACCGCGCATGCGTTACAAAGACAGATCGAGGCTGGCAGCGTGTACAAAATGCTAATTTACTGGTGAGCACAAGGCTTGGCAAGACAAATAAAAGAGGCAGGTTTTGGTTCCCAGAGGTAGTTTTCTTCGCAACTCCACGTACTTGGGAGCGTTGTGTTGCGCTGTGAACTAAACCAGTGTCCCTTGCGAGTGCTGTTCCGTTGTCTGCTAAAGGAAGATTCCTTGCGTGTTTTAGACATCGTTGAGATTTCCTGCTACAGAACTGATTCTACTAATCCTCTTATTGAATAGATGTGTTTGCTGTACTACAGGAAATATTTTTCCTGATAGTTATCTACATGGAATTATATGTGCATTATATTTACTAGCAAATAGATGCGCCCTTCGGGCACAAGTATTTAAGTTTTAATATAGTTAGTATTATATTGAATTAGAAAGCCTAATGAAATAGAATACGGACACAAAAGAGATTATACTTATATTAGCGATTTATATTATTTCCTATATAAAAATCATTCATAGAACTGTATTTGATATGTTTGAGAATAAAACAATAATATCAGAAATCAATAAAACCAAGTAGTTATTTATTGAACATGGTTTTGTTAAAAACAGTATGCAAATTAACCATACCGTATATCATGTAAAATTATATTTTCTTTGTATATATAACACACATTGCAGGATTTTAAACGTAGTAATGATCTGGGCTGTTTTGAGGCAAATCTACCTCGGATTTATTCTATAATACTCATTCATAGCCTTACGCGATTTCTAAAGTACTCGTGACTTAAGCTATGACATAGTTTCGGTTACAAACAAATAGAGAACGATTCTCTATTATTAATAGACTAGAAATAGTTTATCTCCATTTGACATCCTGAATGGAGATGTTATAAATATGACTGAAGAAATTTGTCTTTTAATTAGGAGTAATTAATTTTAACATCGTTTTTTTTCGCCGTGTCGACTGGAACTATAGAATACGTTGACTGCACCTCTGCAGAGGTTAAGAACCCCCCTCTAATTGAGCCACTTGTTGGTTGTGGGTGGTGACTCGTGATGCTTAAAGATGGCATCCTGATGGTTGAGCCGTCCATGACATGCAACACGCTACTTTGGTCCTTACGTAAGACGGGCGCTCGAAGATGCTCCTTTAAATCAATTGGATGTTTACATCAAGCCCTGGCACCTCTACGATTGTCCCAAACCTATTGCTATTTTTGAACCCCCAGCCTTTTTTTACATGAGCTAAAAAGCGGTGGGTGGGGTTTTTAAAGTCCTGGGTATGACGTTAAATTGCATCCATAGATGAAGTTCTGAGCTCAGGGGAATGTGGAGTACCTGTTCATCGCCATTACTCACAGGTCCACTGTAACTCTGAGTGTTGGTACCGGTTAGGGTCCCATCTATGGTTTGAATAAATTCAAAACTGAGATTTTAAAAATATGTCTTTCAAAAGAAATTAAGTTGTTTAAAAAAAAATCAATACACAACAAGAATTAATAAACAAAACGTCTTCGGCATAAAATAATCCAACAAGAGTTGACATGCCATAAAATCCAACCAACAAAACAACCATATTTTCTTAAATTTATTTATTGAGTTTTAAAGCGGATATAAGCTGCAATGATAGATGAGTATTGGTGGAATGGCAGTATCAGATAAACTTTATCGCCAGTAAATCTCTTTCAAAGCGTATAAGGATTTTCCTGACCTCCCAACAGGCCGGATTAAAACAAAGACTTTTAACGCGAGCAGCTACACACAAACCGACCACATGCAGTGGCCGGTGCAAAACCTGCGTGAATCCCTTTGGCATTCCCATTTTGGGGTACCTCAAGCACCGGGCAATAAACCCAGCCCTGTCCGTTGTAGAGGAACTAGCAGGTGATGCCTGGTAGGACGGCTCCTGGGATCACGTGATTTAATTTACATTTACCGCTCCAGAGACCGGGGCCCCTGACGCAAGGTAAGTATCTATACAAAGTGTTTATGATGCAAGGGTTTATCATTAATTTGTCTCATGCAAACGCTTTGGGAAGCTTTATCTGATGCAAATTGAATATAAACTCTAACAGACCGAACGTAATGCGTTCCCACAACAGGGCTGTAAATCCATGAAATTAAACAGACTATGCATGCGAATAATGTCAAGAAAAGGTGACCTACTGCTGTGGACAAGCCTAGTTTACCTTTTGTTGAGAGTAAATGAGCTAGTCCAAGACTATTTGTACACTGCTGTTTTAGAACATCTGGGTGATTGGTTGAGCCTACTTCAGAGCGCTTCGACCTCTGGAGCGGCTAGCTAAAATTAACAGCATGGATCCCAGGGGTCTATCCTGCAAAGGCAATACCTGTCCCCTTGACTTAAAGGGACAGGGCTGGGTTTATTGGCCAGTGTCTGAGGCGCCCCCTTGAGGGAAAAGCCGACAGGATCAACGCATTTTTTGTACCTACCGCCCATGAGCTTCGATTTGTGAGTGGACCCACATAAAAATGTCTTTGTGTCACGCCCTCATTTTATTAATAACACAATGCCACTTCTTTTTCTCATGAGATTTCTATTTTCCCAAAAGTCAGAACTGCCGAAAGCATGAATCCATGTCTTACTTTCTCAGCGTATTGTACCAGACTCACTCCACATCCTCACCACCCACTCCTCTCTCACACTTCTCCACGTCTCACTTCTTGTCCAATAGAAACAATGCTATGTGGCCTTGTGATGATTCATCCTTAAACCTTTCCATTCTAATCTAACACGTAATTCTTATTTTCCTTATAATACTTTTCCGTCCTAATTTACATGTCAGGTTACATTTCTGGCTTTCCCGCCTCATTAAGTTAATGTTTTTAAATGTCTAATAAGATATTACAAAAATCGTCATTATTGGTGTTAGTGTAAAATACGTAAACATCATATCTACAAAATAGATTTAAAGAAAATAGTGTAAGATATATAACTATCATATCTATAGAATAGAGGTAGTATAAAATACGTAATTATATTGTCTACAAAATAGATTTAAATTAAATAGTTTAAAGTGTGTTACTATCATGTCTATAGAATATATTTTAAGGAAGTAGTGTAAGATATGTAATTATCCTATCTAAAAATTATATTTAAAGAAAATAGCGTAAAATACGTAACCATTATATCTACAACATAGATTTAAAAGAAAAAGTGTAAGATACGTAATTATCATACGTACAACTTACATTTAAAGAAAATAGTGTAAAATACGTAACCATTATATCTACAACATAGATTTAAAAGAAAAGGTGTAAGATACGTAATTATCATACCTACAACTTACATTTAAAGAAAATAGTGTAAAATACGTAACCATTATATCTACAAATAGATTTAAAAGAAAAAGTGTAAGATACGTAATTATCATACGTACAACTTACATTTAAAGAAAATAGTGTAAAATACGTAACCATTATATCTACAACATAGATTTAAAAGAAAAAGTGTAAGATACGTAATTATCATACCTACAACTTACATTTAAAGGAAATAGTGTAAAATACGTAACCCTTATATCTACAAAATATATTTAAAGGAAATAGTGTAAGATACGTAACTATTTTATTTACAAAATAGATTTAAAGGGACTATTCTCTCATTGCTATATTACCGGCAAATGAAAAATGATAGATTACTTAAACAAAATGGAAGAACATTATATAATTCTAACTAAGAAGTCAAAGAATAGAGAGTAGTGAAAAGCCAAATGAACATTTGCAGTAGGAAAATCGATATTATTGTTTGGACGTGTTTTGTCTGCGGAGAATTTGAAGAGAAAGATTCAACTAATAAAGAATACCAAGATTTTTTCGAAGAAATAGAGATAAACCGATAACAGATAAAAATAATTACAGTGGAATGGTAAAAGAAAACAAAAATGTACACATAACATGAATATAGGAAAAGACAGAAACCACGAAGATAAAGATGAATGGAAGAAAATCGTGCATGTTTTGAAAGTTCTGAGTGAAACGTATACAAAATCCGGATTGTGAAATGTAGAGAACACAACAGGTAGAAAATACAACGAAAAACCGTAGGCAGAAGAAGAGGAAAAAGAAGAGGACAAACAAGATCGAAACGGCAAAATAAAAATAAAAAAAAGGTTTTGTTAAAGAGAAAGGGACAGGCCTAAAGAGAAAGTGTGTAAAAGAAAATGGAAGTTAACTTATGTCAGTGAGAAAACAACATCAAGGAGAATCGACACGCTTGGTCTGCTCTAAATTTGGCTCGCCTGTCAGAGCGAACGATCTTCTAAAGACAACCGCCCCAAATTCATAAAACTGATCAATGGAGAAGCCAAGGCGAATCAAATGTGGATAGGTAAGGGTGTCAAGAAAATGGTAATAGCTCGTTTGAAACGCGCCCAGCACATGTCAGTGCATTGCGTATACCATTTTTCTGCTTTGAGCCAATGTCAGAAAACGGGCCAAAGAAGAAATAACAAAATGTATTATGTGCTGTCTTGTATTCAGCGTTTTCTTTGTAAGGGCTTCTTTCTTAGCATTATATATATATATATATATATATATATATATATATATATATATATATATATATATATATATATGTCTGTGTCTGTATATCTGTGTATCTGTGCGTTTCTCTCTGTGTGTCTCTGTTTGCGTCTGTGTGAGACAGGGTATGTGTGTGATTCTTTTTCTCTATCTCATCTCTTCAAAGAATAAATCAACTTTTAAAAGATTCACAATGGATGCAATTCTTATGAAACAGAACATTTTGAGATAGACGAACATATCTGTTCTTCTGAGGTTTTATCAAGGATTATAGAGGCTAAAAACTGAATGTCAAACTTCAGCGCTGGGAAGAGAAGATTCATAGAATCGCCTTTATGTTAATATGACTTATTCAAGGCCCTGGCGGTCGATATGATATTTTTCTGGAATCTATTTTTTATATATTCAATTTATAATTTTACCGTGTTTTTATTTGTTTTTTTACTCACTTTTATCAGTTCACATAGAGCCCAATGCCTCGGACCACCTCCTCTAGGCTATGCAGCAGTGATTCGGCCTCCGAAGATGTATTTGAAAGATGTGCAAGATCATCTGTGTAGTCCGCATTGGAATTGTTGGAATATTGTGGTATAAAAGTAAAGTCGACGGGGCGGCCTAAAGTCGGTGTCAGCCAGTCAGCGAGGGAGTCTATTCCCTTTTCAATAGTGCTAGACCAAGGAGGTTGTTTTTAGCATTTGAGGTGGAGCGCCACATCTACCATCAGCTCCTTAATTTACCGCACAGATCCCTGTGCTACACATACGCTGAGTTAGCGGGACCGGTATCGAACTAGGAACCTTGTGGGTTCTAGCCGAACGCTCTACCGACTGAGCTAACCCGGCCCTTGGTATATAAAGTTAGCTACAATTCCCCACCTAAATTCATAGACTGGGCGAGGTCACGTGGTATATTCCTCCACCCAATCAACAGCCATAATGTATGGCTGATTCACTACTTAAACACCGATTCTTTCATGGTCCACTTGCAAACCATTGACGAAGGAACTTACAATAATGAGGATTCTTTACCAGAGGATTACCAAGGATTTCCACTCGACAAGCACACTTGCTTAAAGACTTAGTGATGGCCTATAAGATTGTATCCGTGCTGTCAGTGCGACAGGATGATGATGATGATGATGATGATATGAAATCGATGTGCATGGTAAGACATCCTTTAATTTATCATTTGCACTTTCAATGTTGTTCAAGAAAAATACAAGTCATTTAATCCATAAAACCCACGGGTCGTTATCTGTGCCTCTATTAAGACGTAGATATCCTTTTTTTTAAATGAATTCAGGCCTAAAAATACCTATTTCTACGTCGCTATTGCCTAGCAACAATACAGATAAATGTTTGATTAATCGTTATATTTCAACAGAAGCAGCTACTAAATGTTTCTCCTAGAGTGAAAAGCCAGAAAATGTCACTATCACACTCGAAAGTCCGTTTAGATATATTTATTTACAAAGCTTAACTTAGATGTGGCACAAGGCCAGAAATATGGGGAGCCCACTGAGAATCGAACTCACTAACAATGGTCTGCAAATCTAGGTTACTAACCATTACACCACGTGTGGTGTCCAGTCCGTTTAGATATAGCACACTGTTTCTATAAAGAATTGCCTTCTGTAGATGAATAGTAAAAAGTAATCAAGGAAAATTTGCTTGCATTGAATTTTGAATGAATGTCATTCTCTTCAAAAACATTCATGTACTTATTCTATTTCTTATATGTTTTTATATAACTGTGTAGTAAAAGTGTCGTGCCGATACGTAGTAGGGATATGATGTGGTATTTTCTCAGGATCACATCCTGCGTCTTAGGCATAAAATGCAGTGCAGATGCGCCTAGGGGGTTTCCCGATGTACATGTGCTGCTTGGTATTGTCAGTGTCATGGTCTGCAAAAAAAATGTGGTGTTGATGCTGAGTGGGGATCTCACGTTGTGCCGTGGTTTTTCCTCAGGGGTGATCCTGTGTCTTAAGGCGCCAAATATGTGACCAGTCAAAAATGGTAGTCACGCAGATCCATTATTACTGAATCACAAATTAGATCCTCGCAGTATGCCCCATTGCCATCCTTATGTAAAATGAAGACCTTGCGTTGATCCAGCAACTCTGAAAAGAAAAAAATAATGTCTACTATTTAGAATATTAATTGCAAAAGAAATTCTATGCCGCTATCATTTAAATTTTATTTTTTATTTATCTTCACAAATATAAATCGAACCTTCATTTATTTGCTCAAAAACCAAACCCTGGTGATATTTAATGTGTATATATATTAACTGTGTCGTTAATTGTTTTATTTTTCTTCCGGACATACAGATACACACAACTACCCTTTATATATGTATATATTATATTATTATGGTGTATTATATTATAAATTATATAATATATTATGTTATATTATGCTATATTAAAGTAGCCGGATAGCTCAGTCGGTAGAACATCCGTCTCGGAACAACGAGGCTTCGTGTCTGATTCCGGCCCTCGCTAACTCAGCACATGAGTAGCACGACTTAAATCTGTGCGGTAAAGTGTGAAGCAGATAGTAAGTGTGGCACTCAACTATAGACGCAAAGAGAATCTTCCTGGGCTAGTGCTAGTGAAAAGAGTATTGACTCCTTCGTTGTACGGTTGATACTGACAATAGGTAACACTGCCAATTTTTCCCTTATGTTATACTATTCATATATCATATTATACTATACGTTTTTATATAAGCGTATAGAATATACTGTTGAATTTTGTATATAACCCTCTACTATATGTAAGTGAGGTACACACACACACGCACACACAGCGCACACACAAGTATATATATATATATATATATATATATATGTATACTTCGGCAGCATTTTTTCTTTTAGACATGTTCTGTTAAACACCACAGAAAATTCAAGTCTGAGGAGTTTTTTTATGTTCCTTTCAATTTTCCTAGCGATCTTTTTCGTGTTTGGGTGGAGAAGTTGTAATAGTCCACCAAATCCTTGTTTTTTTCGAGCGCTTTCGGCTGGTTTATCAGCCATCATCAGGTGGGGAAACGATGTTAAGTTTTCAAGTGCCTCGTTTTTATAGAAGAACGAGCAGTAGCTTAAGAGTGGTGGTGGTAGTTAGTACGAAACAAACACGAAAAAGATCGCTAGGAAAATTGAAAGGACCATAAAAAAAACTCCTCAGACTTGAATTGTCTGTGGTGTTTAACAGAACATGTCTAAATATATATATATATATATATATATATATATATATATATATATATATATATATATATATATATATATATATAGTTGTAATGGACAAAGGCAGCATCTCCAAAGACCTACTGTATGGTGAATTGGCAGAGGGCAGCCGACCCGTAGGGAGACCACACGCTACGTTTTAAAGATGTCTGCAAAAGGGACATGAAGACATGCCACATCAATATCAAATCATGGGAGGCTTGTGCAAAAGACCGTGCGACCTTGCGCCTCCTCCTCACACAATGAACGAGACGGAGTGAAAAAGAGAGGAAAGTAGCCGCCGCAGAAAAGAGAGCCAAAAGGAAGGAGAGACAACAGCAACTCCAGCTGGGATTACTGTTTGTTTGCAATCAGTGCACCAGAGGTTGCCATTCAAAAATTGGTCTGTTCGGCCACTCACGTAGTTGCAGATAAACAATGAATTTAAAAAGTGGAGACTATGCCATCGTCTTTAGTAGAAGGACGGATGCCAACAACAACAAAAAATATAGTTGTAGAAAAAACGATTTTCTTTCTTCAACAGTTTCGGTGTTCAATGTACATCTACCTCGGGAGAACTGTTTTTTTAGTATTACCTGAGTAAGGTGTACCTTGAAAACGAAACCGTGGTAGAAAGAAAAACTGTTTTTCTACAACTATATGCTCTATATTTTTACGAAATATACTGGGCTCTATTGGATTACCTACTTATATATATATATATATATATATATATATATATATATATATATATATTATATATTGCATTTTAGGATGTCTCCGTATGCTTCTTTCGTTATATATTTTTTATGTTTTTTTTAAGTTGAGCGTTATTACGAATCATCTAAAAATAAATAAACGAACTCGATGTTATGGAGTATTGGATTCACTTATTTTTTTGTTATTGTAATAATAAAAGAATGATAAAAGAATAAGTGAATCCAATACTCCATAACATCGAGTTCATTCATTTATTTTTAGATGCTTCGTAATAACGCCCAAGTGAAAAAAGAACACACCACAACACACAACACACATACACACACACACATATATATATATATATATATATATATATATATATATATATATATATATTATTATATTAACATATGTATTAAACATACTTAACAATGATTCAAGCAAATTACCAATTGCTTTTATATATATATATATATATTTCGAATATTTCCAAAAATCTCTGTTGTTTTTTTTCCCAACGAATTTTTTCATTGAAAATAAATGTTCACTCTGATGAAGGTCGATTCTTCTATGTGCGCGAAATATTTTCACACAGATAAACTGATCGAAACACATGTGTAAGTGATATCGATTAATGTGATATCGATTAAATTCATTTTATCCATCTACATTTCTTTTCTTTACTCATTTTTCCTCATATATATATATATATATATATATATATATATATATCTTATTATAATGGAGATTGTGTGTTTGTCTGTCTGAAGCCGAAACTAAATCACTACTCAAGTCACAATTCCCTTAGTTATTGACGTCACATTCACCATGAATTTATTTTTATTTAAACCTCAGTTATTGATAAAATTGTTATACCTTATTAATACTTTTGACTTTATCTACATTCTAATAACATGCAATTGTATTTATATATACAACAAAATAGCGGGTTACAGTGTGAACAGGAAAGCTAATTTGCATATTGATATTAAAAGTTTAATTTTATTAAATATGCGCTTGGTATTATTGATTTCTAATTGTTTGTTTTTTTTCTTAATGAATATGAGCAAAAAACTCGGGGATAAATCTTAAAAGAAATCCTTTAATATAAAGAAATAACAGTAATTTTATTCTTTACTTCCTAATTTAACTAAATAGTTAAATTAGGAAATTCAGCAATAAAAGGAGGGAGTGATGAAAAATGATGGAAGACTTAGTTTCAAAGTTGTTCTATTCTTCGATTTACCCCTCTGTTTCAAATCATTTTATTTGGATTTTTATTTAGTTTCAAAAGTATTTCAAATTTAACATATTTCATTACATTAAAATTCAAATACTTGCACCCGGAGGGTGCATATATTTGCTAGTATATATATATATATATGATCCTAGTCAGAAGTGATGTACTGCAGGACTTTAACCCGTCATTGGAAGTATTGATACTACTCTCTCCTTCAACGTAGTTTTGCCGTTCCAAATATAAGAAAAAACTAATCGTTTTTTAGGCGGAATTATTCTAGTAAATAAATAACATAAAAAAGGGAGTATAAAACGATAATAATTATATTAAAAAATGACGAATAGGAATGACAATAAAATCGATGAACATAACAAATAAGTCAAATTTCCAACGCGCAGAATATGACGACCAATTATTCTGTTAAAGTCACTGCTGCTACCATCATTGAGGAATAATTTCTTTAAAAGGTTTTTCTTTAGCTCATTTTTCTCTATTAGTTCCTAGCGACTGTGCAGGAAAATGTCATGATTCTTTTTTTATATTGTTCTCTGAAATGGCAGAGGGCCACCATTTTCTTTTTTTTCAAAAGTGTTTGAAACTCCGAGTTGAAATCAGTTGATATCAAAGAGAGCCTTTTTTTCCCCCTGTGGAAAGGACAAGTGTCAGATTCTAACAAACAGCCAAACTGTGAAGTGGTATTGTTTCTATTGTGATATTTACACTCTCATTGTAATTGCATTAAATGTAACTGACGCCGCGATAAGGCCAAGAAAACAATTTTGATAAACTCATCTAGTCGTTGCTTTTTTTCTTTCTAAGATACGTGGTGGAAAATGCTTTTGAATTTAAAACCCGAATTCCTTTGTTTTTAATTGTTTCTAGAATTTGTATCTTTTCTACTATCTTCTCATTGACTATGAACCGATAACAATTCTATTCTGTTATTGTTTTAAATCAGTTCAACTTAAACTATACTGCTTCCTATAAAAAGAGATAATAAGGACTAATAAAAATACGCGAGAAAATCTGCATATCAAATTCAAGTAATTGGATTTCGGAGAGGTTGGTGTAAAATGCAGTTTAAATCCTTAATTGCTTAAGGGCATCTTCATAATGTATTACACTAAAAGAAGCTGTAGAAAGTTTTACACCAGATCATTTTTTTTAACAGAAAGGTCGGGAGTGCATTATCCTGAACCTATTGAATTTAAAGGAATTAAAAAGATATACTTTAAATCCTGGTCTGCTATTTTAATAAAACAGAATATTATATATATATATATATATATATATATATATATATATATATATGGATTTCCAATCTCACAGACAAGTTAAAGAGACAATTCTTCCATGTCGTTGTCGTGTCAGTACTGCTATATGGCTGCACCACCTGGACCCTAACGAAGCGACTCGAGAATAATCTAGATGGGAGCTGCACAAGATGCTGCGTGTGGTCCTGAACCAAGGCGTGGAAGCAACACCCCGAGAAAACAGCTGTACGGCCACTGCCACATATCACGAAAACCATTCTGCTGGAGAAGTAAGTACGAACTCATAAGTGACGTCCTCCTGTGGAAGCCAGCACATGGGTACGCCAGTGTGGGCCGTCCAAAAAAGATTTACATTGGCCAGCTCTGTGCAGATACAGGATGCTGCATAGAGGACCACACGTGAATGATGAGTGATAGAGACAGATGAAGAGAGATTGTCATGGATATCCGTGCTAACAGCGCGATATGATGATATATATATATATAATATATATATATAATTACCAAGCGTGTTGGTAGATCCTTGCGGAGAGAAAAAACCCGGCAGAGAGTTTGATTGTAAAATATACTACTCTACAAACATCAACCAGGAAGAAAAAAATTTTTGAAAAAAAGAAAAGACCAAGATATTCGTACCAACAAAAATAATCTATTGGTATAGTATTTGGCCAAAAGAAAAAACAATTTATATGCATATATATGTATATAAGAATATATATATATTCATATAAAACCGCTAGGAGAAGCTAATTTGTAAAAACAATAAACTAATGCGTTCTGTGTTTTTTATTGGTCAGTATGATTTGATAATTTAAAATGATTTATGTGGTTAGTAGTATTTATTGGTCTTGCTCCTTTTCTTCTTCAGTCAGATTTTAGCCCTGAAGAGCTTTATGCGAAACTAATAGTAGGTTCGTCTGACTCAGTAGATATCCTTATATATATATATATTATGCATATCATATATATATAAATATGCGTGCACGTGTGCATATGTGTGTGTGTGTGTATGTGTGTGTGTGTTTAAAGCCGGGAAAGAAAATAATATGGGCAAACAGTAGGGTACACTGGGATCATTATCCTTTGTACAACAACCATCAATGATGACAGAAAACTGTGTTAGACTTTGATTTGGCGTCGCATCCTGCCCTGGCGGAGAGTTGGGTAAATACATATTTAATATTGTTCATTTTTGCCTGACGCTAATGTAATTTTGGTTGCATCGGTGCCCTATATGATATGTGAGACTGATTAAGTGGCCGTATCTATCTATCTATCTATATATAAAAGTAAAGTCGTCGGGGCGGCCTAATGTCGGTATCAGCCCGACTGCGAGGGAGTCTCTCCCCTTTTAACAAGCGCTAGACCAAGGAGATTATTTTTTAGCGTCTGGGGTGAAGTGATATACCTACCATCAGATCCATGTGCTACCCTAAACGCTGAGTTGGCGAGGGCCGGTATCGAACTAGGAACCTTGTGGTTTTTAGCCGAACGCTCTCTCTCTACT